>CM057822.1:96145793-96745793 GCA_030067965.1 Latrodectus elegans
AAGAATTTTTTTGTTGAAATAATTTTATAATATATTATCCATTTCAATTTATAAAAAAAATTCATTACAAATTCTATAAATAAATATATTTCTATTTTCTTTCCCATAAAATTTTAATTAGTAAATTACTTATAGTATAATTTCATTTAATGTAATAATGATGATTCTCAAGTTTAAAATCTTTCTCACATCACCTACATTTTTAGCAATCAAAAACATTAGTTACAATGTGCAACAAGCCATTGTAGTTAATGTGCAGAATAATATTTGAAGAGGCTTCTAGCAAGTTTCTCATATTAAAAATAAGGTCTTTAAATAATTACCAATGTTTTTAACATAAATTATTTAAATCACATCTCAATATACAAAACGTTAAGAATTTAGTAGTTTAAAAAATCTGATTTGGTTTGATTACTTTGTATATTAAGAAGGTCAAAGTCAACAAAAATTAACCTGATGTATAATTTGTGGCGGCAAATGTCAATAGGATTATTTTTTATATTCAGAGAGATTCCATATAAATTTTACTAAAATATTTTAGGAAATTTTTAAATAAAAAATAAATATTCAGAACTCACCTTTCTTAATTAGAGTAGGACAATCTTTTCTAAAGTGATTAATATTGCCACACAAATTACATTTACCACCTAATAAATTAAAAAAAAAACATTGTAAGTTAAAAAATCATGTGTTTGTGCAATAATATAAATATTTATATTTTATTGAAAGTATGTCACCTCTTATATAAACACCATGTTTGTTATCAGGACATTCTCTGCTAATGTGCCCAGTTTTCTTACAAATAAAACAGGTAGCAAAAGGATATCCTATACAATATTGTAGATAAATTAACTAAATATTTGTGTAAAAAATTTAAAAATAAATACAAGCAATATCAATAATATATCATCTAAAATATCACAAGTATATATTTACAATTTTTAAAACACTTATTACCTGAACTAGAACAAATGAATAAGGTTGACATGCAGACTCTTAAAAAACAATATATATATATATATATATATATATATATATATATATATATATATATATATATATATATATATATATATACATATATATATATATATATATAACTTACTGCTTATTTTAAAGATTCTACATGAGCCCACATACAGGTTTAATAAAAACTGAATGCTTCTTTAAATTAATATGAATGCTTTTTGCTAAATCATTGTGAGCTTACAAGATGCATAAAAACAATTCATGTTAAAACCAAAGAACACTTAAACAAATCTAAGGAGGCAAAAATAAAAACTAAATTGATAGAATTATTATTTACGTTAAGTTTCAATTCGAATGTTTCAAATCAAAGTTTCAATTGATGATTTTTCGGTTCATTTTCTAATTCTTTTCAAAGCATTTAACCATTACATACACATATTTTAATTCATTTCTTTAACTATTCAATAAACTGCTACTCTTTAACACATAATTAATATTAATTTTTGCTTCTCTGAAGTTCAGTGATGATACACATTTGTTATCAATGTTAACTTATCCTACATAATTTACTTTCTTTACATCATCCTGCAAATAGTTTTCTTTTTAAATTCATTAGTTTTACTAAGCAGAGTTTTCCATTCTTTTAATATTTGTTTTTTTCTTTTTTATTCACCTGAATATAACAGATATTTTTACCTATGACCAGTAGCAGAAATAAGTAGATCATTGCTAATTACTATATTGATGATACTTTTTAAGTGATATTAATGTTACATTTAGCTATGATTATTAAATTAATATTCATAAAAAACTGCATTCAATATAAGCTTAATTAGACAACAGCAATAGAAAATTAACCACTTTCTATAAGTGACAATTCTGTATTTGTTAATAAATTAAAATAAAAAGAATCCACTCACTATCTTTAATTGGATCATAGTCCATAACAGAATTTTGTAATCATATAGATAATTGTAAGGATTTTATATTTTCTAAGCTGTTACAAATTCTCTTAAAACATAATATTCTGAAATATTAATTCAAAAAAATTACATAATGAAAAAAAAAAAACTTTAGCACTTTACTTAAATTACTTAATTTGTAATTTATCACAATTCAAATTTAAATATGAAGTTCTTATCTATTTAAACTTTTCCCCTTTTCAAAACTCTTTATGAAAACTTAACCTAATTTTAAAAAATACCATTAAATGAAATTCTTCAGAGTTATTTCACTCTTAGTTTATGTTAATGTCATTTTAACTAATGAAATTTATCATAAGTGAACTGGAAGTTTAAATTAGAATTCCGGTATTGTAAAATTTTTTAAACTTCTACAATTTATGTAGTAAATACATTCTCATTTCTTTAAATTTTTAATTCATGGAACTTGAACATGATCATTTTTACTGTTATAATTTTTGTACATTTTACCAGAAAAATGTTCAAATAATTAATAAATATTTTAAGTTAATCAAAAAAAAATTACATTCTTAACACAATGATAGGAACATGTTACAAAACTAAATTGACATTATAAAAACTAAAGTAAACCACATATACTTTTTTTACTTTTCATTACTTTGCTTTGGATAATAATTAGTCAAACATTGTGTGTTGTAAAAAACAATGTCTGAACTAAGAAAACTAATTCAACTTAATAAAGCAAATGATTTTACCCTTCTATAACTGACAAATGACATATTTAAAGCAATTAAAACTAATGAAACTTATAAAAATAGCTAAAAATGATATATTCAATATAAAACAGCCATATCAAAATATATTAGTTAATTTAAAATATGATCAATTTTTATCAAGGTTACATATTTTAGTTTTTAATTTATTAAAGTACTAACAAATGATTATATATTTCACACATTTTAAAACTAATTTACTTCAATTTGAAACTTTACACAAATGAAATATTTTCAAATGTAAATCAATTTTTATATACATTAAGCAATTAAGAATTGTCAATAATCTGATAATTGTTTAATATTTTATCTCATGAAAATAATGCAATTTTCTAATTCTATTTACACTAGATTTTTGTGTAACTTAATAGTATATATCTTAATGCAACAATTTTTTTTCCCATAGCATATACTTTTTTTTATTAAATTTAATTCCATATTGTAGAGCTGTACATCATAGAATATATTAGTTTATTATGAATTATTAATACAAAATTTGCTATTTAAAAAATAGGAATTTGAATATTCCCATATAAATACATAGTGAAGAATTAAAAGCCATGAGATATTTCATGATTTCATGACCTACTTTTTCTGTATGAAGTATGATAACATGGCCTTGATTAAATAATTAAGTATATTAACAAAAATATTAAATTACATTTCTTCCACAGACTTTCATCATTATAAAATTTTTGCCAGAGCAAGCTTTTGCTTGTGAGCCAATGTTAGGGTAAAATCCTAGTTATGATAGAGACATTTCTATCTGACAAACCAAGTAATTAAATCTTTAGCCAGAAATTTATAGAATTCAATTGCAAATGATTTTAGACTGATGATATAAAATTAGAAAAATTCTATTGCTTCTATTTGTCACTAAACAATAAGGGATTACAGTAACTGATTGTCCATTAATATTTAAGAAAATTTTTCATATAACTGAATAAAACGATTTTAAGACACTTATCAATTTAATTTTAATATAACATACAATCTATGACATATCAACAGACTTATATACTTATGGAATCACAACCAACTTTCACAGAACCTTCTTGACATCTCTATGGAGTTGTGAGATCTATATCAATAAGGCTCCATGCATCATTGATACAGACTTAACAACACACCAGTTCTTATCAATTGGAAGCATGACATATCTAATATTTTTATATTGATATATTTACTAGCACAGATACAGTACTACAACCGAGCTTCATACTGTAAATAAAAGTACTTGACTTAGTCCTTTATTATTATAACACATTAATGTCAAATTTTGCTATCATATGCACATCCTACCTTAAATGTTACTATTACTTAACACGACTAAACAATAAAACTTTACACAGAATTGAGACTTTGATATGTAAATAGAACCCAAGTTGTCACTGCAAGTTCATGGTGGGAGATAATGTAAAAAATTATATTATTGACATACATTTGGATCAAAGAATGTTGAGTTATCATACAATTTCTGAAATAGAGTGTTTTGTTATAATCATGTTAATTGAACACATTTAATTATATAACTGAATAAATTTAATTACAATTAGTATATCACATTCAAAGCATATTAATGTTAACCACATTAATATGCTTTGAATGTGATATACTAATTGTCATATTCACATCATAAACTTTTCAGATGAATCGTTTGAATACATAAGTTCTGATGCTGCATTATCAACTTATACATTTCTTATGAATCTTATGAATTGTTACAGATATCATAGCTTGGTTTTGATTGAATTAACACTAAATAATTATATTTTGCACACTAGTATTGATTAGACCAGAACCTACAATTTAAAGTGGATCTTAAACCCAGAAGCTGCTAAAATTAAGACCAGAATGCTAATCAGAAAGAGTTATATCTTCACATGATCTACTGATGTCAAGGCATAACTTAATATAAATAATTTTTATAACATGAAAGAATTTTCTTCCATGGTGGAAAAGTTTCATTAATATATATAAATAAAACTATAGGCAAATCAAAATTTTAAAAGAAATCGAAGTACTTTCATTAATATTGATAAATTAAAAAGAATGAAAGTAATCAACAAATGGAAATATGTAGTTCTGCAGATAAAGAAATGTTTGTCAGTAAATGGTCAATTATTTTGTTGTCATGTTTTACTCTACAGTCTTAGCCTCTCTCTGTGAGAGTTAAACAAAAATGTGATGTAATGAATATGTCATAAAAACCTTGAAAAAATTTTTATTTCTTTGGATAGTTCTTTGACAATTTCATGAGTATTGTAAAAATAAATAATAAAAAATTATAACTTAAGCAAAAAAATTTATTCTGGGTATTACAGTTGGTGCATAATCAGTTATAATGCCAAAGTTTAGTTTGTTGTTTAATGATCATTTTTTGCACATAAGGGTTCAATTTATAGTGGGACTATGGTTTAAAATGGATTCCAAACCACTACAAATATTCAATCCCAAAATGGAACTTGAGCTAGCTGCTGAACTCTAGGCCAAAACTTTTATCATTTGGCTGCCAGCTTGGCGCATTTTACCCTCTGTGTACAGTTCTCTACTCTTTAGGGAAATAATCTTCTACTTATTTGAACAAGTTCCCAAAAATACATTTAACTAATTCTCAAATTGAATTTTAAGTATCTAACATTGAAAATTATAAAATATTACCTTCATATAATATAAAGGAAAATACTTTCAATAAGATACCATAATACTATCATTAATATAATATTTAAGAATAAGAGCTATAAAACAATACTTGTGTTTATAGCCCTTATTCTTATAACTTTCTTGGTGTTATTTTAAAAACAATGGCTATAAAAATGCTTATTTTTATGGCCCTTATATCTAAAATAACATCAAGATTAACACAGAATTAGCTTACATTTGGAAGCTTCTTTCTCAGTACAGTTTGCAGTTGTTTTAATTGTGCAACTGCCTTTATCAAAGTTTTACATCTCATGAAAATCTTCCCTGAAAAGTTTTTACCATATGAACTCTTCAAAATGAGATTTCATGTGCACATCGTTGCTTTTTGTTTTGTCACTTTTCTGATCCCCAAAAATTATCAATATTTTAAATGTAAACAACAAAGTTACATAATTAAATTATGTCAGTTCCTGTTTATATCCTGTCAGTTTTGTCATTTGACGATGATTTCCATTGGTTTTGAAAGAGGAGCCGCCAGAAATATTAGTAAATTAAATCAAAGATATCTGTTGAAACTTAAAATGAACAAGAACTTCATTCCAGAATTTGAATTAAATATAATGAAATCTCAGTAAACTATTTTGTTACTTCTCCATTTTCTTGATGGTGAACATAATATCACCAAATTTTATTACTATGTAAAACACACTATAACAAAAAAATTTTTATCATTACTTTTAATCTTTTTACTTTTTATAAGCATTTTAAATGCTGAAAAATAGTTACCATTTCAAAATAAATTTTCTTTTTAACAAATAGTTGCTATTTTTCTATCTGTTTTCCATGAGTTATAACCAAAAATATTAACACAGTGAGATTTGTGTTGGTGAAACAGAATAGTATAATTTTATTTTTATGGTTAAAAATTAATATGTATTTTTAAATATACTAAAAATTTTCCATACAAGAACTGAAGTAATTCCTTATTAAATCTAAATGAAGAAAACTGTTTACACTGGAATCAATTAGTTCATGCTTTTTAAATTAATGGGCCATGGTAACCTAGTGGTTAGGGCATCAATCTTCTGTCCGGAAGGGCAAGATTCGATTCCCAATGCCGCCAAAGTCACTCGAAATACATGTGATATATATGCTCATTAAATCAGTGGAATTGAAAGTCCTATGGTCAATCGCTAAGCAGTTACCATGGGTGTAATGGTCTGGAGAAAATTTTCTGCCTTACCAGATTAATGTCAAAATTGAGGGAGTGAATCATCTGGTGGTGCCATCTATTGGAGTAGTCTTAAAGCAAAGTAATATTTTACCTTCGTGGTGCTCTGGTTAAACAAAAGATGCACCCTACTGACTTAAATTCACATAGCCAATGTCAAAGCAAGCCTGGCTCTTCTAAGTGTCATATGTAACAACAACAAATAATGTTTGTAAAATTGCAATCTTAAAAATTATGTAAATTTATGAGAATCAGAAATAAAAAATTGAATTTTTCACCTGAAACCTCTTTTGTGCATTTGAAAGAGGAATGTTCAGCTGAGCCACACTTGAAACAGATGCCCGTTTTATGATTTGAGCCATTACTTGTAGGAGGTATTGGACAATCAGCTAGAACATGACCAACTTGTCTGCAGTTGAAACAAGTCTAAAATAGAGTATAATAATTGTAAATAGTAAAAACATTTAACAAGAATCTCACTTTTTATATAATATATGATTAAGTTTAATTTGCACTTCAAAATAAATATTTTTATTATAAAAAGTAAGACTGAAAAAGTAATAATTTTAAGACAGTTTAAAACTGCTTTGAGTAAATGCAAAAGTTTTATATTTAATGAGTTCAGGACATTGTGTGTAACTCTTATTACTTAAATTATTAAAATTTATATCTAAAGAAAACAGCTAATTTTTAAGTATTTTATTTACAGTTACACATGAAATATACATTTACTTACAGTAATAAATTGTTAGAAAATTTTCCACTCATCAAGAAAAATAAGCCAAATTATCAAACCTTTTTTGCTTCAATATATAATATGGAAAAATTTTTTAAGGTATCAATAAAAAAAATGTTTGAACGATGATAATATATAATTTATAGTTATCAGCTAAATAGTTAACTCTTTAATTAAAATAGAAAATCATACATTAACTATAATAAATTTTAATTTCATTAAAGCATACATACTTTGTTAATAACTGGTTTGCACATATCTAATTCTGCTTTTCTTCTTTCTTTGCGAATTATGTCTTTTATCATTTCAGGTGTGAATCCTTTTTCTCGCAATCTCTTTTTAATCATATACAACTTGCGTTCCATTTTCGGAGAAAGTAATGTAATTCCATTCTCTGCTCTCTTTTTTTGCAGTCTTTGCATGAATAGTTTTTTCTTGTTTAATTTCTTTTTCTCAGGCAATAATTGATCATGTTTGGAATCATCTGGATTATCATCATTTTTGTGTGTGTTCTGATTTGAATATTCTACATCTGTTGTATTGAGTTTCTTCTTGTTTTCTCGCTTAATTTTTTTTATTTGTCTTTTAGACAAAGGTTTATCACTCAATAATTCATTCTTTGTATAAACTTGATTATCATCTTTACTTCTAGACAATAAATTTTCTTTTTCTAAACTGTTAAATTCATTTTCAGTTTTATCAATAAACTGATCTGCAAGCTCAACATTTGATTGAGTATTTTTCTTTTTCTCAAATTTTTTTTGTTTTACACATCTTTTTGTTGAAGTATTTTTTACAACTTCATTGTTCTGAGAATTTTCAATTTTTCTTGATGAACTGAAATTTAAATCTATTTCTTGTATATTGTTTTCATTTATTTGTGTATCTACATTTTGATCAAGAAATTCAGCACTTAACTCAATTTGTTTTCTCTTTGTTTTTGATTTGAATTTCTTCATTAGCTTTTTAGGTGAAACTTTTTCAGTGTTTTCTGAATTTTGAGGAGAAACTTTATTTTCTTCAACTGATGGAACACTTATAATAGTTTTCTGACCTTCACTGTTTTCTGTATCTTTTACCTTAATGGGCTGTTGGTTAAATGGTTCATTTTTAAGGGATTTTTTATTTAATTTTTTTATGTTTGCAGCAAGTTCTTCCCAAGGTGTTGGGTCTTCTGGCATTTTTTGATGCTTTTGGGAATGTCCTGCCTTTGCCCATCGCGTCATAATTTATAATCTAACCAAGAAAGTAGAATATTTAAATTTTATTACATACATATATAACTATGAATAAAGTTAAAGGCAAATATGGTATACAAAAAAGATTATAAACAACTTCCTATAGTTAATATAATAGCTTAAAAAATGAAAGAGTGATTTTTAACAGATATTGCCACTTGTATTATTATATACACATTAAGTCAATCAATTTTCATAAGTGAGAAACATATTCAACACAAAAAAAATTGGGTATAAAACACGAATTACGTGCTTATAAGTATTGGGTATTAATAACATATTTTTTTAGTATACGGTTTTATAATATAAAATTTTTAAACATTATAATATGTAAGTTGTAAAAAATATATTCCAGACAAAATATATGAGTAAATTTATATAATTCCGTTAAAATTGTTGTTATGCCACAAGACATTATGAACAACAAGCATCAGTGTTCATAAAAGCAAATATTTAACATGAAAGATTAAAATGCTATGAAACTACGATATTTGTTTCTAAAACTTTTTACACACAAGCTGATTAAATAATTTAAAGTGGATTCTGAATCACTGCAAACATCTGAGGACAAAGGGTGGACTGAAGCAACAAACTTTTTAATCAGGTCAGGGTGACAATTGTTCGACCGATTTGTTAATTGGATTTGGTTAAAGTACCATGCTCACATTTTACAAACCTGGAAACTGAGAGCTAGAACCATTCATCTGTCAGTTCAGGTCTAAAATTATAGGAATCCTTAGTAATTAATGATTAAAATTTTTGTTGACTCAATTCAACAGGAATTCTTTGAAATGACCATATAAGTTTTACATGTATAAACCATTAAATCAATAATTTTAACAAAAACTTTTTTATATTCAAAGCTTTATACGAGAACCATAACATTAAGTGGCACAAGTATTATCAAATTGACAACAATCTTTTTATATTATTCCTCTAGAGCAAGGGTTTCCAAACTACTGCCAGTGTCATCAATCCAGCCTAATGTCCTCATTGGTTTGTAAAGACAGCAAATAGCTTATTGTTACTTGTTATAATAAATTGAATTAACAAAAATGCAAAATGATAATAACTTAGTTTTATTTACTTGCTAAATAAAGCACAACTAGAGGATATATCCCTCATTGGTGACCTTAGTGACTTTTTTCGTTGCCAAGCAATTTTAATGCTGTTGCCGCTTAAAAAAACTACATATATATGACAAAAAATGCCATAAAACCCAAGAAAAAACTAAACCTGGTAACAACAAACAAAAAAAATCTAAAAAAGCAATAAAAATTTAAATTGGCTACGTTAAAGGTAAAACTGAAAACACTATAATCAAAACAAAGGATGGTAAATGTGGCAAGAATTCTTTTGGGGGGTACATCACACTTATATCAGTAAAGCTTAATAACAAACATAATATGCAGTAAAATTAACTCAAGCATAACAATTAACAAATATTGAAACAAATCCCACTAACATTATAAGCATGTGGACATTCTGTGGTTATGCTCAGTAGTTATGTTAGGGTAAAGAATATATTTATTGAGTATTATAACAGATAATGGAGAATTCTTTTGAACTGTTTTTAAATATACCAAATTTTCTTAAATTTTACCACTTCTTCAGGCAACATGGATTTTTTATTGTGTAAGAAAGATATAGAATAGTTAGAATAGTCTCTATTATATTCAGACAACTCTTGCTTATAAGACATTGTGGAGCAAATTCGAATTTTATTTAATTCTTGTGAAAATAATTAAAATAAATTTCCTTTTTCTTAAAAATTTAGATTTGGGGCAATCTGAAAGAGGTATACACCAAATCTGCAGCCAAACTTGATTGCCAAGCAATGAAAAGAAATTTAAAAATGCGTCAAATAAAATCATACAACATTTATGGCACAGTTTTACTGCATTTTAAGATTTTGGTTCTATCCGTTTGTACGATGTCATTATACATAAAAAAAATTTTATAGTGTTTTTTACGCTATTTTAATAATTACAGCTTCTATTACAGCATGCTTGTTTTTACTGCATTCTTATTGTTCAGAAAACTATCACAGAAAAAATAAAATAATTATTTTTAAAATGATTATTGTTATCCGCAATAAATTCCTAAGAGAATTAAAACTAAGAAGCTAGTCTTTGGCGTCGAAAAGATTTTTAAGTGAAACTAAATGTTTATGCTTCATTTTTAACATATAATTTAAAATGCCTTGAACAAAAAAAATTTACCTTAATAGAGCAATATTAATAAATAAAAATTTTATTATTTGAAACAACGTAAGACATCCGGTTAAAAATTTCAGTTTTATTAAATACTACTTGTTTACAAATAGACTTTTAACAAAATGATATTTCCAGAAACCTATTTACGCCGCACAAAAATGTTAAACACAGCCAGCCGTTTCGTAATTTCAAGCTCCAATCGAGGGACATAGTTCTCATCTGAGTTGGCATTCAACTCTTCCAACTATAACGCTTACGGCGACTACCATTTCAGGATCATGTCGAAAGGGACACGTCAAGAGAGAATATTAGAACATATGGCACCGAGCAGATTCGAGAAAGATCAAACAAAAAGTAGATTGATTCTAATGAAAAGATCTCTTCGTACATCGGACGGTATTCAACTCGTGTTATTGCTAATGAAAATTCATTATTTTGTTTTTCAATACAAATCTAATTCAAGCATATCATTATACCCGTTCGCGCTGTATTTTTGAATGAATTTAATAAGCCTCGAATAAATGTTCTTACTATGACAATTTGCGATTTCAGTAAGTTTGATTAACTTATTTAAATACAGTTTAATTATTTCATATGATTTAAAATATCTGAACCAGGAAAAAAATAAATAAAATCTAATAAAAAAGATTTAAAATTGGCCTTACCGATTTAAATTATCCATTAAATGGATGTTTTGTCTTGTCTTTTACATTTTGATTTTTCTTTTGTTCTATTGACAATGTGTTAATGGCTTGAATGGAAAACAACTTCTCAAGTCGATGCTTTGGTCTTCATATGAGAAATTGTTTTATTAATTGACAATATTTTCAGACATTTGATGGTGAACTTCACCTTGTTTGCTACTGCTCGAAGAATGTGAATTGAAAGCAAGCAGTAAATTTGTGGACAAGTCGGATTTACCAAGCTATCTCAATACGATGTCGTTATTAATTATGTGCAATCTAGATGAACCCAAGTAGCAAAATAGCGTGGCCCAATATTGGCAATCTTTACAGATTGTGGCCAATATCTTGCCAAGATTTTTTTTAAAAAATGTTTATTTTAAGAACCCAATTCAACAGCCTTAAGTTTTATTATGTTACAATTTACTTAGGTTGCAGACCAATTGGCCAAGGAGGGAAGCCTGCAGAATACCGTTATTAGAGAATGCTTGTCGGCATCAGAGCTGACTTCTCATGTCAGGATAGACAATTATGCTGTTTTTAGAGATGCCAAACCTGCCCATTAATGATACCAAAGCATATATCCTGGTTCCGCTTTAACGGGCGCGCACAAAGGATGCGATCAAACGGCTCTGACCAGACTGAGAAGTTGGCACTTGCTTCCTCAGAAACATGTTTCTGGTGTCAAAGTTTCTTCTCACTGCCCCAAACGTCAAAAGGCACAAGCCTCTCCCTCTCATATTCTTCAGTGTGTTGGTTGTGAGAGGGGTGATATGGAATTAAGTCCGGGGGTGGTTCTGGAGAGGCTGACAACTCATGGATTCATGGAACTGGTGTGATGCTACTGCCACACCAGTTGGGATAAGCCACAACAGAGCACTATTTGAAGTGTTGTCTTGAAAAACGTTGTCAAAAGTTTGCAACCTTTCCTTTATTATTTGCTAACATTTGATATAATTATTTTTTATAACAGACACTTCAATAAAAGTTCCCAAACTTGTCATAAGCTGGCAAAAACTTATTTTAGAAAACAAAATTTTGAAGCAATATCATTATAAAATATAAAAATATTCCATATTTAATATTTTTATAATTAAATCTGAATTTGTTAAAAATATTCTTAAGTGAATTAATTATATTTAAAAATCTTAAATTTTAAATCTATATCTATATAATGTCTAGAAATATTCTGCTTTTACTAGTAGTATGCTTGATTTTAATCGATGATTTTTTATTCTGATTTCAGAACACAATAATTTAATATTAGGTGTTCAATCTGATACTTAGAATGAACGAGATATACAGATACATGGCAGGTAAAATTTCCTATTTATAAACATGCTTATGAGACTTTAATGCAGTATTTAACAATTTATTTTCAGATTATTTAATTTGATTCTAAATTTATATTATGAGTTTTGTATTTCGAATGTATACATATATTTTTGTAATAAGCTTTAAGTATAATAATATTTAAATTACACTTTCATTGCTAAATTTTATCTTTTATGCTATGTGGCAGTAAAAAAAGAATTCTTGTTAATAGAATGCAATAAATGCGTTTAAAAAACATGATAATTAAATTGTATATTTGATTGAATCAAAAATAATTTTACTAAAATATTGATTTATATTGTAGCTGTTCATTTTAAGACAGCAAAAGTAACAGATAAAATATAATGATGAGTCATTCAGAACTTATGTCATAGTTGAACAAAAATGAGTATATTCTAATGTAGAATTGTTAAACACAAAATATTTATAAGTATACAGTGTCTCACAAAAGTGATGGGACACTTGTGCTTTACAAAAGGAAACTGTAATAAAATAAATTAAAAATAAATGTAAAAACTTTTGTGGGTGTGTTTCATACTTAACTTTAGTAACAATTATTACATAACATACATTTTGTCAAATTATTAAAATATTAATTTAATAAAAATATAATTGTTTAGAACGGAGCAAAAAATGGCTCACATAAGTGATGCCACACCATCAGATATGCAACAAAATTAGTCTGAAATAAGCAATAAAATATTTTTTGGGTGTTTTATTTTTACTCAAAAGCAATTGGCAATAATTTATAAAATCACGCGTCTACAGTATTTATCTCCAGATAGTTTTGGAATTTTTGTGTCTTTTAGTTGTGTGCAGCCATGAATGCTAAACGAAAAGAAACTTCGCCTGAAATTCGAAAATTAGTTACTAATTTGCATATTGACAGTGGAAAATCTTAGATAAATTGCTGAAATAGTTAACTTCAGTCATTCAACAGTGTTTGATATCATTAAATGATATAAAAGGAATCATATGATTCAGAATAAAAAAAGACATGGCCGACCATCAAAGCTATCCAATGGAATAAAGCGAATTGTCGTTCGAATTATTAAAAAAAAGTCCAAGAATTAGTGCTCCTAAAGTTGCTGCTGATTTTCAAGCATTATATGGAGTAATTGTTAATCCTGAGACTATTAGAAGAGTAATTCGAACTGCTGGATATTATGGTAGAGTCTGCTGCATATCAGGAAAAAATTCTTCGTAAGTGAAAATAGAAAACTCAGACTGACTTTCGCAAAATCCAACATAAATAAAAATTCTGATTGCTGGAATAAAGTTATATTTGATGAATAAAGTTATATTAATAATTAATGAATAAAGTTATATTTGATGAAAGTAAATTTAATAAATTTGGTTCTGACGGTAGAATCTTGGTGTGGAGAAAATCGAAGGAAGTACTTCGTAAACAGAACTTGGTGCCAGCAGTAAAACATGGTGGAGGAGTTATGGTATGGAGGTGTATGTCGTCCTCTGGAGTTGGTAATTTTGTTTTTATTTATTGTAAAATAGATAGAATAGGTATATTAAAATTCTAAAGCAAAATTTGAAATCTTCAGCATGAAAATTGAACCTTCATAACGATTTTAAATTCTACCAGCACAATGACCCCAAGCACAGTGCTTTGAACGTTAGATTCTATCTGCTGTATAACTATCCTGAAATAAAAAGAGCACCACCACAACCTCCAGACTTAAATCCCATAGAGAATATTTGGCAAAAATTGGAATCAAGAATTCGCAAAACATCATTTCTTTAAAACAACAATTAAAATCAGCGCATCAAGAAGAATGGGGTAAAATCACTCCAGAAATCACCAAAATTAGTCAAATCCATCCCAAGAAGATTAAATATTTTAAAAGTAAAAAAAAATCCAAAAAATATTAAAACCTTTCAAAAAGTAAAATATTTGGATAAATATTTGATGGAAAAGTAAGTGTCCCATCACATATGTGAGCTTTGTTTTTGCTCTGTTCTAAGCAATTGTATTTTTATTTAATTAATATTTTAATATTTTGACAAAATGTATGTTATGTAATAATTGTTACTAATTTTAAGTATGGAACACACCCACAAATTTGTACATGTATTTTTAATTAATTTTATTAGTTTCCTTTTGTAAATTACGAGTGTCCTATCACTTTTGTGACACACTGTATATTTAGTGTGCTCTGTTTCAAAAGTCAATTAACTTTTCATTTAAGTAAATGCTATGATTTAATAATTACATAATAATATGAAATTATGATTAAAATAAATAAATTCTTTATTTGGTGGGAGTGATACTGACGGATTTTATTTTAACAAAAGATAGATGAAAACTAGGTATGCTGTACTATTAGGCACAAACACTGTATTAAGTAATTGATTATTTTTGATTACATATTTGATTAGAAAATAAAACAACTATTCAAAATCTTATTAAATATACCATCAAGCATTTTTGCTGATTGCACTTTTACCTCAAGTTTCGCACGCGATATATTGAAAGCAAATGTTTACTTAATCCAAGGAAGCAAAAAATTATTTTGTTTTGTGAAAGAAAATTTAATCTTGCTTCTTTTTCAAAGTAAAATACTTTCTTTATTGATTTCTTAAAATATTTATGGATGAAACATTTTTGGGAGAAAATAAACAAATATAAAAAATGTTTCAACAAAACAATTTTTCAATTTTTTAATAAACATGTCAAAACTCGTATTAATATATACTGCCCAGTACTGAAAATGCAACAACAACAAAGAGTTGTCAGAAAGTGACAAACTCGGCAAACAGAAAGAGACAACCACGAACAATAAGTGATATGTATTTCGAAATTATATGCATAACAGAGCGAGAACAAGGTCGGGTCAGTAGGTTGTAGGATTACCATGGTCGATGATACACGAAGCAACAGGTTAGGCACAGAAGGAGAGTATGGATGGCGTCTTGAGGAATGTCTCTCTATTCCCTGTCAATCATTTGCCAAAGTGCGTCTTTTGAAGGAGACAATGGCAGATTCTGCAAATTGGCTCCAATCGTATCCATAACGTGTTATATTGGTGAGAATATGGGGACCAGAGAAGCAGCTGTACATCTTACAAGATTTGTTGGCTGATATGAGCAATGTGCGTTCAGGTGTTATTTTGCTGATAAAGGGCACAGGGCACCCCTGAAGGTAGGGGAGTGCTATCGGCCGCAGTACATCATCCACATAAAGTTGGTCTGTCATAGTGCCGTGAATATGAACTAGAGGTAACCTGAAATCTTACGCATTGTCACCCAAAGGATTGGAACTGTCTCCATGTCGACGCCCCACTCTTACGCTGTGAATGTCATTGAAGAAACAGAAGATAGACTCGTCTGAAAAGAATATCCTGTGCCTCTCGTTTGTCCTCATCACTCTAAACTGTCACCATTCCAGATGAAGGCGTCTATACTAAAGGGTCAATGGCAGTCTTCTTAACGGACGCCATGAGTGTAGGTCACTAGCAACCAATGGACGACAAATGGTTTCTGCTTTATATGGGTGCATCCAGGCTGTCTTGGACATGCTGCAGAATTTAGATAGACGTGCTTTGTGGGATCAACAGTGCCCTCCGTAGGACACAAGGATCCACGCTTGCTGGCTTCACTCTAGCTACATCGGCACTTTCAGTTCCTTCTTCCAACCATCTTCGCCACAGCCGGTGCACTGTGGACGCGTCCAGGAGTCTATCAGCTGTGATTTTCCATAAAGACCTGCTTTTCTCGGTCCGATTACCATGCCCTTCGTAAACTTGTGTGTCTGCTAAAACTCCGCCAATGATATCCTGGCATTCTCTGCAATTACCGGCGTCCTTTGCGACAAGAACAAACGTTCAACGATTATTTTCCAAGCAGCAATAACGGCCCAAATATTGCCCACTCAGCCGGTCCTTCACCTTATACCTTATCTTACATGGGCTGGAGAACTGCGCACTCTTCACATCATTTGCATAACTTGGTAAAGTGTGTCTACCCTGAAATTTGCATAATTTTCTGACTACTCGCTCTTTTTGTTACATTTTTAGTGTCAGGCAGTGTGTATGTATGTATATATATATATATATATATATATATATATATATATATATATATATATATATATATATATATTATATTTGTTATATATTGTAGAATTATTTAGCTATAAATATCTATGAAATAAAAGAAGTAAAATGATTTCACCTTTGTTGATCCATTTACGGTCCAAACAGGAGCTGATGATCTTAATGCCAGTTTTAGTACTGCATTAATTTTATATTTATTATAAATTAAAAAAATACTTCGTTAATTGCTGCAACTTTTTTTTGAGTAATTTTGCTTTTTCTGGAATAAAAATTACATTCCTAATTTTTTTACCCGATTTTCTCTTTATTAAAAATTGAAAGGCAACTATAAATAGTATTTCTATTAAAAGAGATTAATCAAGATAGAAACTCCTTTTATATTCAAGCGATGTTTATTAAAATGTTATTTCTTGCAAACAATTTATTTTAAATACAATTTACTTTAAGCAATTATTATTTCTGAAGTTTTAGTTATTTTTGTGTCAGGTATCATTTTTTTGACATTGATAAATTGTGTGTACATGATTTACCAATATTGAAAAATAATGAACGGTCATTATATAAAAAAATATGCGTTCAAATCATGAAAATACTATAAATAATTCTTTTTATCCACTAGTTGTTATGTTTCATATTTGCAATGCGAAAATTGTCCATTTTAAATTAGTGAAGATTTTGAGTATATAAAAATGAATAATTTAAAAGAAATATTTATGCGTGATAAATATTCTGCTATTAATTTGAACTAACTTCTAATTATTTTACACAGATTTTAGAGGAATTTTTTAATATAAATGCATACATAAATACAATTTTTTTATTTTGTATTTTTAATATATATATATATATATATATATATATATATATATATATATATATATATATATATATATATATATATGATTTCCAATATGCAGTTACTAAATAAAACATAAATAATTTGTATTAAAAAATTAAAATTATTAAGACATAAAAGATTTTATACTATATTGCATTAATCAATATTCACACTGAGTATTAATGAAATTGTTTTACTTCTGTTGCAAAATTGTTATTTAATGAAAAAAATATTTACACATTTAAAATTTAAATCAATTTTTTAATAAGCAAGTATTATTATAAAAAATTATATTTCAATAAAATTAGATCTCATAAATTTATAAAATTTATTTAACTATTGAACAATTATATTAAAAAAACTTATATCTCAAGCATAAAAAACATTTTTAAATGTACATTTTGTTTCTGTTTATAATTTTTGATTTTTGCAATGGTTGTCAATTAATATATGCAAAATCAGCAGCTTTCTCACATGTATAAGCACTCGTAAAGATATTAAAATTTTGGTTTCAATTAAACAGGAATGTAATCGAAAATGTTTGAAATACTTATTTAATAAATAGTAGAAATTTTCTATTTGCAATTGTTAATTATATTAATTATTAGGAAAATAACTAAAAATGCTTTTAAAGTTTTTTTTTTTTTTTTTTTTTTGTAATGAACAAGACAGCAATTTTGGACGAAATATGTAATGTATCATGGTGTTATGAAACAAACTAACGACTCCAAATTTAGAAACAAAAACATTTAATTAACAAAAATTTACAAGGAGTCATATTTGGGTTCATAAAACTCTCGCGCTTGCGTAGCGTACCAAAGAGTCAATATCAATTTCCAAAACTGAAAAACGCAGCTTCTTCAGCCTGCTCCTCGCACCAATCGTCTCCTACTCACCCTCCCATCAAAAGCTCTGGAAATCGAAAGCGCTGAGTAGGAGACGTTACAGACTAAATTATTCCTTCCTTCCCCTGAGTTTTTTTCTTTTTTCTTTTTTTTTTTTTTTTTTCTACGGAAATCAACCTGCAATGAAAAAGAAAAAAAAACACACACACAAGCAACAAAAAGCAAAATTTAGTATTACAGATAGCCCTGATCAATCGGACTCTGGCTGATACACAAAATATATGGCATTATATAATATAAAAATATATCAAAAAAGCACAAAATAATTATATAATACAACAAAATCTGCAACAATAGATAAATTTACAAATATACACATTAATATTATAAAAAACAATATAATTTTTTTTTTTCAAAAATTATGAAACAATTGAAATTTGTATTAATAGAAAATATTTTTTTTTAAAAAAAAATAATATCTGAGTAATAAAAAGAAAATAATTATGTTTGGTTATTCAGCATTCTACTGAGACTATCAGCATTCTGATGTAATTTGCCCTTTTTGTGAACAATATCGAAATTTAGGCTTTGAAGAACCAAAGCCCATCTTAAAAGTCTGAGATTAGATCCTGTATGATGTTTTAACCAAACTAAAGGGTTGTGATCAGTTTCTATAACAAATTTATACTGACTATCTAAATAATATTTTAATTTAGTAACAGCAAAAATTATTGCTGCACATTCCTTTTCTATAGTACTATAATTTTTTTCAGACTTTGAAAATTTTCTACTCAGAAACAGGATAGGGTGTTCATTTAGTTTTTGATCTCTCTGAGATAAAACTACTCCTATTCCTAAGTTTTTGGCATCACATTGAATAATAAATGGTTTTTGAAAGTCTGGACTGTAAAGTACAGGCTTCTTTATTAAAGCATTCTTTAATTCTATGAATGCCTTTTCACAGTTATTATTCCATATTACAGTTCCCTTCTTGGATTTCCCTTTTAGTAAGTCAGTTAAAGGCGCAGCAACTACCGAAAAGTCTGGTATATACTTACGATAGTATCCAACAAGACCTAGGAAAGCACGTACTTCGGTTTTGCTTGAGGGACGTTCGAAATCATTAACAGCTTTCACTTTAATATCACCTGGTGTTCTTTGACCTTGTCCTACAAAGTGTCCCAAATATTTAACACGAAAGTTGAGCGAATTTGCACTTTAAGGGGTTTTACAGTCAATTTCGCAAATCGAATCTTCTCTAGAACACATTTAAGATGTTGGATGTGATCAGACCAAGTAAATGAATATATAGCTATGTCATCTAAATAAGGTACAGCAAAATGTTCGCAATTTTTTAATATCTCAGCCATTAACTTACTGAAATAATAAGGGGCATTCTTCAAACCGAATGCCATTCTCAAAAGGTTTATAAACACCAAATGTCGTAGTAAATGCAGCATATCTTTGAGCCTTCGGACTCAAAGGTATTTGCCAATAACCTCGTGTTAAGTCTAATAGAGATATGAAATTCGCTTTCGAAACAGATTCAACGCGCTCTTCAATATTTGGCAATGGATAATATTGTGTTCTGGTAACCTCATTTAACCGGCGATAATCAATGCACGGACGAGGTTCTTTCCAGGAGCTTCAACTAATATTAAAGGTGATGTGTAATCAGGATTCACCTGGTTCCACCACCTTCAATTTCAACACCTTGTCTACTTCCGATTTCAAGATTTCTGTCTGTCGTGGGGACATTCGATATGGTTTAGCTATAATAGGTTTATCAGATTCCAACTCGATGTCCAGTTCAGCTAGTTCAGTACAACCCGGTTCATTTGAAAAATATCAATAAATTGAATCAAAAGTCTACTCAATTGTTTCTTCTGCTCATCCTCTAATTTTTCATTAAAACAGCTTTCAGGAAAGTCTCTAAAAGGGTGGATGAATTAATTTCAAAACTTGGGATATCTTCATTCTCAGAATCAATATCTTCATTATCAGAATTAGAGGTAAAAATTAAATTAACATCTTCTGGACGCTGAAAATAGGGTTTTAACATATTTACATGGTATACATGTAATTTTTCTTTATCGAAATTGTATTATATAATTTGTTTCCGATAGTCGTTTTACTACTTTTCCTGGACCTATCAATGAACAGAAAATTTACTTGACCTAGAAGGCAACGACTAACACAAGATCATTTTCTTTAAATTCTCTTTTCGTAGCCTTACGGTCATACCAAAGTTTCTGTTTTTCTTTAGCATCTGTCATATTTTGCACAGCTAATTCTTGACATCTTTTCATTCTATTTAAAAGATTAAAATCGTAAGCAATCACACTATCTTCTTCAATGGTTTTACCAGTTAAATTTTCATATAATAGTGTTACGGGAGTTCTTAGGTTCCGACCATGGACTAATTCTGCAGGAGAATATCCAGTGCTATCATGAATGCAAGTTCTAAGCGCAAAAAGTGCCTGAGGTAAAATTTTCTCCCAATCGGTACCCTTTTCTAAACAAAGGACTTTCAGTATTCTCTTTAAAGTTCTATGCAATCTTTCAACAGGATTGCTTTGGGGATGCTGTACAGAACTATGCACTACTTTAATACCAAATTTTTCTAAAAATTCTGATGTCAGGACACTCATGAAAGATGTTCCTTGATTACTTTGCAACTCCCTAGGAAACCCCATACGGCTAAATATCTGAAGAAAAGCATCAACCACAGTAGTAGAACGAATATCTGGTACTGGGATGACATCTGGATACTTGGATGACATGCAAATGGCTGTTATAATATACCGATTGCCGCTTGAAGTTAAAGGTAAAGGTCCACAGGCATCAACATTAATTCTAGTAAATATTTCCGGAATTACTGGAACCAGTTTCAAAGGAGACTTCTTCTTATCTTGAGGCTTTCCTACACGTTGACATTTGTCACAAGATTTAACAAAATTTTCTATGTCTTTAAAGCAGTTTGGCCAGTAGAAAGTTTTACACAACATATCTTTTGTTTTAGTTACACCTAAATGAGCTGCAGTTACCTCATGGCAGATTCCTTTTAGCTGGTTGCGAAACTTCTTGGGCACAACTAATAATCTTCTTATGGTTCCATCATTGTCCATTTTATTAAAAATCAACATTTGATTTATTATAACATATTTATTGTCTTTTGAAGATTGTCGTTTAGCTTGCTCAAAAGAGGTTTCAAATCTTCGCACACTTTTTGTTCACGAGCGAATTCTTCTGGGGATGTCTTTATCAAATCCAGACCTTCAACTTCGGTTTCTAATGGTGGCAAAATTGCATTTTCCTCTAATTCTTCATTTTGTTTAGTTTTGAGGCAAGACCTAGAGGATTTTATTTCAGAGACAATTATCTCTTTATTCGTGCTATTTTCCTTGCGTCTTTTTGAGCTCGAGTTTCTATAGCATTTATCATATGTACTTTCACCTCTTCGTGTTGTTTGGTTTCTTCAATTAAAGCGGCTGTTTTGTTACCTAGTAAATACCTTCCTTGATCCAAAGAATCTCGAAGAACTGCTGCCTTTGTCAAAATGTGACCTAATTCACAATTTATTTCAACCTCGGCAATAGGTAAGCATACTAAAGTTTCATCAAGAGGTGTTCTTAGCCAAACCTTTTCCTTAGTGAACATATCAGGTTTAACGTATTTTCCACAAATCAAATCAAGAGTTGCTCCAGTGTCTCTTAAGATTGGCATTTGAATTCCATTAACAGTGCCGATACTAGTGTAGGGAGCCATCAACTCATTAAATGTACTTTTAGCAATTTCATTAGATGCTACCGATTCTAAGTTCTTTTGTATTTTGTCACACTGAGGCCGCAAATGACTATAAGAACCACACTCATAACATCGGAGTTGTTTTCGTTTTCAAATTCCTTTCATGTGCATAATTTGAATTTTATTCTCGACTCTTTTAGGAACATGAGATTTATTATTTCGAATTACTTCATTAAACTTAAAGGCACGGTTTTCGTTTTTGTTGACGAAAACCAAAATTATTTCTGAGGAGTTTTGTAAAATCTTTAGTCTTAAAACTATCTCTTAAGCTTTCATATTCATCTATTTTCTCTGCCAGATCATACGGAGAATTTATTTTAAGCCATTCCGCCAAAAAATGTTCTTTAATTTCAATTGGCACTCGACGTTTCAATTGATCTGTTACCATTAGCTCCTTAAGCTGTTCAAACGTCGTTATTTCTAATTCCGCAAGCCATTCCGTAAAGTAACTATTCAATTCTTGTGCATAATTTCTCCATGATTTTTCTGTCGTTTTCTGGTGTTTAAGAAACAATTGTCTTGATTTTTCGCTATTTAACTTGAATCGTTTAAGAATAAGTTCCTTCACATAATCGTAATCACCAGCCCTTTCTGGAGGTTCTCTAGCTAACATGTTAGATATTTCTGAAGGTAAAGCACTTACAAGATAAACTACCCATTCGTTTTTTGGAATATGAGCCATTTCTGCTCTACGCTCAAAATTTATTAAGTATAAACTCATCTCATCTTTCTTTTCATCATACTTTGGCGTTATTTGCATTAATTGAATTTTTTGAGCTTGTTCAGTCCTATTCGTAACTGATTCTCTGTTCGTAATTGTGGCATTTGAAGATATTTCCAGACGTTTCATTTCCAAAATATGTTCTCTTTCTTCACGTCTAATTCTTTCCTCTTTTTCTAGTTCTTCGCGCCTAATTCTCTCCTCTTTTTCTAGTTCTTCTCGCCTAATTCTCTCCTCTTTTTCTAGTTCTCCTCGCCTAATTTTTTCCTCTTTTTCTTCTTGTTCCCTTTTAACTCTTTCATCGATTACCCTATCTAATATACATTTTACTTCTTCCTCGTTGAAGTTTTTACTAGCTAAAATTAATTTTTTAATGTCTGGGATTTTAAAAGAATCTGGAACTATTTCCCCTAACTCTTCCGCTACTTCTATTAAATCTCCCTTTTTTCCCCCGTGCTAAAAAAGCCATTTTAATTACTAAACGTTTTATCTCAGAAGAGATGCAATAATGAGAGAAAAAACAGACTATACCCACCAATATGCAAAATTTATTAAATAACTATTGAAATTATTTATCACACACTACTAATATAAACATATCAATAACGTTTAAAAAACTAAATGAAACAAACTATATTATAATACAACAAAAGTATAAAATGGAAAATCAATTATTTCAAAAAGAAGAAAATGTTTAATATTAAATCTACTCCTCGATTTCAAGTTATTATCACCAAGCTAATGATTGATACTCAGATAAATTGAATCATTAATCAAAAATGTAAATATATTATATGTATAAATTATATAAAATCATATTCTTATATAGATACTACTATATTAAATCCAAAAATGAAATTATACATATTTTTAATTCAAAATATAGAACACTACAATTCTTAAGAACAATACAAATTAACAGCTTTAACTAATCTAAACCAGAAATCAGCTTTCGATTTCAAATCAATAAACTTAGTTAATCATACACGACATCAAATAATGTTAATAACGTAAGATATTTTAAACATTAAGAATATATCTTTTCAAATTCTTAACAATGTAAAAAAAACATATACGATTTAAATATCAAATAAATCAGTTTTATATCATATAAAACATTGCAAAGAACAATCAAACACATCAATAAAAATTTCACATTACATTAAATTCAAACCTATTTGTAATAATATACTTTCGTTTTCACATAACGAAATCAAAACCTTTTAAAAAAATATATTCCTTTCTTTCTTAAAATCTACTTTATATATCAGTTGAACAATCAAAAAAACTAAGTATATAATTGTACTTTTGATTTTACACCTTAATCTATAACAACATAGTTATTTTAACACATATTCTAAGTGAATTGAAATACATCAACCACATAAAATTATGAAATACACATTTAATAAGATACACACTTTTCGT
The DNA here is from genome assembly GCA_030067965.1 of Latrodectus elegans. Classification (NCBI taxonomy): domain Eukaryota; kingdom Metazoa; phylum Arthropoda; class Arachnida; order Araneae; family Theridiidae; genus Latrodectus; species Latrodectus elegans. Next base: position 96,170,250 of record CM057822.1, read on the forward strand.
TTAAAAAAATATTACACTGTAAATTCGAATACACGAAATACAGAAATTATCTTTTGTAATATGGAATACACCATTTACAAACTTATAAACAAAATTAATTGATGTAACATGAAAATTCACGTAAATAAGATTGGAACTAAATATTCTATAAATTTATAACATACCAACTATTTATTTTTAATTGTAGCCAGAGAAGGATTGATCAAAATGGCCTACCTGTATTCCAAGATTTCGGCACGTAATCCATTATAGTGCACATAATTAATTTTCACAGTGGATGCTAATGCAAAGCATTATAAAAACATCCAAAACCGCTGCCACCAAAAACATAAGTTTGTTATGAAACAAACTAACGACTCCAAATTTAGAAACAAAAACATTTAATTAACAAAAATTTACAAGGAGTCATATTTGGGTTCATAAAACTCTCGCGCTTGCGTAGCGTACCAAAGAGTCAATATCAATTTCCAAAACTGAAAAACGCAGCTTCTTCAGCCTGTTCCTCGCACCAATCGTCTCCCTACTCACCCTCCCCATCAAAAGCTCTGGAAATCGAAAGCGCTGAGTAGGAGACGTTACAATGGGTAAACAACGAAAGTGATATTGCAATTTATGCAAATATTTTATATTAAACAACGTATATTAAGCAAATATTTGTTGAATATATAAATGTATTCGAATATATTATTGTATAAACAAATGTGTTCAAAATATAACACAAATATTTAAAAAATAAAAATAAAAAAAAATGATAATAAAAACTGTCGGTTATTTAATGGTTGCCGACGCAAGGCCACTTATCGATAGCATTCGGTCCCCATACTAAGTGACATCGGTAAAATATCGGGCAAACAATCATGTCAGTTTTGGCGACACCGTTCCCAGGCGACGCAACACTTTCAACCCATATTTGCTCTGAGGGGACATGTTTTGATGGGTAGTAGTATCGCCTGTCGGTGTCGCTCCGATACAGCCGATTTCGGTGATCTTTAACACGTGATCAAATGTCTATAGCGTATTGGCGGCGTCCTTATTGACGTACGAGATGCAATACCTGTTAGTTTCTTAAGTTATTTGATATTGTTCTATCACTATTGAAAACTTATTATGTTTTATAATAAGTTTTCAATGCTTATCAAATTATGTTTTATCAAAGTTCGTAGAATTTTGATAAAACAGAATAGCATTTCGTTAGAACTCTAACGTTCAAATTTACAATTTTTTTTTCCTACGGCGGACACTTGGGTGACGAATCCTATGTCACAACAAGGCCAGAAACTGCGAATCATTTGTCGTTACCTAGTAGGCACCTGTGAACCAAGTCACGGAGGCGAGTAGCGTTGCTCGCTCCATATCACCACAAGCTCGTTTATAGGGAGGGCCACATTCATATATCATCACAGAAGAAAGGACTGAGGAACAAGAAGGAACAGAGAAAGAAAGTAACATCCATGCCCGAACCGGGATTCGAAGCCGGGACCCACAGCTCAGGAGGAGCGCTAATCACTCAGCCATCGGTCGTTAAGTTACAAAATTACTTTAAGTAAAAAAATCATCGACAAAATACTTACAGAATTTCCATTGTGGGACATGACATAAGATAAATATTGCACTAAAAATTGTAAAAAATTGCTTTTTTTCATAAAAAAAACTCTAAAGTGACCTGGATAATAAAAATACAGTTAAATAAGGTGAGCAAAATGATTTAATCAGGCAGACTCTAAAATATTATGTACAAATAATAAAATGATGTATTCTATAGAAGAGTATGAAAAAGAGAGCAAACAAATATGACAGATTTAAAATACATACAAGCATAAAACTCATGCTGATTGTCTTATGTAACATTGCCTTTTTTACTTAATGAAAAAAAAATTGCATTGTTTATATATAGATTATTAAACTTATAATGAATGCACAAATTTATTTCTAAATATGTATGAATAATATAAAAATGAACATTTAATATATTTCTTATAAGAAATAAACTGTACTTGGATATTTAAAATGCTACAGATTGCATCGGGCTCAGCCAGTTAATATTCTGCAGCATCTAAATCTACAAAGCTATAATTATAATAATTATGAAAATAGTTGAACAAAGAATATAATACAATAAATAGTAAATAAATAGTAAAGCTACTTAAAAAAAAAGAAAGGAAGAGAAGGACACTTCTAAGTAGATAAAGCAGAAGTAACATCAACCTGAAAAAATAATTCAAACCGATGCTTTAAAACGTTATACGCAAAATAAGTGCCTAAATTAAGCAGTAAATAAACATGTTGTACATAAAAATACATGGTCAAGACGAAGTTTGATCACTTACATAAAGAGCGCAAATTTCATTTCTATTTTCATTAAAACAGCAGTGGCAAATAGGTTGTTAGGAACGAACACACACACACACATCATTTAAATATATATTATTTTACTCTGAATTTTATTATTTCTCAGACATAATAAATGTTTGCTTTTTTCAATAATAGCGTAATTGAATCAGATAAATTAGAATTATTATTCTTAATAAACATGTTTATACATATATATATTAACAAACTGAAATGTTTACATAAATGCCAAATAGAAATATTTTATTTTTAAAAAACACATATATTAATATGGAACAATTAATAGTTGAAAATAGTTTTACTGTACAAAACTAAAATATATCGTAATTCATAAAATAAGTATAATTTTCGATTATATACTTGGTAGAATTACTTCTGAAGCACGGTGCTCCGCTTCCAAGGCACATGACCGAGGTTCGATCCTTGGACTGGGCAAGGTCAACTCAGCCTTTTCATACTTTCAGTTCGTCAATAAAACTGAATACCAACCATGCTTGGGAACTAAACACTGGGAATTTCACATTAGGCTCATCACTTCACCGGGACCTATGCTTCACAACGCATGTGACGAAAACAAAAATGGGCACAGTAGGCCCTTGACCAGGTAAAGTTTGTGGTGTCACTGAGTTTAGATTAAAATTTCTTCTAAACATACATCGTAAAAATGCAAGTAGTATTATACCTTACCTCAATTAAACCTCATTAAAAGAATTCTTGATATCATAGAAGCTTATAAGTTACTTATATACATAAATAGAATATAAATGTTGACATTTGAAGTAAGAGATTGATTCCTAAGAGTTCTTTTCCCTTCTAAAAATCCTTCAAAAGTCAAGAGTAATGTAAGACACTAGAGTCAGAGGTAGATTTAAATCCTTCCAAGCTTGTAAGCAGAGTATCCATTTGTTTTCCTTTGAAATACATCGAATGTAAGTTCTGCAGATATGTTTCAGATCTGGAACAGTCTGTAGCATTCCGTCCTCTCTCATCTCAGCTAGAACAGCGCACACTTTCGGCCAGAGTGGACTGCTGCAGGACAGATCGACCAGCAGAGCTTCAAGAGTCCTGACGCAATTCTGCCTTCTCGCCAGTGACTCTTGGTAACTCGAACAGCAACTGGGGATCTTGCGGACTATGCTCAGAATGTTCACCAAGGGATGCGACCTGGTGCACGAACAGAAATCTTCGTGAGGTATACGAGCCCCGCAATTGAGCAGCAGGCGGACGACGTCGTGCCTTGTGAGGTAGAGGGCGACGTAGAGGGGCCTCCTAGTGCAAGGACACAAACTGAATGCCTTGAGTGGATAATCAGCGACGCTTTCATCCACAAAATCACTCTGCAGGAAGTTGAATGTTGAATATTGGAGATTCATGGATGAAGAATATTTCAGAATGTCTTGAGCTATGTCTTGCAAATCTTTTGGAGACAGTCCGATAGATTCATTTCGTTCGAAGATCAAGCGGTTTGATTTAGTGCTTGAAAACAAAACCATAAATAATTCGTCAAATGATTTTGAAGTACAGTAGAGGGTATCGATAAAATGCTGCATTATTTTGTTTTTTAGCCTCTGCCTCAAGCTGTCCCATCGAGAGTTCGAAAGGCAATTGACGCACCACAAATGGATGAAGGTCTCCATTGATGAAATATCTCTTTTCTCAATTATATGTAAAGAGCAACTATTTTTCCCTTTCTGTGAAAGATTTCTGAGAAATTTATCAGTCTCGGCAAAAAATTAAAAGGTAAAACGCCTCTTTTAAATCGTATTTTTAGGAAGAGAAAAATAATCTAATTAGTAGCACACAATGAAGCGAAGCCTTTTAAAGCATAAAATTTTATCCGATCGATACAGTTAAAAATAGAACATTTCCAAAATGCATCAGTAAAAGTTTTAGAACATATCAGTATGCAGTTATCCATTTGATTCCGCAAGATGGCGTTGAACCTTATTGCAATTCATTTTTTATAGAGTTTAAAAGCATCTTTTATTTCTTACTTGTAAAGGAGTCTTGGATCTCAGATGAGATCGATTTCATCGGCCGCAAGAATTTGTCGTAAAATCTTTTAATTAAATAATTTTTTTTAACTTTCCAACTCTAGTCACTTTTATTTAGAAAATGAAAGTGTCTTTTCTGGAACTATTTCAGTCTTTGTTTTAGTTGCATGGTTTTTCTTCAAAAGTTAAATACAATAATTTATTCGATCTTCAACTCTCTTTTACTCAAAATAATAGTGTTGCTTTCGGAAATATTATAAGGAATATTTAAAACCTATAAAAATAACAAACTTTATTCTGAATAAAATACAGAAATGCTTAAAAAAATTATACAATGTATATTTATACTGTTTTTACTATTTTTGGTGACATTTAAAAAAGTTATATTTGCATTCATTAAATTGGAATTCTGTATTTGCTTTGAACTATAATTTTTTTTGGATAAATGAATTATTAAATTTTGACTTATGAAGAATTTCTCAGAAAACTACTTATATATAAGAGACTTAAGACAATACTTTTAAAAGTTAATCAATTAAATTGTTATACTAAATTTTAAAATTCTACGTAAATTATAAAACTTTAAAAATTAGAATATTTTTTCAATAAATATGAAATTATTATAAATTCGTCATAAAATCGGAACAAATTTATGGATTTCAAAATCAGAGTTTCAAATTTAACTATACATAATTAATTCTAATCCATAAATAAGATTGAAATTATGTACATTTTTCTAAGCATACGTGTATTTTTAACAAAACCATATGAAAATATAAAAATACATAGAATTAAAAATTATACGTTTTTACAGCTCATTCAAATAAAATATATTTAGTATTTTTATTTTATTACAATATCTCGCACATTGTAAGTTATGTTGTTATATAATGCTTGGCTACTACGATTTCTATCTTTCAGCACTACAAGTGGCGGAAGTAATGCCAATGCTCGAAGTGGCCTAGTTGGTTAAGGCGCAATTCTCATTATCGGAAAGTAGTGAGTTGGAATCCCGGTTCAACCAAAATTCCGTCGTGTTCGTAAACGGTGGTTGAGGCATGTTAATCCTGGACATGGTCGCAATGTCCTCCAACTGAAATAATACTTCTGGAAGTGACAGGCCAAGTATTGGGAGTCTTCTGCTTAGTCCCTGCTTCAAAATCACAAAGACTTCACCCGGCTGCTTCTATCCAACTGGTAGAGCCCAACGTAAGGCTAGGTATAGGGAAGCATGCTGGTGTAACAACCTTATATATAGAGGCGCACCCAGTGGCCTGACTTTGTGGCTTGATTCAGTAGTGTCTCGGAAGTCAAGCTAGCAGGTGAGCCATAATAGAGCCATGAAAATGGATCTTCATGATAATTATGGCGGTCAGTGAATGAGAGGGTGACTACATATTCTTTCACTGAATTGCTGAATCTCCATGGGCAGAAAACGGGTCCGCGTTAATTTGTAATTTTGTAAGTCCTTCCGTTGATTAATATTTCCGCATTAAAACGTTGTGACGCTTGGTGATAGGCGAGTATTCCAAATCCGTGAACCATAAGGTACAGTCCGGGGTCACTTCCGCAACTATAAATTTATGTGCTGACATTTATTCGTTGAATGAGATGATCAGAAATTGTAATCTACTTCTTTCAAAGATTTTCAGAAATTTTTTCAGAGTCTCTCATAAGCTACCTCAAAGATTAAGCGTCCATTGGAAGCAGTCGTCACAAAAATATGCAGGCAATTAGTTGTATCAATGAAAAAAAAATGACAGCGATAATCAAAATGAATACGAGATAGTCGGTGTTATTGTCTCGAATGAAATAAGCCCGATCAGCAATAAGCGAAAGAACGAAACCCAGAGTGTGAATTGCGGTTAGAAATTGAACATTTGAATAAGAAGTAGGCGGAATGAATGGAAAATAATGATGTAATGCTCGAAAATATTATTGAATTATGAAAACTGTCTGTCATTATGTATAGCAAATTTTCGTTTACTTACTTGTAGTGGTTATTCCTTTTTTACAGATTATTTCTTTTATGGTTCAAATGGAAGCGTGTTGGTAGGGATACATATGTAGAAAATGTCCAAAAACTTAGTGTCCATGACTGAATTAATGTGAATGTGAGCGACGTCATACTTCTTTGTGCTTGGCTCTAAGAGAAGGGGTGCTCTACAAGTTAGATGGAAGATTGAATCTCTGCCATTTCGAAGTAAAAAATAAGGCAGAAGATCTCAATACTTGATCTGACAATCCCAGAGGTATCATTTTACTTGGAAAAGGCACTTGCAACCGTGATCTATTCAACGTGACTTTGACACGAAATACCTTCGGTTAAGTTGGGACTCGAACTCTTTACCTTCCGATAATGAGAACGATGCCCTAACCAAACAGGCACAGCCGCCTCACGTGTGTCAGCTGTAAAATCACGGTCTTAGAAAATGAGTGGATTTTATTTCAGTCATAGAACAGACGAAGAGTAGTGAAGCTGTTTTTATATATTCATCCATAATAATCGAAGTGAGTGTTTAGAAGTGTCCTAGTTTTCACCATTGCTTTACGTATTTTAACCTCCTATCCGCGAAAAATCTAATGGTTTGTTCAAAAAACATTAACAACTCTCATCAGTTAGCCTATTTATTTCAAGGCACTATATATTAAAACTTTCCCTTTGTTTTGATTGAAATTTCTCTTTCTATCAGTCGCATATCAGGGAATATATTTGGACGCTATGAAGTCTGTCATAACAAATTCTTATGAGTTATAAACTCACACATTTTAAAAAATATGTAGGAAATCGTTTCCATAAAAAAAATTTTTTTTACAACGATTATATATTTTCGTAGATTTTATTTATCGCCTGATATTTGGAATTTTTTTTCTGTTGCAAAATGTGGCGTTTATAAAAAAAAAGCAATGAATAGAAGGATAGATTTACGGTCTTTATTATTCAGTAATTTAGAAACGTTATAATAGTAATGATTTTTCGATAGTTAAACCACGATATGTAATATTATAAATAGTTAAGGGAAACATCGTCATAGTCTAAAAAGGAAAAAAAATTTCATAATATTTTTCCAAAGAAAGATCAAGTTTTTCTAATAATGTAAAATTTCGATTTTTAATGATAGAAGACTTTTTAAATATGATAAATTATTTTTCTTTTACCTCAGTTGCACTATCAAGTTTGGAATGACTAGAAGTGTCTAGTAATGAACAACCAATCAGCGTACATGTCAGCAATCCTCAATTCTTGTAAATCCACTGATTCATGTTCGGTGATTCCACTGCTTCCAGCAATTCCTGTAAATCCACTGAAAGTGTCGAACATATTTCTCAGCCAATATCCGTCATTTATGTATTGCCTCATGGATCTTTGGAAACATCCCCTCACCCTGCAGATGCTCATGTCAGAAGCACATGTTACCTCTTCTTACGATTGACAGAACAAGTTGAGTGATCTGAATCTCCACCCGAAACTTGAACTTCTAAGGAGAGATGCCGAAACTCGGACAGTCTTATACCACTTTAAGAAAGCTAGCTAATCTATCCGAAGCTCCATTAAGTTTTCTGAATTTACCACTGGTGGCCAGATTACTTACAGCGTCTCTCTCACTCTCGGAAGGTACTGAGTTAAAGTTCCGGCTTAACTAAAGATTAATAGTGTTCAGCCACCCACCTTGTCCAGTGGTCAGCGTGCCTGACTGCGGATAGGGAGGTCCTAGGCTCGAATCCCGTTAGGGCATGGATGTACTTTCTCTCTCTTATTTCTTTGTTCTTTTCTTGAATGAATGGGTTGTGAATGGTTTTCTGCCCTATAAACGGATACCTATGACATGTGTGTACTTAAGAAGTCTGACTCCACACCAAATTACGGTTCAGTTACAGAAATGGAGCAACGCACTCCGTATCGCCCTCCTAGCTGGCACAAGACAACAACGACAACAATTGTGTTCACTCAAGGTGGCTAGGAGATGTTCAGTAGATAGTGGTCACCATGTCCTCGATGTGAAAAGAACCTAATGTAGTTGGAGATGAAAGAATTATGGAGTTCTGCTTGATTCATGCTTCTAAATGACGATAAGTCACACGCGGCTGCTGATATAATGACATTAACTGATATATCCACCACTGGGATAGATACCGAGAAAATTTTTATGCAACAACAATCTACCACTGTTTCTGTAAACCAAAATGTATCAGAGTGTCTAACAAAACTTTTGCTGAGTTCAACAGCTCCTGCATTAGTTGTCATAGTTAAAATTATACTAGAAAAGTTAACTTTACGTCCGTAAGTGTCTGTAACAAAATAAGCACTTTTTTAAATACAAAAGTTGCTCACTTTTAGCTTATGTCAGATTCTCTCAGACTCTTGAGGGCCATGAGTAACAATGAGCCAACTCCTTCGCGTTGTTCTTCCTAAACTTAGCTTACCAATCTTCTCGGAGAACAAGAAACAATAAAATTTCCAAACAATATTTTTCAAGCTATACAACTCATGGATAGTTCTAACATGTCTATTTTTTACTTGTATAAATAATATCATAAAACAATGACAGATAATTCTTTTTTTTATTTAAAACTTTATATAATAAATAGCTGCAAACTATTGTATTTCGAAAGAGAAGCTTTCAAATTTGAATCAGTGAAGTCCAGCATATAAATATGCACGAAACTCTGCAATGACTGTGTTCCACATTCTTTATGGGAATAAAGCACGCATAAAACGAATAAAATATTCACAAAAATAACAATGAACAGTAATAGAAGGATTGCTTACAAACTTCAAATAATCTTTCTCTATTATGTGTGACGACAGTAAAAAAATGGCCCTGTATCAAGTAATACTAAAGCGTTATCATTCATCTCAAATATATAGGAAATATTTATTATCATTCGCTACATATTATCAGTATTAAATTAGATGATATGAATGATGAAAAATATGTAAAACTTCCCAATTTTTTTCTTCCCTCTTGGAAAAAATAATTTTATATTTGAGACATGCTATCCAGTTACACAATGGTAAAGAATTTTGGCGGGAACTTGTAACATTTATAAAATATATTATATTTATGGTGAAAAATGTTCGACTGGGAAAGATATGAGAATCAAATAAATGCATATATTGAATCATGTGAAGAAAAAATGTATTTGGAGAAAATTAAATGTTTTCTAGAGAGAAAGCAACTTGTGTTGAATATAATATTTCACAGTATCCAACGTCAAATATTATTCAACTTAAATTTACACTGCCAAAATTAGCAATTCAACTTACAACAATTTGGTGTTAATATTAGGTTAGCTTACATTTTAGAATAAATTTAAAGAAATACATGAGGTGAATTTATGGTGATTAAAGATAAAAATATAATTACTTATTTCTGTATGTGTGTGATAACTATAAGAGGAACCTCGCAGTGGCTAAGTGGCTGAGATAGTCGTTGTCATAGTCAGAGGTAGTGAGTTCGAATCCCGGCTTAACTGAAGATCCGCAGCGTTCATTTTAAGGTGACATTCAATAGGTCATAATCACGCAATGTCCTCCAAGTGAGACGATACTTCTGCACCTAAAGTATGAAGACTCCACTTTCTGGTAGCGACTAGTGTGTACAGAGAAAAGTATGCTGATAAGTATGTTGGTAACTATGAGAGGTACCGCTGAGCCCATGATATTAAAGAAAGCTTATCCAGTACTTCCGAAAACCATGGATGATTAAAAAAAATGGTGTGTATTATAAAGAATATTAGGGTATTCGTACAAAATGAAGTTGAAAGTGGGCAAAGAGTTTCACTTGCAAAATATATATATATGATACATTCGTCAGAAACAATAAAAAAAAAGCATTAAAATAAAATTTCCCAATCTACGTTTTCACTGAATATAAATGAAAGGTATTGAAATCTAGGGTAGATGAGAAGGGTTCATGGTTCACCTAGAAAAAATTACCGGAAAACTCTCAAATGCTCACTTGGTGGGCACACCATAACCTATTGATCAGTCAGGGCTTTTCAGAGTATAAGGTGCCTTGTTTGATTCCAGCCACAGCTGAACAGCAGAGATGGATGTTAGTTTTCTACCTGATGTATGTACGTTTGTCGGGGTGGGTGCTTGGAAATTTTCGGGTTTCTTCTCTTGTGGCATAAATACATAGCGGTGCGGGAGAGTCCCAGACTGTACCTTTAGGTTAACGGGTTTAAATTACTCTCCCATCACTAAGAGCCTCGTCATTTTGAACCATGGACCGGTTATGAGGTCACACTTGAGTTAGTACTCTCCTCTCCACTTCCACGCCACATCAGTGGAAGGACTATAGACATCACATATGAAAGTGGATACCTCCCAAACCATGGAGCTCCAACAGCCCAGTGTGGGAGAAGGTGATCACCCTTCTTATTACTGCCCGTGGCAAATGATGCTTCACTTTGAGGATTTTAACAGGAGGTGGCGTGAAGCTACTGGAGCTGTCGCCTCATGGGACAGATAAATAAGGCCCATGGTCTCTGAAAGCCCTTTCAGAAGACGAGTTACAAGTTATATGCAAAAATTCTATACAGCGGCCTTCGATCATTAAGGTGTCCACTAAGCGGTATAAAATTTTTGTTTTTATTTGGATCATTAAATAGAATTAGGCTATTTATTACAGTAGAAGGATTGTTACAATGATTTTTTTAAAGTAATATCATATTTTTTTGTCAAAAAATGGTTGACGGACATACACCATAATAATAAACTGGTTATAATAATAATAATAATCATAAAATGGGGTAATTTGTTGCTGCCCAAGATTCCTTAGAATTTTTAAATTTATTATTTTAAGTGATATATATGCATGGCACAGTAGTGCATATGAGCCCTGGACTGTATCTTAAGGACTCCGATTGTACCAACCACTGCGGCAAGCGATAGTTCACTTTGCTGATCTTACAGGAAGATGGTTGAATTTACAGAGCCGCTGAGGTTCCACTATTGTGACCTGAATTTTGAACTGCCACCAGCAGCCAGGACGTCAGATGTTCTGTTAAGCTGGATTCGAACTTTCTACCTTCCGATTGCAAGAACAATGTCCTAACAAAGCAAGTCACCGTGGCCTTTAAAAATAATTGTACATTGCACCTTCCTACGCACAAAATAAACATTATACAGTAATATAAGAACTTTGAGTGATGAGACTGGTTACAAATTATTTTACAATAATATTCTAAGCTAATATATTTCTTAAAATATAGTTTTCTACCATTTAGTGATTACTCCTAATAAAAATTAAAAATCTCTTGCGCTAGCCACTTTAAAAATTGTGTTTCATTAAAGAATGTGTGTAGGAAAATATTCCACAACAAGAATATAAGAACATAAATATACATACATACATATATATACACACACACACACACATACATACTCGTTTCCATAAATTAAGGACGAATAATGCAAGTTCAGGCAAAGAAAGAGACAGAAGCAAAACAAATGTGACTTATTTGTAAAGTCCATTTATTAAACAAAAGGTAAAGAGAAAAAAGATGCAAAATGTTTGAAATCATAAATAAAAATTGCAATTTTTATTCCTGGAGCAAATTTAAAAAAAGAACCTATTTAAAATAATCCAATATAACCTTGTTAGTATGATAGTTAATACATAGTATGCCCCCCAGACAATGCTATACAGGTCGTACTGCGCCGAGGCATGCTGAGTATCAATTTATCGATTTGATTTTGGGGGAATATTACACCATTCATCAAGCATTGCGCTTTGAAGTTCCGGTAAACATCTGGGATGGGATTGACGAGCTGCAATTCGTCGGCCAAGTATGTCCCACACATTCTCTGTTGGATTCAAGTCCGGTGAGTATATTGGCCAGTCCATACGGGTAATATCCTCCAATTGAAGGCATTCGTTTACAATGTTTGCAAGGTGAGGACCGGCGTTGTCATCCATAAACAGAAATTTAGCACCCATGGCACCGCGAAATAAACGTACATGTTGTTCCATGATGGCATCCCGATAGATGTGACCTGTAATGTTTACATTTTGAACTTGCAGGTTAGTTCTGGAATCCAGAAAAATTCCTCCCCAAACCAGCACTTTTACACCACAGTAACGGTGTCGTTCAGTGGTGTTGTCTTGGTGGTAATGGGTACCTGGCCCTCTCCATATGAACGTCCGGCAGAATCAGACTGAAAAACCTGGACTCGTCGGAAAACGTCACACAAAACCACTGTTGCTGTGTGTCCACAATGCACTCTCTACTCCAGGCTAACCGCAGGCTACAGTAAGTTCCGGCAAGTGGAAAACATCTGACAAGCCTACGAGCATATAGACCAATGTGTCCTAAGCGTCTGTACATGGTCTGTTTTGAAACTGTCGTACCGGTAGCTGAAGAGAGCTAACAGGGCAGGTCTGATTCTGTGCTCCCTCTGTTTCTTTTGGCAGTAACTGCCAAATACCGGTCCTCATATGCCGCTGTAATTCGAGGGCGACATGTGCTGTAACGTCTACTCTCATTATCATCATCTTGGAACTGTTGCCAAAGCCTGGTGATGACACTCTGGGCCATTCCAAGTTCCTCGGATACTTCCAGCTGGGTAGGTCCACATTCCAGACGGCCGATAATTCTACCACATAAAAAATCATCCAAATGCCTTCTTTGTGCTATAACTATGAAGCTATTGCAATGAAAGGCTTTTGAAGCTCTTGTGAACAATTTACTTCTTTGCAACCATTCCTTATATACCTCTCTCCCATACTCTCGTCATTGTGACGTACTATCGGTGCTATCTGGTGGTTTCTTGTAATTTGCATATTATTCATCAAGATGTGTGTGATAATTCTACACGTGAGAAATTTTTATTTTAGAATTCAATTTCTGTATGATTCTAAATTTTCCTTAATTTATGGACATGAGTGTATATATATATATATATATATATATATATATATATATATATATATATATATATATATATATATATATATATATATATATATATATATATATATAACATTTATTTATTTAAAGAAACATGTTTAAAAGAGGAGTGCTTGAAATTTTTCTCGGAGGGGGTTTGACACATTATACTAACTGATAAAATGTTCCATTATATGATTCTAAAAATTTAAAATTTCCATAGCAAATATAGAAATTTTTTCCGTACTGTCAATTCGGAAGTCAAAAATTTTATTTGAGCTTCGTAAAAAAACTTTTTTCAATATAAAAATTTTGTCCAAAGGGCAATAATATATGAGTGAAAAAAAAGTGTATTGTACAGTAATTATATCCATTTAAAACACATCTTATTACGGAAGTTCACATTAAAAATATTGTTTTTTATTTATTTTATTAATTGTGATTACAGTTATACTAAGCATAAACAATGCATAACAAATTCATATAAATACATTTAAAAAAAAGGGTAGCAATCATTTTGACTTCTTTTTTGTACAAATGATGTTAAGAGTAAAATATATTTAGTATTCACAAAACTCCAGTTTTAATTATTTAATATCGGTGAAATCTGGAAAATCTCTCAACTTTAGTTTAGTATAACACCCCCCCCCCCTTTCAAAAATATTCAATTATTTTCAGCTGTTTCCGTTATGAAAAACTATTTCTTCAGTGATAAAGTGCGCTAACTATGGCAACCACCAACGATCTTGTCTCACTCTGAAAATTCTTGATTCAGAATTGAAAATGTAGCGGTATAGTGTGTTCATCGTGGAGCAATAGAGCTCAAATAAATATTTGTTATTGTTTTAAACATGGAATCTTTATTTAAGCCCTAATATCTGCCTTACTTTAACTTGCTATTTCATTTCATTTAAACTCCTGCTTATAATATTAATTTGCTTTTAAATTGAGTGATTGTAAACAATATTATAAAATTTTTTAATGAATCAAAAGCAGTGAAAACCACTATCATATGTCTTTTTGGAAAAATGAATAATCTTGACTCCTCAAATAAAAAATAATTAAATCATGTTTACCGATTAATATTTAAACATGAATCGATTGCTTAAAAAAAATCCAAATTCAATGAGAGAATGATTTGAATCAGCATAAAATATCTAGTCTAATTATGATTTTGAAATTCACGAAATGATTCACTTATTCGAACAAAATGCATTTCGGCTAATTTTTGGTTTCGAGTCAAATAAGCCAATGGCTCGATCATCACCCAAAATGTAACCATTGTCGAAGCCATTCGACAATGATTAAAATGCATCCAGCAATGAGCACGTGGATCGAATCATTTTGAACTGACTTTGTCACCACAGTACAATCACTGTTTCACAAATAAATTGTTCCTCAACTTTTGGATTTTAAATCGAACAAGTCAATGACTACGATTTATCACCCAAAACAGATGTGATGTATCTAAAGTTATTCGACGATGATAAGACGACTTGAGTTTTGATGTGCTCATGGTTCGAAATTCTATTCGAAATTGCTTGGGAACCATGGTCATCAAGTTCACGTATCAGTCGATATTTTTCAAGAGATTTCATCTAATCAATTTCAAATAGAACGAGCTGAATTCACAGATTCATCACGCAAACTGAATATCATTTGCCCCAAGTCATTAGACCAAGATTAAGTTACTTCCCTCAACTGCAAAGTACTATATCAACGAGAATCAATTAGAATTGAATGAAGAAAACATCAAATCGTATTTGATCAAAACACAAACAACCATTTCATGGTTAATTGCTCAACTTGTCAATTAAGTAAGTATAAGTACATTGTTATCCAAAAGTTAAATTATAAAAATAAAATAAATTCACACGTTTCTTACTAGTATCTTGATTAGAGAATAAAAGTACGATTGGTAAATAAAAAAATGTATAAAGAAAATAAGGAGAAACTAAAATTTAACAAATAAAAATAATTATCCTTAAAAAGCATTATAGAATTTATCATATGCTTTCCTTTTTATTCTGCTTCCGAAGAAAGAAGATCAGATGAGGTCAAAGTAAAGCTGGAATTATTGTTGCGAAAGTAATTGTACTACAGAACTTATATGGAATCGGATTCAACTACCTAAAAATTACTTCAAGAAAGCGTCTTATATATCTAAGGTTACTGATAATTGAAGATGTGGATTGTTCTGTACCATTCAGAATAATTTATTATCTTTAAATATGGTTGAAAGATTATTGTTCTAAACTGCTTTTTCATGATGAAAGAGTTAAATATTTAGCTCCACCTGATGGTCGATTTATTTTATGTTACAGATGGGTTCCAAAAAAATTTCTGAACGAGGAGTATCGTTTCTGGTTTTAAGAATATCCCAAAGACCATTCTAAAGTTAAATATTTTATAGACAGCCCTTTTAGAAAAGCATGTCTTAAATGTACTGTGAAGTCGTTCAAAGTGTGTCTACCATTCTTTTTTGATATTGTCATGATTTTTGAACAACTTTGTAAAGGAACTATAACTTTTAAATAAATTACTCGTGGATTACTCTCGGTTTTAGCGCCTCAAGTTTATAATAACTTGCTTAACTATAAGACTTCACTTGTGGTTTTTTACAGCTAGTTAGGGACAAGATCATATAGGCTAGATCGCACTTTTCAGATTATAATGTCACAGTTCCAATATAGAAGTCTATTCAGTAATGAGAAATATCTACAAAATAATTGCTTTTCCACTCAACAGTTTCCATCTAACTGCTAGACTCCAACTTATGACTAGGTAAAGAAAAGTATGCAGCTGCAACAACTATTTCATGATTCACCTGTCGCACTCACTTTAAAGATCATGGTGGCACATGCTCACTTCGTGCCCCATTATACGATTGCATTGTCATAAACGATCACAGTTGGGTTCATTTAAACTTTTTCTATTTTTTGTGAACGACTTTTACACATTCATAGATAGGCATTTCAGGCCTCCTGAAAATAGGAAACTTGAAATAAGAAATCGACAGAATCAAGTTGGGGGTCTCAAAAGATGTTATTCACAGTAAACATAACTTATGAGACCAATAGAGATATGATTAAATCATTTATGAAAAGTTTCATTAGTAACTCACTGGATGATATAAATTGTCCTCTGTAATAAAGAACAATTTGTAGTACGAGGACTCAGATGCTGATTCAGATGATGCTTCGAATAACTCGTCATATAATTGTGGAGATAAATGTCTTAATTTTTGCATTTGTCAGTCAGCAGCTTTTCCCGACGTTGCTAAACATTTATATATATATATATATATATATATATATATATATATATATATATATATATATATATATATATATATATATATATATATATATATATATATATATATATATATATATATATATATATATATATATATATATATATTTGAGACCTGTGATTAGAAGCTGTTACTTATTGTATCTGACGAATTGGAGCTGTATAATAGTGATTGTTACAGCTGGTATATCTAGTGGAATATTTTTTTACGAATAAAAGTCTTTTGTTCATTGATATATATATATTGAGTGGTTGCTTTCTTCAACTCTCAATTCACACGAACCCCGAAGCTCGGTACAATATATATATATATATATACACACACACACTACTGGCCATTAAAATTGCTGTACCAAGAAGGCGACATGCTACAGACGTGAAATTTATACGAAAGGAAGAAGGTGCTGTGATATGCAAATGATTAGCTTTTCAGCGCATTTAGACAAAGCAGGCACCAGTAGCGACACCTACATTGTGTTTAAATGAGGAAATTGTTCAGCCGGTTCCTCATACACAAATTGCATTTGAACGTTGTTGTCTGGTGAAAAGTTGTTGTGATGCCTCGTGTAAGAAGGAGGAATGCGTACCAGCACGTTTCTGACTTTGATAAAGGTCGAATTGTAGCGTACCGGGATTGCGGTTTATATTATCGCAGTATTGCTGCTCGCGTCGGTCGAGATCCAATGACTGTTATTAGAATATGGAATCGATGGGTTCAGGATGGTAATACGGAACGCCGGATCTCAACGGCCACCTATCACTAGCAGCCGAGAAGACAGGCATATTATCCGCATGGCCGTAATGGATCGTGCAACCACATCACGAGCCGTGAGTTAAGAAACGGGGTCGTTTGGAAGACAACAAGTGCCTGCGCGAACAGTTCGACGACGTTTGCAGCAGTATTAACTCTCAGCTCGGATACCATGGCTGCGGCTTCCCTTGATGCTGCGTCACAGACAGGAGCGCCTTCAATGGTGTGATCAACGACGAACCTGGGCGCACGAATGGTGAGACGTCATCTTTTCAGATGAATCCAGGTTCTGTGTACAGCATCATGATGGTCGCATCAGTGTTTGGCGGCATCTTGGTGAACGCACACTGGCAGCATGCATTCGTCATCGTCATACTGGCCCATCACCTTGCGTGATGGTATGGGGTGCCATTGGATACACGTCTCGGTCACCTCTTGTTCGCATTGATGGTGCTTTGAACAGTGCACGTTACATATCTGGTGTGTTACGACCCGTGGCTCTACTCTTTATTCGAGCCCTGCGAAACCCTACGTTTCAGCAGGATAATCCCTGACCGCATGTTGCCGGTATTGTACGGACCTTCCTTGATACGGAACATGTTCGGCTGTTGCTCTGGCCAGCATGTTCTCCAGATCTTTCACCAATAGAAAACGTCTGGTCAATGGTTGCCGAGCGACTGGCTCGTCACCAAACGCCAGTCACTACGGTTGATGAACTGTGGCATCATGTTGAAGCTGCATGGGCATGTGTACCTGTATAGGCAATCCAATCTCTGTTTCACTCAATGCCCAGGCATATAACTGATGTTATTACTGCCAGAGGTGGTTGTTCTGGAAACTGATTTCTCAGGATCTATCCAGCCAAATTTTTTGAAAATTTAATCATTTGTTATTTCTAGTATAATATATTTGTCCAATAAATATAATTTTGTTATCTGCATATCTTCCTGATGTAGCAATTTTAATGGCCAGTAGTGTTTATATATATATATATATATATATATATATATATATATATATATATATATATATATATATATATATATATATATATATATATACACACACACACACACAATCCAGTTCAATTGAACAACATATACTTTTGACGTTAAATAACCAGTCACAATGCTCCCGAACATTATATAAAGGATGCGTGAGAGTTTCGGAAAATATTGCTATCGTTGGCGTTAGGCGGTAACTGAGCAATTTATCCGACCTCCACAAAAACATGCATTTGTTTTTGAATCAAAAGTGGTAGTATTTCCAAAGCAGTTAAGTTTGTTGGCTGTTTGCATGCCACCGTGCTACAATTTTAGTATGCATAAAAAAAACTTTCCAAAATCATGGCACTTTGGGCCATAGATAACAAAGATAAAAGATGGCTGTAAAGATGAGTTCAGTTGAATGGATTTACTATTGTTGGGAAACTGACAGCCCAGATGAGCTATGAGGTTACCAACAATATCTTTCAAACTGCTGTTCAGCGAATTTTGCTTCTTCTGGGTCTCCAAGGAAGTTGCTGGTTCATGCAGCTACGTTGACTGCTGTTCATCAGCGGCGAAGAGTGGAATTTTTACCGAGTACCGCAAATGGACGTCCACTGAGTGGTAACAGGTATCCTTTTCTGATTAAATTACGTTTTCTTCTCCATTGGACAGAAAAACTGTGGCGAAAACGACTGGAAATCTCTTAGAAAATACTACGTAGTTGTCTGTTTTGCGAAAGATTGTGATTCTGGATTTTTATAGTTTCTCACATTTATGTCTCTGGACTTTGCGTATGTGTGTGTGTGAGAGAGAGAGAGATTTAAACGCTGTTTTCTTAAGTCACGATAATTGCTTATTGAAACATATAGCATGATTTTTTCATTAGTATTTGTTTAATAATTTAGCAGTAATTTAAAAATTTTATATATTACTTAATATCAATCACTATTTAAAATTTAAAACTCAGAATATCACAGCTTTTTTTTTAAAGAAATTTATTTATTACTTTATTATTATTATTTTTTATTGTACTTATTTTTAAAATTCTATCAATTAGGACCAACCATTGGCTCATGTTATAATAAAGCCGCTCTATTTTTTTCCTGCACAGTGCACCTTTTTTTTTTTTATCAAACATATTTTTCTAGGATGAATTAATCTGAGAAAGAGACTTTCTTTCAAATCCCTCTTATGTGCTAGGTATATTACACCTGGTCGTTCTTTTACTGCTTTAGTGACGTTAAAATTACACCAACGTTTTCTCTTTTATAGTCTAGTTCACACGAATGAAAGGATACTGGTATTTTTAGGGAATTATACATTGTATAAGTCTTCTTGGTTATTTTTAGGTGTCATTTTCTAAACCGACTTACTTCCAGTTAATTTTATCTATGAAAAATTTGAAAACAATTAGATAAACAGTTCACCTAAAATGCATTTGAATGAAGTTTTCGAAAGAGATTTTTCTTTAATGCTACATTATCCTATAGAATGTATTGTATCAGAATACATTGCACAAAATGAAAATACGTTGCACATTCATTAAAATTATAATCTGACTTTGAGTAATAAATCTTTTTTATTTAATTTCCTCAGCGAAAATATTTGGCAACAGTACTTTGCGTACACCAAACCAACGCTGTATACGGTATGGTATTGTGTATGTTTGAATTATGTGTATGCTAAGGAAACACATGAGTGGTAAAATTTTATAATAAGAAATCAGTTGGTATCTGCTTTCGGATTGTTTGCACTTTTTTTTATTAAATTATTTATTAAAAGAATTTTTTATTCTTCGAACAATTTAAATGTTTTGCGCTAACTTAAACTTAGGCGAGTGCCAAACATTCATTTTGTTTATTTCTTGATTGAGTAATTGCATTTTAATTAGTGACATTTTTTTAAATGATATTTATCTATTTCCCACTGTGACTTCATTTTCTTCGAAATATTTTCATAGTACGATAATCATAAATTTGATTCTAATCGTTTTGAAAGAGATTAAATTTTCACTTGTCATTAGTTTTTAGCTTTAATTTACATCGACTAATTTTCATTTTAAATATTATTTTTAACTTCTTATAATTGTTTAGTGATAAAAATTTGAATTAATCGTAAAAGTATATGAGTGTTCAAATTTACCTGAAATCAGTGTTTTTAAATTTATTTTTCAGTGTTAACAATAAGTGCAACTTTTACCATTAATAAATACCTTATTTTCTATGCACTAGATTGCTTTTTAAACTTAATCTTTATTCTTTCTTTCCATAAAACATTCATATATTACTCATAAAGTCAAATTTTACTGTTTTTATTTTACTTTGAATAAACTAAACTGCCAAATTTAATTCCTTTCTGAATGGATATTGAATTATTCAGAATTAATTTGTTACATTATCTTTCTTAAGAGAGAAATTCATTCATAGATAATGACTACAAAATTTCAAGACTTTTATGTTTGACTTTGAAAATATGTCATGATATGATCTCAGTAATTTGGAGTAATAAATAATTTGTTTTTAAATATATCCTGTATATTTATTAGAATAAATATTATTGTTAATATTATTATGTGTAATTGAAGTATAAAAAATAGAATTTATTTTAACCAACAAACAAATCAGTTAATTCATATAAATCTTGTTATTTTTAAATAATAAATTTTTTGTGAAGCCTCAGAATTTGCTGAAAGATCATAAATTGAAATCTATAAAACTTTCTAATGATGTTCATTAACACTATAACTATCAACTGCCTGAAATTTAAAATATTTAAATTCCAGATTTAAAAAAGTGATATATAAACAGTTAAATTAGTTACTAATGTATTTATTTACATTGTGTCCTCATTACACTCATTTCTATTTGTCATATTAGTTTTGGTTGATTATATTTAATTTCTTAATCTTGTTTCAATGAAAAGTAATAGTTTGTCACCAATATATGTGTATTGTAACATTCATTAGTAATTCTGTGTATTGTAGCATTTATAAGTAATTCTGTGTATTGTAGCATTTATAAGTAATTCTGTGTATTGTAGCATTTATAAGTAATTCTGTGTATTGTAGCATTTATAAGTAATTCTGTGTATTGTAGCATTCATAATTAGATATTTATGAATTTTTAAAGTTGTGAGAAAGATTTTTTTCAAATCTGAATTGATTGTCTTGATATAAAATTGCTTTCTAAGAAATTTGCTGCTAACATAATTTTGAATCACTAATTTTTAACTATTATTAGAAAACAATTTTCATTTATTTCTTAATGTCTAAAATTAACTGAACAAAAAGTCAAAACTTTGTATGTGTTATAATAAGATAAAACTTTAAATTTTTTTTCATTTACTGTTGTAATAAGAAATAGATAATTTTAGATTGCAATATTTATTAATCGAAAAATAAGAAATCTTATAATTCGGGTACTATACTCATATTCTCATGTACCATTATCATCGTAATGGGAAAGGAAAAAATCGCTAAAAGACTTATATAAAAGCACCATAATTTCTTATAAAATTACATAGCAACTAGAATAATACAATATTCATTTTATGTTTCGATATTTTTCATTTATTTAACCTTTTATACATTGTGAAAATTCATGTTGTTAATATTAAGCCATATTATTCATCTTCAGATAGAGTATTTTTGATTAAAATTAATCATTTTTTTCTTTTTAAGAATTTTTATTGAAAGATTTTTAATAAAATTAATTTATTTGCCAAAGCTAGATTCTAGATTCTTTCTTATGCCAAGAGTGACAAACTTAAAAAAGTATCCTGTCCATTACGAAGAATAATCCTGAGAAGATTTTAGTAACTTTATTTTAGTTTTTAATAATATATAAATTACAATTCTACATCATGTGCAATGAACATTTCAAAAATAAAATGTATTTCATAAGTTAATATTTAAGTGGACAAGTGTTTCACTTTTAAATTATTCATTGGATATTTATTTACTCATATTGTACATTCTTTATTTTTAATCAATGTATATGAGGCCATTTGTTTCAACTGTTGCAGTGAATGTGATATAAATAGAGTTTTCTATGCTAACCATATTAATTCCTTTATTGAAAATATATATTTCTAAATATGTACTTTATGAGAAAATGTATTTTTTAAATTTGTTTTTATGTTTATATAGTGTCACAAATTTAAATATAAATTACATCATATAAATTGAATATATTGAGTTTTTTATTAAAAAAATATAAGCATATTTCAAAAAACAAAAGTTTTTTTTTTTAAATTTTCAATTTTACTGATATTTTATGAAATTCAAAGATTAAATAAGGAAAAATAAATCTAAGTATTGTATTACTTCTTAAAATAATATTGTATATAATACAGCATACAATTACAGCATAATATTTTATATTTATGATGCAATAAAAGATACTTATGAGAATTTTTCTGTGATAACTTCTTTGAATTTTAAAGTTTCTGTGTACGCTGACTACTTAAGTGATTTAAAAACTTTGGAAAACAGAGATTTTACATGTCTTAAGAATTTTTATAGCACCAGCTTCAATTGCTGGCAAGAGAGATTAATGCATATTTTGTTGGGTATCATGTCATGTAAGTCTCAGTGGCAATGAAAGTAAATCTAATACGGCTTTTTGTTCCTATTTCTAAAGCGAGAATAGACGTGAAGATATATGCCATTCACCAGGAATTATGCAACATACGAGTCAGAAACAACCTAAATAACGTTATACATTGTATCATCCCATTAGAAATTTTACTGTTAGAAATGTTGATATTAAATTAACTTTTCTTCATATCAGACAACTTTCACATGAACATTTCTTTTATGGAATTTAAATCTATGGTTTGAAATGTGTGATGAACCAATTTTTATATATTACATTTTAATTTCATGCCATAATTTTAAGTCATTTTATCAATTGAATATTACGAGCCTGTACAGGAGCCAAATGCATCAGAATGGATATTTGCAATTTTGTGATATGTTGTGATATAACTTAGTGTGTATGCATAGAATTTATTTCAAGTTTTAACAACCCTTAAAGTTTTTGTTTTGTGTTTAGTTTATTTTACATTTATTTTTGTTAAGTGTAGTAATTGTGAAATTAATTTCTAATTATTAGTTTTGTAGTAAGTAATTATTATGAAGTATCCTAAATATTTTTGTTTGAAATCTAAAATAATGCAAGATTGCGATTTTCAAAGTTCATGTTTTAAAAACCAAATATTCTGCGAAATCACAAAATTTGGCTTGATGAGATAACTGTGTGGCGCTTAACACCACAATTGGAAATTGATCCAAATTTGTGCTGGCTCATGGGATTTCACTGGTTTATCATTTTCAGTAATATTTTGTAGTCCAATCTGATCTTTTATGCAAATTATCCCATCATAATCTTTTCTCTTAAAAGATTGATAGAATTTTTTATGTTTTTTTAATGGTTTTAATATATACAGATTTATCAACTGTTTTTATTGCTTAGTTTTGCTTTATTTATATTTATTATGTTATAATTTTAAATATTCGAGTTTTCCAAAATATGAATTTCATTTGGTGTAAATTGTCTTGTTTTAAAACTTGCACCATAAAACATTGATTCATGGCAATTTTGTTAAAATTCTCCAATTTTGAAATTTTAGCTATAATGCATTTAATGCCTTTCTGTTCATGAAATATTTTAGAAATAGAAGTGTACAATATTAGAATACCATACTTATATGACAATAGCAAAGTTGTAGTTTTCATGGTGATTTTAAAAATGTGACTACCAGCAAATTGGTTTTAAAATTATAAAATATATTTTGAAGATCATAATTGAATTTGTATGCTGCTTAATTCAAAAGACTAGAAACATTTGTTTTCAATTATTGTTAGTTTATTCATGTAATTTTCCTACAGAGAAATGTAACTCTAAAATAAATATGGTAATTAAATATTTTCTTTTATTAAGCTAGCTGTAATTTCTTTTGTATGATACATATTTCTGTAATCAAATTAAGCTAAATTCAGAAACATAAGTTTCTTTAATTTTTTATGGAAAGGTGTAAGAACAGTGGCTTTAGTGTTGTAATTAATAAGTTATATCACTACTATAGCTAAAGTTATACAGTGTATTTTCATTGTTGTGCTTATCCTGATTATTCAGGCATTAATGTTCTGACTGCAACCTTGATATTTTCTGAAAAATTGAAGTGGACAGATGTATATGCTTTATTGCCTAGATATGTTATGTGGGAATTGATACATGTTTTTTTATCAACTTATTATATATTCTACTTTATAAATAGTTGGCAATTATAGTCAGTGGCTAGTGCTCCGAATATCAATCATTTTATGGATTTCAACCTTAAATTGGACTTGAATGTTATCATTTGATATGGTAATTAGTCAAATTAGTTTTTGTTTGTAATATATATATATATACACACAAACAAACAAAACAAGTATTTCTGTCATTTCATCTAAATTTCTTATTTTTTATTACATCTTCAGTTTTTGCAGTTTTTATTGATGTTTCATATTTTAAAAAATTAGAATGTTTTACAGCATAAAATAATCATCTGTGACAAAATTTCCTTTTAATTATGAGAAAGGTAAATGAAATAAAACATTGCAAATGAATATGTCAGAGGTTTTCATTTGAAAGGCAAAAATTTCCTTTTGTGATGCATGTAAATTTTTTTAAATTATTTATGTAATTCATAAGTTTTAAATATCTATTTATGAACAAACACGTGTTCATATGGCAAAAAAACTTAGTTATTTTAACCCCTCAACTGGCAAGGCAAAACTTAACTCGCCAAGTTTTCCCTGCTTCTTTTAATTTATCGTAAACAGTGTCAAGGATATTTTATTGCATTCCAAAGCCATGGGTCCAGCTTTACTCAAAGCAGCAGATTGCAAAGAAATATACTTAGGAGAGGCATATACATACATCCAGGGTAGTTAGTGGATCTACTTAGCGAGGCATATTTACGCTTGCAGCAAATGAGGCAAAACACAAAATTGTAAATTTTCAATAACAATGATTTCAAATGAAATAATGGAATACGTTAAAATCAAAGAAAAAATTCTATATTTAGGGTAAATGAATATAGAAATCAAATGAGATTTTTTTCTCTAAAATTTTATTTAAATATATAACCTATATTTTATTGGATAAAATAACTTTCAAATTACTGTTTGAATAAATGAACTTAACATAATTTCTCACCAAGAAATTCTTTGAAATTTCCTAAATTTTGTCTTTAAAAAAAAGTGGAAGTAGGGATTTTTTAAACATTAAGTTATTGCAACTACAATTTTTCCATCATAGAGTTATTGTTTTCAGATGTCCATAAAAAACACTAAGAAAAAGTTAAAAATTAAATTTTGGGGGTTATTATGTATCATTACATGAAAAGTGTTTTTATATAATTTTTTGTGGTGTTGCTAATTTATTACAAATTCTGAATATTTGTTAATACTACATGCCGACAAAAAGGGTTTATAAGATTTAAATTACATAACTTTAAAATTTATTGGTTTAAAAAAAATTTTTAAAGTGATAATATTAAAATTTATGATAATTTTTTTGTATTAATTCTCAAAATGTGTATTTTATGAAATTTATGAGTTTTTAAAATTGTGCATTCAATATTATGTATTATAGAAGTATATTATTTTTGTTGATATATATTTCCTATTGTTTACTTGAAATTTGAGACTGACTAAAAAATATTGTACTATATTATATTGTAATTTCTAAATTCATGTTAATCTTAATTGGAACATTTTTAAGTGCGTATATCTTATTTTATTGTCTACATCAGGGTTATAAAAAATCTAAACTATTGAGTTTTTTTTTCCCCTCGGTTAATTTCTTTTGTCATTTTACTATACCTAAAATATTTTAACAAACTAATAATTTTGTTATTGAATTTTTTTATTCAGAAGACTAAATCATAAGTTATAGGAAACTTTGGAGGTGTTAATCAAACCTTACAATGTTACTGAATATTCCATCAGTGTGCTTATGGTGAATCTTCCTAATTTTGAAGTTGTTGGAGTTAAAACCAGCCAGGAGTATCATTTATTTAGGATACATGGTGACCACAAAATATGTGTATCAGCCATCAAATTCCCAACCTTCCAGATGGGAGTATTAATGTATTGGCACCTCAAGCTACCTAGTAATCTTTTATTTTTTTTATTTTATTTTTTAAATGTATAAATTTTTTTTTTTTTTTTGCAAAAATTAATTAAATAATCAAAGTACCTCAACTATTTTATTTATTTTAATCATGAATCAGTATTACTGCAGTCACTAGAAATATATATATACATATACTCTTTTAAGCATTATTACTTTTAAAATAAATTTTATTTTATATTATCTGTTAATTATTAACATTGTATTTCTTTACAGGTGGCAGTGCAGGTTTTATTCTTGGTGAACATTAAGATGCTTAATTTGTGTTTTTATAATTTTGGATATATTTTATTTTTTGTGAAAGTATTTAAAAGTATTGTATTCTTATATATGTTAAAATAATTATTTTATATCAAAATTACAAATTACATGTGATTTTATTCTTTATTTTTATTTATACAATTATTTATTTGACTGAATTTGCTTCTGTATATTACTAAAATCATTATTTTCTTTATCATTTGATATATTTATTTCAATGCTGGCTACACTTTAAATGTTATTTGTTGAAATGTATGCAAATGTATCATTTTTATATGTTTACATTTATGTATAATATGTGTTTTGTATTTATACTTTAAAATTTATTTTAAAAATGCTAATGTACTTTTTCTGTTTCTTATAATTTTGTGTAATGTTTGCCATGAATTTATCTTATATTTTTCATGATATTCTTATATCTTGTATCCATTCTATTTTGTACTTTGTTTTGTTGCTTTGTTTATTTTTTAAATTTGTTCTTGTTGAAGTTCTTGATCTTAAAATTTAATTCATTTTCTCCTAAAGTTAAAAAAATTACAAAATTATTTGTTTAAGCAACTATTTAGTCTTTATTTGCAAATAACTGTGATATATTTTATCAAAAAATTTGCAATTAATTCTCAAATAAAAGTTTTCATCAGTATATTAATATGTTTTTTTCTTTCTCTTTTAGGTATGCTTCTCTATTAAGGAGATACCTCTACTTTGTTTTCAATTATGTTAATGGAAAATGTTTTACTTATCATTGCAGTTGCTTATTTATTTTTCATTGGGTGCCAAAATTGTTGTTTAATACAAATTGAGCATTTATTCCACTTAATATATATATATATATATATATATATATATATATATATATATATATATATATATAATTTGAATATCTTAGTTGTTATGTTGAATAATTTTAATTGGTTTTTAAAATTTGCATAGTAAAAGCAAACTAAAGATTTAATTATTTTAAAAACTGTTATTAAATTATTCAACTTAATTAAGATTTTATTGCATGAGTTTTTAATAAAGTGCTTTAAAAGAGTTCCTTTTTTATATAAAAAATTTTATTTTTACCTTTTGATTAGGAAATGTACGATATGAGAGTCGACGAGATCGCGGCCCTCAAGTTGCTCCACCTGAAATTCTGGCTTTTCTTAATAGGCCTGGCCTTACAATTACAGAAGCAAGTGGACCAAAAAAAGTTGCTGAAGCTCCAAGAAGCCAAAGTAGAAATGTTGTTGAAGCAAGAAGTGAACTAATAATAACAGAAACAAGTTCATCCAAAAATGATAGTATGTATCATTGTGAGTTCTGCAATTATCAGACAACATCCATTCAGCGTCTTCAAAACCATTTAGAGGATCACAAGTCTTCTCGCTCACAGTGCTGTAATGTCTGTGGTAAAGTATTCAAAAATCTTAGTTCATTACAAAATCATATGGCAAGTCATGATCCATCACGTTCCTTTACATGCATGTATTGTGAGAAACAGTTTAAGCATCAATCATCTTTAAAATCTCACATGAAAACTCATTTCAATTATGAGCAAAAATGTCCAATATGTGACAAAGTGCTACCATCAGAATCTGCTTTCAAGAAACATATGTTGAGTCATCAACTGCAGTGACACTTGATTTTATATTGCTTTACTCATAAATTTTGTGGTGTGGTATGAATATTAAATAAAACATCTTTAGAAAACATTTGGAAAAAAAATTTCTATGAATGTGTATATATTTTTATCATTCTGTGCTTAGCACATGAAGTGTTAAAATTTCTTTTTATGGTATGTTATTCAGTACAGAGCACTGTAATTTTCTAAATATATATTTGTATCATTTTAACATACAGAATTGATGTTGCATTTGGAAAACATTGTAGCAGTGTTGTTTGTATTTATGTATTATACTCAACACACAATATGCAAGTACAAATAACATGTGATCATGTTCAAATATCACTTAATATTTTTATGATTTTTATGCATAAAATGCAAAATATATTGCATGGCAAATGCACATTGTCAAATAATTTGTTTGGTGTAAGTGTTGATAAGAAAGTTTATCTAAGATAATACTCAATTGTATAAAATTAGTAATTTGCATTAATAAATGTTAAAACCTAAATCCAGTATTTATATAGATATTTTTTGTATAATTTACACTGGCGAACCAATTAAGTTATTTATGAATCTGATATTTAGTTGCTGAAACGTTAATTATCTGTAATCATTCTTTCTAAATCATCTGACACATTTTTATTATACATAGAATTTCTTTTTTAACTAACATTCTTAGTTTTAAGTGACTCCCTATTATAGATTATACCTCGATCTTTTATTACATTTTAAGTCTCATTTCTTTTTTACTATCATTTAATTTTATATTTTTTTTATCATTGTGGGTTTTTAAAAAAGATATAAAATCTGATATGATTCATTACTTTATATAAATTAAATGTAGTTTTGTAGTTTACTGTTTTATTTATCTGACTTTTATTTTTTAAAACTGACTTTAATTTCTTAAAAATAATTTTTCCCCAGTTTTTTTTTTTTTTTTTTTTTCTGAATTTCTTTCTAAATAATACAAATAATTTGAACTTTTTGAAAACACTGAAGAAATCCATTTAATTTTTATTCAATGTATTTTGATACTCTGGTGTTTAAAAACACCAATTTTTTATGACTAAATTTGTTACATTAATATGCTTTCATTTTCATGTAATATTAAAGGTCATCACTTAGTCTCAAATTTTTCCCCAGAAACTTCTCAGGGTATTTGGTGATCTTTCATAAGTAGAATATTCAATTCTACAGTCTTAGTGGTTTTTTCCCTTCTAGACAAAAAAATAAGTTAACAAATTCTATAAAGCAGAAATACATTTATGAATAATAAAATTGGCTATATGTCTTAAGTTCATTTTAAGAAAATTTTTTTAATTATTTTTGGTATTAAATTATTTTAAAATTAATTCCTTTGACACTATCACTTATTTTAAACTATGTGCAACATCATTGCTTGATATTGTAAGTTTTTAATTCCTGTTTGTATTAATCTATATTTAACTGTCTTATATTTTATATATTTTGTTATTAATTTGCTAATTTAGCATTTTTATTTCATGATTTTTTAAATATATAAATATCATATACTCTATTTGTTTCCAAAAAAACTTATTTTAAAACTACATAAAATCAAAACAGTGCAAAAATATTTTTATTGTAAATATGTATGCTATCTAATTTTAAAATATTTTATATTGTCAATTTTTTTGTTTTTGGTTCTGGTTTACTAAAATATACTTTTGTTTCATATATTATAATTTTAAATATTTCATAAAGCATAAAAATTTATTTGGATACAAATTTCAATGTTAAACTTTTTATCATTTAATTATTTTTTGGCAATTTTTGTTCTAAAATTTCCAAAAGTGTTTTAAATTGTTTTTAAATAATTATATATGATTTATTTATTAAGTTTTCATTTAAAAGTATTATCAAAATCAATATTATATTTCTAAAAGGAAAATGAAATATTAAATTTAAAAGTCACACAGTCAATAGTGTAAAAAAATTTTTTTTCCTCAAATAATTATTTCAATTTGATATTAACTTGAATTTGTTTTTATGTGCTTATTCTAATATTCAGTTTAATCCTACAACTCAATAATAACTAATAAGTAAAATATAATTTGAATAAATTCTTTGTATATACGTATATAATTCTTCTGATCATTAAGTAGCTGAATGTATATGGAATTGTATAGTCATAGTTATTTAATGCATATATCTTTGTATGTTTAAAATACTTTATTAAAGACATTTCAGTTCCATTTTTAGTTTATTTTTAATTTTTTTTCACAAATTTTTCATATCGGTTTTTTAAAATGAAGAGTAAGATTTTAAATATTTTATTTTTTATTCTTGTACTCACAAATTAACTGATCTTTCTATTTCAATTCATATAATGTTACTGGCCCTATATGAAAAACCATTATCAGTGCTTACAACATTCACTTTTAACCATGTTATTGGAGAAAATTCGTTCATAAGCATAATTTTGGCTTTTATCTTTCTCATCTAACAGGCTAAAGAACATTTCTCAATTCACATACATTTTTTGTTTTAGAAAATGTTATAATTAGATTTTAAAAAATGCAATCCACAATAAAACACTTTCAGTGTTTATATTTATACTGCTGTATGCAAGTAAAATATTAAAAAAAAAAAAAAAAAACTTTTCTAATCTAAAATCATTAAGAGAGAAAGTTTAAATTTGCAATGTATGTCACAATGTAAAATTAGCAAGTCTTTTGAAATATTCTAAGTTATAATATATCCATGCAAAACCATACCTTTTTGGGAAAGGGTACTGAATATGAAGTTACAATAAGAGTTAGTTGTTTCCACTTAATATATTTTTAAATGTGCTGTTGATTAGCTGTTTTTGTGAAAAAGTAAAAACTAATTTGAAGAAATGACATTGTTAATAGTCTTATCATTGTAATTGGACCAATGACTTAATTTATATATCAATAATAACCTATTTTATTCCAGTTCTAAATGTATTAAAGATTAATTTCTTTTAAATGCATTCTAATAGACACATAGAAGATCAAAGTTTCTTTCGGGTGTAAAGAATTTATAAGTGTGATGCATTCCATTCACCTTAAATTATTTAAAGCAAAAATTTCTAAATTGAGAGGCATTGTCTGGATTGACATTTAATTATTAAATTAAAAGTGCGAGAAAAGGGGGCACTAAAATATTTTTATCTTTAGACAAATATGAAAACAATATTGCTTGCATTGTTTATTAATCTTGGGATTCCATCTAAAATATATTACTTTTATATTTGACTGGTTAAAAAACTTTGTGATTAAATGGCTGAATGACTTCAGCCCTGGACTGAAGAGGAAGGAAAAAATCCTTGGCCACAAATGCATAGCCAGCTACAAGCCAAGATATAATAATCGACTTAGTAAGTATTTGAGGCTCCAATATCGTTAGTGGAAATGAGACTCATATTTGTTTCAAGTTTATTTATAAAACATTTATAAGATACAGAGTTTAGATAATTACCAATATTTTTACAGAAGTATTCTATATTCGTTTGATGCCAAAAGTATGTCTGAGAATGTTCACTGATTTGGCATTCAAAAATAATTATTCAAGCAAAGTAATTAATATTTATTGTTTCAAAATGCTAATAATTATAAGTACAATTCTAAATTTTTCTTTAATAAAAAGCATTAGTTTTGCTGTGTAATAGGGTGTATTTGATTTATTATTGAGGTTATTAAAAATAAAACACACACAGAAATTTTATTATTGCCATCTAGTACCTACCATCAAAACACAAATTAATACCCTTAAAAAGGCCATCAGTAAGGAAATTGTCTGAGCAATATTTACCAGCTATATATGACGCCCCCATAAAGATTTCTAACACAGCCAAAGCCGAGGCTTTAGAAAATGCTTTTGAACAACTGTTTCTACCCAATGACAGAAGATAATGACATGGCAATCTCGATGTCAAAATCGGAAGTTCCTTGAGAAAACATCCGGGCGTTACTTCCTCTTTTACGACCGAGGTAGGGTCGGTAAAAAAGGGTAACACAAAGAAGTTTTTTTTTTAGCTTTTAATGGAACCCGGGTGGGGGGCGGAAGGGACATCGCTCTGTAACGAGAGTTGCTGTTTTTTCAGCTTCCTAAGCCTACTTAGATATACCATTATTATGCTCGTAGTGACGCCTGTCTCATTTTGTCTAAATAACTGATTAGTTAGGCTTTTTAAGCCATTTTATGACTTATGTTACTGGAGACATCAGTCTCGAAATTATTGTTTGGGTTTCTTAAGGCAGTTTTTACATGCAATCATTTAAAATGTTTTGAGACACCAGTTATCTATGGGCTTCACAAGCCATATTTCATTCCTAATGTGTTTTGTGGTGTGATGCTTAGAAAATAAAATTAACATCAGTAACTTCGTACCTCATTCTTTTTTCCAAGACCTATGCAGTAAAAATTCTTTCACAAACGGATTACCATTTCGAAAGAGAAGGAGGGAGAACTTCACTCTCGATAAGTGTTAATATCTATTTACAATGTATGTGCCCGATTAAATACCGCTGTTTATCAAACCCATCAGATCCCAGTTGAAAAAGTAGAAAACGTCTCAATGAATCTTAACCTTAAAAAGAGCTCTGAGATTAATATCTCAAACAAAATCATGAGACAATTTCCGGTATTAGCTATCTGTCTCTTGACTACCATTGTTAATAATTCCCGCCTCAAAGGTAAAAAGTTGTAGTGGTCTCAGTAAAGAAGCAGGGAAAGAACCCAAAACTCTTAAGCAATTATAGGCTGGTCTCCTTATTCCTCCCTCCCTATGGGAAAAATTGTAGAAAGATTTAAAAAACCTCTCATACAATTTGAAGAAACAAATTCGATCATCATCCCTCAGCAATTTGGGTTTAGAAAAATTCTTTCAACTGTTTATTAATGACTCAGAGCTGTTGAAAAAATAACCAAAAATGATGCATTTAAAAAATTCATAAGAGGTATCTTCTTGGCCATTGAGAAAACCTTTCACAAAGAATGGTAAATGAGGCTCGTTTATAAATTTCCATCCTACCTAATAATTTTAATTAATGACTCTCTAGCAGAACCTTCACCATAATAATGAATATTCAACACAGGCACATTCTTGTAGGCGATCTCCAGGTATCATTGTTTGAACCTTTTCTTTTTAATAACTTAACAAGTTTAATAATAAACGACATTCCACTAAACCCGAGAACAATGTTCTGCCTCTATGCGGACGATATCGGTATTCTTGCAAGCAGTGTTACAAATCAGATTCATGATAACCACTTTAAATACATTACTGAGATAGAAAATTGGTCAAAATTAATAATTATTGGATGGAAATTAATGTGGCAAAATCGCAGATTGTATTACATTAGCCGACATTAAGAAGGAGTTACCAGAAAGTGACGAAAATCGGCAGAGAGAGAGAGAGAGAGCAATGAACTATAAGTGATTGGTTTTCGAAATGTAATATAGAGCGAAAACAGGGTCGGGTCAGAAGGTTGTAGGACCACTGTGTACAGCGATGCACGATGCAACACATCTAAACACAGAGTCATTGAGAATACAGCTAGCGCCCTGGAATGACTCTCCATTCTCTGTAAGCCTTTTACCAAAATGCGTCTTCTGAAGGAGGCGGTGTCTGCAAATGGCGTCCAATCATATCACAAAAGAGTTCGATTGGTGAGTGCACAGTGACAAAGGAAGCAGCTGTATACCTCACAAGGTATGTTAACTAACGCGAGTAATGTGAGGTCGGACGTTATCCGGCTGATAAAGGGCAACGGGCACCACCTGAAGGTTGGGGAATGTCACCGTTCACAGCACATCATTCACGTAACGTTGAGCTGCCATAGTGACGTGAATACAAACTAGATGTGACCTTGAAATCGTACGCAATGGTGCCGTAAATCATGGTGCAGCGTTGTCGCGCGGTGGGGAGTTCCACAATTGCTGCAGGATTGTACCTGTCTTCACGTCGATGTCACACTTGTATGCGGTGACTCTCACTGAAGAAACAGAAGCGTGTCTCATCTGAAAGGACGATCC
The DNA here is from genome assembly GCA_030067965.1 of Latrodectus elegans. Lineage (NCBI taxonomy): Eukaryota > Metazoa > Arthropoda > Arachnida > Araneae > Theridiidae > Latrodectus > Latrodectus elegans. The sequence continues at coordinate 96,204,623 of CM057822.1, forward strand.
TGTATATCTCCTTCATCCACATTTCTCTAATACGGCACCATTCCAAACGTTAGTGCCTATGTTGTTGGGTCAATGACGATCTTTTTAACGGACACCATGAGCGCAAGCCACCAGCAACCAATCGACGCCAAATAGCTCTGCTCGGTATGTGAGCATTTAGCTTGTCTTGCACATGCTGCAAAATTTCGGTGGCCAGCTTTGGGGGAATACCAGCACCCACCCCCCGTTGGATGTGTCTATTTACGCGTGCTGATCTCATTCTAACTTCATCGGCATTCCACAAATGTTTCCAGGTTCTTTGTTCAGGCCATCTTTGCCACAGCCGGTGCACTATGTATGTGTCCAGGTGTGTGTCAGCTGCGTTTTTTTGTAAGGACTAACCTGCCTTTTTGAGTCCGATCACCATGCCCCTCGTAAACGTCTGTTTGCTGGAATTGACTCCGTCGACATTGGCTTAGCCTTCTCTGCAATTACATGTGTCCTTTGAGACAAGAACAAGCTTTCAATGATTATTTTCCCAGCAGCAATAATGGCGAAAATATTGTCCTCTCTGCCGGTACCACACCTTATATCTTTTCCTACGTGAACTGGAAAGTTGTGCATTTCACATCATTTGTATAACTAAGTAAGGTGAGTCTATCCTGAAATTTGCATATCTATCTGGCAACTCCTTCTTGACGTTACATTTTCAATATGGGCTAGTACAAAGAAGCCTGAAAACTGGCTTAACGTGCATTTTACTGAAACTAGTATACCCTTTCAAACTTACGTCCCTTATCTGGGGGTTCGACGCCAAGATGGCAGCCGAATGGTTAGCGCTCTTGCTTTCGGTTCAAGAGTTCATGGGTTCGAATCCCACCTTGGGCATGGATATTTGTATTCGTTCCGAATCCACTTTGAACCGTAGGTCCCAATCTAATTAGCCCTCGTTTGCAAAAAAAGACCGTTGAGCGACAAACAAACCAAACCTGGGGTTTTGACCCCTGAACTTGAATTTGATGAAAGGTTAACCTGCCATAACACCACTTATGTCCTGTAATTCCTAATTATCACAATGTAAATAAATTATAAGTTCACCTAAGGCCACACAATTATGACATTTGCTGCAACAATTTGGGGTGGTGCATCCATATCCAAGATGTGTATATATATATATATATATATATATATATATATATATATATATTATCCTTTCCTAATCGTAAATATTTTTATCGGTAAGTTTGTTCTTAATTTTAGAGATTTTTCCTCATTATATATATATATATATATATATAGATATATATATATATATATATATATATATATATATATATATATATATATATATATATATATATAGATAGATAGATAGATAGATAGATAGATAATATACTTGTATATAAGTAATTCCTCTTGTCTCTTTCAAGTCACTCTTCCCCACGTTTATTCTTCTTATATTAAAATTTATTAGCAAACATCAGCCTAGCTTTGTTCTGCTTAAGTTTAGATTGTGTTAAATAATATTAAGTAAAAGATTTACCAAGAATTTACTATGCAAGTTCACATATCTGGGAGTGCTCATCTATATTGCTATTGCATAATGTTATTTTATTTAGTTCTTTCAATTATGAGATGTAAGTGCTTACAATTAATTAAAAAAAGAAGTGAACTGCAAACAGCTTGACACCTCTTCACATCTTGGACTAACTATTCGACATTGCGAGTGTCTCGGAGTGTCAAAATTGCATTTCTATATGCTGCTGCTGTGCTGATGCTCTGTGTTTCTTTTAATTACATTGTATAGTTTAAATATTCATGAGGATCTGTTGTCTTTATTTGACCATTGCCAAATATTATACAACTCATTGTCAAGCTCAATATATGTTATACATGTTATTTTGTATCGTTATTTTATATATATTTTAGGTAATTTTCTTAGACAAAAATTACTCTAGATTTTATTTTTTATTACAAATATACAATCAAATATACTTGGATATTATTTTTTAAACTTGAGTTATAAATACTAAAAAATTAGTGTGTAATAATGTAAAGTGGCAAAGTATATAATATGTTACTTTATATGCGTTCTTGCATTATTACACCTTAAAATTCAAAAAAGTCAATACTTGATTTATCAGTATTTGACAATTTTCTGTGTTAATACACAATTTTGAAAGATTTACATGAATGAGATGCATTCCACTTAAGAATTAAAGAGTGGTCTCATAAACAAGTAAATAATCAACAAAAGCATAAACAAACTGTAAGTCTCCTAAAATCGTTGATAAAACCTTGAGGTAATTAGCATGGATTTCTAAATCACTTTCACTTGTAAACTTTTAAAAAGGGCAAAATGAACAGTTTGTTGTTTTACGTACATCTGAGAATTGATCAAATTTGATGATATCTTTTTTGCGGGGCTCGATGTGACTAAGAACTTTCTTATCAAGCACTATCAAGTGGCTTGGTTAATTAGCACGTCGTTCTCATTATTGGAAGGCGGTGAGTTCTGAAATTTCAGCTTAAGCGAAAATCAGTAGTGTTCTCCAAACACGGTTGGAGCAAATTAATAATCTCAATGGTTTCCAAGTGAAGTGAAACCTCTAGGGGTGGCAGTTCATACTTTACCGTGTATTTTGCTTGATTCCTGTTTCTAAATTACAAAGACCTCCCCCTCCCCCCGGGCTAGTGTTATAAAGAAGGAAAAAAAACAGGGTTAATTCCCTTGGGAATTATAAAAGTTCCCGAAAATTTTGAAATACATCGAGAGTTTTAAAATTTTTTAGCTGATTTAGAAATTTTTGTTATTAGATATTTCTTAAAATAAATAAAAAAAAGTCTACTTATTTTATAACTTCTACTCCTAATTACATTAATAGAAAGTTTTCCAGGAAAATAAAATAATTTTGTGTTAATGACCAATTTAGAATAACTTCAAAAATTCATGTTGAGAAAATATTTTTTTCTTTCTTTCTCTGTAGGAATTTAGGAATTTATAACTATAGAAGCATGGGGGGATATATCAATATATATTTATTTTGACAATAAGGAAATATACATCTTGATATTTTTAATACATCTAAATAATAAACATTAATTTATAATTTTTATTATTTTAACAAATCTTTTTATTTTTCTCAATACGAAACTAATTAACTAATTTACTAGAAGACAGAACTCTTCATTTATATAAGACAAAACAATAAACGAAAGATTACTGATTGTGTTTATTCCCTCAAAATTTCATATATTTCCAAAAATTCTTGGTTAATTCCCAAAATTCCTGTGGCTCAAAAATACCGGGAATTTTACATCTCTACCCCCAGCCGCTTCCACTAACTAGTAAAGAACAACTCTTGGCTAGATACAGAGAAGTATGCTGGCCTACAATAATAAGCTGTGAGAAATATTATTTTCCGAAGAGTTGCTCCCCTAAGAAATGAAATTCTTCTGAATGTGATTTCTGCTATTAGATCATGATCGAAGTTCGAGACGTTTTTCGTGTCTTTTTCTTTAATGGCATATTTATAAAATGTATCTCAAAAGATTCTCATTAGATATAAGAGAACATGTGACAAACTTGATTCATTAACACAAGAAAAGAAGGAAGCTTATCTATGTGCCTTAACTATACAAAGTTTAACTACATACTACATTACCTTCATTGCGTATTTTAGAGAATATCCAAGCTATTATCTGTACTGGTTACTGAAAAACAATTAAGTTTTTTTTTCAGGCACTGCTTAAGGGTGTGACGTCATCTCAGACTATACCATATACATTCATAGCGATGTAGGTGACCCCAGGACTGTATCCTTTAGCTTAATGGGTTTGGAATACTCACCCTTTACCAAATGCCTCGTAATTTTAAGTCACAGTCCGGTGACGAGATCACATCTGAGCGGGCACCTTTTTCTCCACACCTGTGGAAAGACTTTGGGCGACAAATATGAACAATTTCATTCCTATCATGCGTCATATACGAACACCCCCGAACCATGGAAATGCAGCAACTCAGTGAGAGAGGGAGTACGTGGTCACCCTCCAAACCACTGCCCGCGCAAATGGTGCTTCACTTAGTTGATCTTAATGGGAAGCAGCGTGAAGCTATTGAGCCTCTGGAACTGTACTCCACATTACACTCCTGCAACCACAATAGAGTTACCACAGAGCTCCAAGCATAGAATAAAAGACACTACTACAGTGGAGATCTAGAAAACTTTCTGCTTACTATTCCATTATTGTCTTATAGCATTGTGCTTGTTTTCTGTAGTTTCCATTGCTTTTGAGAAATATTCATTTAAAAGTAATTATCCTATAAAATTTTTGAAATGCAAAAAGCAAATAAAGGAAGTAGTTGTTTAAGGAAGCATTTGGTTGCAATATGCGAGCTGGAACAAATTTACTTTCGCAAGTGAAAATGTTCAAATTTCCAAAGAAACCTGATTTAAAATCCTTAATTTAATTAGATATACATTAAATCAATTCTTAAAAATAAGACTTAATCTTTAATTGCAATAAAAACCAAGATTTGTTTAAAATATTAATAAACAACAAGTAAATAAACAGATCATAACAATTTTGTTTTACTCATTATTGATAACAATTCATATATTCTAGCATGATCAAGAAAATTTTAATAAAATTTATAATACTGTAAATGAAAGTATAAATAATACCTTGCTTAATATTTGAAATGATTTATAGTTTAATCACGAGCAAAATATATTTCCTGAAATTTTGGAATAAATGCATATAATAAAAAAATAGTTAAAGAAGAAAATGATTAATAATTGAGATAAATAATAGCAAGAGTTAGAATGTGGGTTACAAAATATAGGTTAGGTTAGGTTACGACAAAAACAGTTTTGGAGCTTTATGCTCGTAGGCTTATAGCTCGCATTGAGTAAGATTGAGTTTTATTTGAAACCTAAACAAATATTGATGGATTGATGATTTTGAAAAAAAAAAAGACAATCAAAACAAAAAGTTAAGCACGGTGTTTGTTTGACGAATGAAAGGGAAAATAGGCAGCTTGGAAAATACAAAGACGAAAAAGAATTAAAATCTATTAATTTGTTTCTAAAAAGAAATAGTTGCGTCAATTTTCTCTTTTGGATTCGTTGACAAATCTAAGATCCAAGAGAAAGAAAGAGCTCCGATACCAAGTTTTTCTCTTAAAGAATTTCTTGCTTGATCATAACGAGGACACGATAACATTATATGATCCATGGTTTCTCTTTCTCCACAAGAACATTTATCCATTGAAGAAAGTCTGAATTTATGTAATTTAGCATTTGTCGGAAAAGATCTAGTTCTAACTCTAGCTAGCCACACTTTTTCAAGGCGAGAATTGGTATAATTGCGGTGAACTTTCTTGATAGAAGACATGTGCGAAAAGTTAGACGCGTATTTACTATTATTCCATTCGTTGTTATTATAACTGATAAAAATGTTTCTTATATTATGGATAAGGTCTTCAGGATAAATCGAGTGCAGAATATCTTTTATTAATGGCCGATTTTGCAAGAGCATCTACTTTTTCGTTCCCAGCTATTCCGGAGTGACCTGGAATCCAAACTAATTGAATAGATTCGCAAATCTCAGTTGCATTTCCTAAGGCTGATCCGATGTGTTGAATGATGGTTGGGGAAGAGGTTGAGAGAGTATTCAAACTACTTAGACAGGATAAGGAGTCTGATAATATGACATAGTTAGAGGGAGAAATACAGAATTTAGTCACCGCCAGATATAAAGCCAAAGCCTCTGCTGTAAAAATGGAATTAGAGTTATTGATTTGCCCGGAAACAAAGGAGTTATTTCTGCTGTTATAAACAGCGATTCCAAGTTTATTTTCTATTTTAGATGCATCAGTAAATAATAATATGTGATTGGACCATTCAGAAGTACTATGGAGTTCAAAGAGGTCATTGATAGTATTTGTAGGAAGATTTTTAGTCTGAAAAGTATATTTTCTAAGAACTATTTTTAAATTAATATTAACAGATGTAGATTTTGCAGGAACTCTTAAAATATGTGATTCTTGAATTCCATTTTCTTCAAGCCATTTTTTCACTCGCAAAGATAGAGGAAGAGCACCAGAGATATGGCTGTAAGGCATTGATTCCCATAATTTACCACATGGAGATCTAGTAGAAAGTGCAAGGTTTCTAATGTACATCCTTGTAGAGAGAAAGTTTTGTCTTACAGAAAGAGGTACGACTTCTGCTTCTTTCAGAAGAAGTGGAATAGGTGTCCAGCGAGGAAGACCTGTAGCAATTCTAAGAGCTGAGTGATATATCGGATCCAAGATTTTTCGGTCTGATAAGCTCGCTGATGTAAATACATGACATCCATAATCGAGGCTACTTGTAATGAAGGATTGAACAATTTGAAGTAAATGATTAGTTTTTGCTCCCCATCTATTTCCTGAAATAGCTTTTAAAACATTAATTTTCTTCTCGATGGATTTTTTTTTCATTTGAAAGTTATACTTGAAAGTTAAATTATTAGTAAAATAGAGGCCCAGAATTTTTATGTGCTTAGACCAAGAGATAGGTAATTGGTTTATAGTTAGTACAAAATTTACAGGAGATTTTTTGGAAGAGAAATCAATGACTGAACATTTTGAGGAATCAATTTTTAGTTTCCATTCTTCACACCATTGTTCAAGTTTTATGATTGCAGTCTGCATTTTTTGCTGTAGTCTTTCTTGTGATGAATGAGCAGCCAAAAGGATTATGTCATCAGCATAAATAAAACACTTAATGTCTGGAGAGAGAACTTCGTAAATATCTGACATATAAATCATGAAAAGAAAGGGAGAAAGAACACTGCCTTGAGGGACACCTCTATTAGAGAAAGTGGGTTGAGAAAAAGTTCCACGCCATTTCACTTTATAACTTCTATCCGATAAAGAATCCAATATCCAATGAGCAGCATTTCCTCTGATATCAAATTTGAGGAGCTTATAAATAAGACCGTCTGGCCACACTGAATCGTAAGCTTGAGATATGTCTACAGTTGCGCATATGACATATTTTCTCTGTGAACGTAAAGCAATAATATGATGATGAAGCATAGAAAGAACACTGTCGCAACCTCTATAAGGCATAAATCCATGATGATTTGGATGAAAATATTTGGAAAGGGAAATATGATTTATTAGACGATTTAAAATCATGTGTTCCATGACCTTACATAGAACACTTGTAAGAGAAATTGGGCGATAAGAATTTACTGAAGTAGTATCTTTTCCAGGTTTTATTATAGGAATTATGATGAATTTTTTCCAAGACGGGGGAACAATACCGCTTAACCAAGAGGTATTTATGAGTGACAAAAGGGATCGTAAAGCTATGTTTGATAGACCCTTCAAAATTTTAGCTGATATTAAATCAGGACCAGCTGAAGTATTTTTGCATTTAGAAATCGCCATTTGGAGCTCTGAAAGGGAGAATGCAGAGTTATATTTTAAATCAAAATTTGAACTTAAATCGAGAGGTAGTACTTCAGTTTCAGATTGACGAGAATAAAATTTGGCAAATAAGTTAGCCTGAACAACAGGATCCGAAATAATTGAAGTTTCGCTAGAAATTAATAGATGATGAGTTGGTGAGTCGGTAGATCTATTTTTAAGTCTTTTGAGAATAGAATAAATGTCTTTAGATATACCAGCGTTTGTTATAGTTTTATCCCAGAAATTTCTGGAAAGGGTTAGAAGAAGCTGATGAAGTTTTGCCGAAATTCGTTTGTACTGTATCCACAGAGTCTGATTAAGAGAACTTTTCGCTTTCCTCCAAAGTTTTCTTTTTTGACCCAAAAGATAACAACATTCCGATGTCCACCACGGAGGATATGATTTTGACGGAAAGATTTGCTTTTTCCTAAATTTATCAAGATAGTTTTTGCATAAAATTTGAAAATGATCTACAGAAACTAGTCCGTTATTAGCAATTTGGGTGTTCATTGAATTGAAGAAGCCAGTCCATAAAATTCTATTGCGGGAAATACCTTTTGAATAATCGTTGTTGTAGATTTTGACACTTGTTTGAACAGGGACATGGTCACTACCATAACTATCTGAACTGACTGAGAAAGTACAAAAAGGAAAAATATCAGGAGATACAAAGTTATAATCGATAAGGGATGGTCTATGGTGGAGTCCGAAATGAGTAGGCTGAGAGGTATTTAAAAGACAAATGTTGCTATCCAGTATCCAGTCGAGGAATTCTGAAGATTCGGGAGAGTTTGAATAACTGCCAAGAGCCGAACTTCGTATATTAAAGTCTCCAATTATTATGAAAGGAAGAGGAATATTTGATAAGATGCTATGGAACAAAGAACTTGAAAATTTACCGTGTGGGACATACACATTTATTAAAGTAAGAGATGATTTGGATATAGTAATTTTTATAGCTAATATTTCTGTATCGTTATCTTCTGAGCGGGATATATTTAAAACTTGCACAGGTAGAGATTTATCAACAGCAAACAGAAGTCCTCCACCACGGCCATCTTGCCTATCTAATCTAATTATTGTTTTATTATAAATTTGAAATAAGTCGGAATTTTTAAGAAACGTTTCTTGAATTGCTAGGACATCGGAAGATTGAAAGTATGGAAGTTTTATATACGGACGCTTAGATAGAACACTTCTTGCATTCCAAGAAATTAAATTGAACATAAAATAAAACGAAAAACCTGAACAGTCACTAAAAATCAAAGAAAAAGGTGCGCTCGTAGTAAAAGAATATTATTAAAAAAAAAAATTATGAATGTTTTTTACGCCTTCTTCCTGGCTCAATTCTTTCATCAATGTTAGGTTCTGCATATTTAATATTTGGTTGAGGAGACTTCATAATAGATTGCTCGGGAGATATTATTTGCTGATTCACTGAATTTTTTGGACTTATCTTTCTAGACTGGATAGATCTAGCACGACTCTTTCTTGGAGGAGATCTAGAAACTGATCTAGCTGGATTCGAACATGTTCTCATACATTCTTTCATGAATGAGAACATTTGTTGGACCATTTGATGTTGTCTAGCCTGTATCGCAAATAATTTTGCTTCAAAAATAGAAGCCATCTCTGTCACTGCTTTTTTAACAATATCAGTTATTTCATTTTGGTTCGGCACGAAAGGAAGATGACTTTTGGTTACACTGGAGTAACTGGTTTTTAAAGATTTATTATAACGTCTTCTCGCCTCAATAAATGGAAGGTGGTTCATGCTTTTAAAATGTAAGATTTTTTTTTTCTTCAAGCCTCGTAGGGCAGGAAATGTCATTAGCTGCATGATTTTCCTGACAGTTTATACATTTAGGTGTTTCATTGCCACAGGGAGAGTCTTTATGGAATGTTCCACAGTTTTTACATAGGAAGACTTCTTGTTTACATTTTTTCCTAGGGTGAGTGTATTTATAGCATTTTCCGCATTGGCGAACGTTATCAATAAAAGGAGAAATTGGAATGATGGAATAGAATAAGTTAATAGTTTGAGGTAGATGATGACCAATGACGCTCACTAAAATATTTTCACTCAGTTCTTCTGAATTCTTTTTTGTAAATCTTAGTTGTGGTAAGCTTAATATCGTTAAGCCATTTTGAGCAATTTCTTCAGCAACAAGGTATAAAGGTAAATCTACATTTATTTCTTTTATAAGAAATCTTGAAGAAATGTATTCACGTTGAAAACTGGAGTTAACAGGTACACCAAGAATAATGTTTATCTTGCTTATTTCTACAGCAGTATCTGGGCAATTAGTTTCGAATAGAAGCTTACCTTGACGGGTATGCTGAATTTGTATTATTTTCTTGTGGTTCTTTACAAGTTGAATTATTTCTTGCTTTAAATTGTAAGGTTTCTTTAAAATACATGCAGTACCATCAGTGGGAGACAGGAAAATGAAGAACTTAGTAATACCATTTTCCGCAGCTAACTGGATTAGTTGTGGAATAGAATCTTCGAAAGTCAATAATCTTGAAGTGTTTATTTTTGGAATGCGAAAATCGCAATCCGTGTAAATCATTTCAGTCTCTCCTTCAGTCATTTTAAATCCATAATAATGAGAAAGGAAGGAAAAAGAAAAAAAAATTATTAATAAAATTTAAATAGTAAAAATTAAAGAACAAAAATACTCAATCTTAGTCAATCAAACACTAAGCCAAAGTCAGACGATAATTTCAACACGAAAAGGAGAAAAAATGTCAAAGAAAAACATTAAATAATGAATAAATAATCAGAGTTCAAAATTTACGTATTTCGCAATTTAGAACAATCCGCCATAGAGCCTACAAAATATATCATTCATCAACAATTGATCCTAATATTGCCAATAAGAGTGATTCCTTGCGAAATATGGTAATCCATCAGTATTATTTAAGTAAAAATTAAAAAAAAATTTTTTAGAAATTTACGGTATCAACACTGATTGCACTCTCATTAAAATCATGATTTTAATGGATAAAATTAAAACATTTTTAAAAACAGAAATAAATAGCTGATAATATTTAAATAAATATTTTTGCGATTGCATTGATTTTCAATGGGAAGAGAGAAAACCGGAAGTATTTGAGATCACTCCCGGTCAACTGAGTTTAGTTTTTGTTTACATTGACATGTAAAATATAAAATTTTTGTTGCAGACTATATTTGTTTTGTTAAATTTTTGTCGTGAACTCTACATCATTTTAATAGAAAATAATTGCAATTTTTATATTCGTGTGTAAATATTTTAATCTTATTGATTGAAATATTATGATTTTCATCTGAAAAAGAAATTTTTATTATTTTCTTTCATTATGAATGATCCGATAGGGCATCACCAAGAGAAAGAAATAATTGATCCACATATACTTAATACTCCCAATAAAAAAATTCATTCCAAAAAAACATATTCATGCGATTTATGCTCTAAAACTTTTAATTATCGTTGGAATCTTACTCGGCATAAATCTCGGCATTACAAAGCTGCTGTTTGTCCGATATGCAAGAAACACTTTTCTTGGAAAAATTCTCTGAAAAAGCATCTTTTGATTCATAGTGATACCAGACCATATGTTTGTAATGTCTGTAGTCGTGGATTTAGAGGGAAAGCTGATTTGAATCAGCACTTTCTCACTCACACAGGCGAAAGACCATACCCTTGTCAAATTTGCGGGAAAACTTTTGCAGATAAGAGTTCACTGAAGAAACATTATTTGTATCATACAGGAGAAAAGCCATATCAGTGTGACATATGTCATAAAAGCTTTTCGGAAAAGGGTCATTTGAGAGAACACAATCTTACTCATACAGGTCAAAGAGATCATGAATGTGAAGTGTGTAATAAAAGGTACTCGACTAAAAGAAGTTTGCGGAGACATTTCTCTAGTCATATTGACACTGGGCGATATGTCTGTGATATCTGTGAAAAGGTATTTGAAAGAAAAAATGACTTCCAAGATCATTACACTACACATGATAACATTAAGCCATATGCTTGCTCCGTTTGCGATAAGCGCTTTGCTCGAAAATATGACATGAACTTTCACAAGTATACTCATACCAATGAAAGACCATTTACTTGTGATATATGTTTTAAAAAATTTAAAATGGTTAAAACTTTAAAACGACATATTTCTCGTCATCACAACCAAAAGTCATTTAAGTGTGAATCCTGTGATGAAACATTCCTTACTAATAGTGCCTTGTCTGAGCATAAAATAACTCATATACCAAAAAATCCCTTGTGAATGCACATTTTCTAATTGAATTATTACAAAGTTCTTGATTTTTATTTAAATACAATGTGAAGTATAAACAAAATATTGAAAATTGCTTATAAAATGTATTTTTGGTTGGCCATTTTTATTAAAAAACCTGTATTGACAAATGTTATGATTTAATGCCAGTTGTTAATATTTAATGACAGAGAATTGCTGATGTTACATCAGTTCATTTTCTATTTTTTTTTATTTTTCACAGATAAAAATTTTGAATTTATACTTGTTTCCCGTAATCTTGTTGCTGTAGATACTGTAACATAAATTGAAAACAAAATTTTTATTTGTTGGTTTTAGTGAAGATATAAATTAAATGTTCTATTTTTCACACCATTTTGAAGATTAAAATTTGACACTTTTTGCTAGCATTAATTGAGGTTACATGCAAGTAAGCAAAGAGCTTTGGTACTAAACTAAAGCATTTTCCATCTTATTTTTTTGGAAAAAATTGTTGTTGGAAATTTATATAAGTACTGAAAATTTACTGCCAAGTAATATTTTAATTCTTTTAACAAGTTGAGTTGTTTACTGATTCTCATTGGGAAATTTTATTCTTTTTAAATCTAATTTAGTCATTAAAATTCTTAATTCCATAATTATTAAAGACTTACAATTGAATTCTTTTTAAATTTGTAATAATGTTTGACGCAATGAAAACTTGACGTTTCTTGCAATTTTTACAAGAAAGGTTAATTACCATTATAATCTGTAATTTCATATTGTGAAATATAAACTTCAAATGTTCCTTTTATCTATTGTATTTTTTATTGATTTAAATATAGGGTATTAGTTTCTTGTCCTACTAGTTTTGATTTATTATACATGTTTGCCTGTTTCTTAAATCTGTTTTACTTGAATTTCATTTTGTACACATACATATAAAGTTATAAATATTTATATAATCCATTTTTTAATCTTAGTTTTTTTTTTTTTTTTTTTTTTTTTTTTTTAAATCTTGAATAATCCCCATAATGTAAAATCAATATAACATGCAATATTCCTTTAAATTTTGTGTACCTCTAGGTTTTCACGATATATGCAAAAAATGCCAACTCATATAAAATGATTTCCAGAAGGATAATTGAAAAGTAACCATAAACACTTTTGATTTCTATTTGATGAACCATATAGTGTAATAATTTTTTTTTCCTATTTAAATATAATGAAAAAATCTGGACTATTTCTAATGTACAAATAAGTGATCATACCATTTTCCTGGAAAAAAGATGCATTACATAAACAAAAAATAGGCATAAAATGAAATCATTTGTAAATGAAAGTATGTGGAGGTACGTTGTAAAAAGTTGCAAGCAAATAAAGGGTATTTAAGGTATTCATCATCATTCAAAATCATATTTGACATTTTACTGTGGATTGTTTTACACAGGATTAAAATTCAAAATATTCTTCTAATTAAAAGTATTTTATATTTGTATTTTGTCCTAATTTGTATTTTTTGATTGAAGCAACAATAGGAATGTAATTTATAATCCATTCAAAGAGTACTTTTATGCTTGTTTTTCCTCCTTTTACAAAATGAATTGATTTTTATGGTATTTAAGTTGTATTTTAATTATTAAAAGAAAACTAATGAATAGAAATGAAATTCTTACTTTAAGAAATTATGTTAATGAAAAATCAAAATTCCTTCAGAAATAAAGTTTCATTATTTACTGGTTTGATTTGTTTGTCACTCAACAGTATTTTTTTTTTTTTTTTTTTTGCATGCAAGGGCTAATTATACTGGCACCTACTGTTTAAAGTAGTTCCTGAACAACTACAAATATCTATGCCCAACGTGGGATTCGAACCCATAAACTATGGATCAGAAGGCTAACCATTCAGCTGCCAGTTTTGACCATTATATATTGAAAATAATATCTATAATAAATTCTGATATCAACATAAATTAGAATTAAATATGAACATTGTTTTTGTAACAAAATTAATTTATAATACTTATCTAAGTAATTTCTAAAGTAACTTATAATATTTTTGGGGAATCTTTTGTCTGTGGAATGAAGGCCTAATTTGGCAACCATTTTAATATGATACAGTTTTGCTTTTGCTGTAGTTTTTAGCTGAATATATTTTGCTGCCAACAGATATTTATTTCAACCATTTTGTTTTATTTATAATTTTGTAAATGTGTTAATAACTTCTTAGTTTATTTGTAATCATTTTGTCATTTTTCTTCCCCCCTTTTTTTAAAGATATTAACTTTATTTCTTAAAAAAAAAAGGATTTTAAAAAAATTTTCAAAGCAAGTCAAGAATATGTTTGTATTATTTCTCTAGTTTCGCATTTTTGGTACTTAGTAGCTATTTCTATTGGCAATAGGAATGTTCATTTCGTCAAAAGGAAAATAACATGTCATCAACTCTTCTTGCTTATGGAAAATTTAGTCTATTTTTGTCAATTTTACTTTTAGATACAAGCAATTGTGTGAAATTAATTGGAATAACAAAGACAAATATATATGCAATTTTTTTCAAATTGTTAATTTTTTTAAATCATTATTTGATATAGCAATTCAAGATGAATTTAAAATTTTAATAATTTCAGTTTCAAATTTCCAATAACTAACAAGCCAAATCTAATAATTTTTTTAATTCAGTCCACCATAATTTTCATTTATTAGAAGAAAAATAATTACTGGAAAATAATCTTTAACGAATATCATTCTTTGAAAAAATATTTGAAGCATGAGGAATTAACTTTTTATGCTTCCAGTTTGATTTCATCAAAATGTACACATTTGATAATTTCCTTAAAAAGTAAAAATGCCTACAATTGCCAATAGTTTTACAAATACTAAATATATGTAAGTGACTGTTAAAAAATAAATTATTATTACAATATTAAATTCATTGTAAATATTATTCATTTAATGGAGCTTTAATTTATTTTTGAAAGCCTTGTACTCTGTTCTTTTTTTGCAGATCTTATTGCTCCATTTTGCAAACTGCAATGTTTCTAAATTCTTGTATTTTTGAAAATTCTAACAATTTTTTATTTTTTTTATTTTTATATGATCTACAGAATTCAAGAGGTAGTATATTTAGAATTAATTTTCATAGAATACAAGAAATTTTTTTTACATTTTTTACTGGCAACAATAAGTTTTTGAACATAAATTTCTCTTATAACAATTGTTTTTTAATACATGTAAATAAATATTAAATGAAAAATTAATTGTTAAAATTTATTTAACACAGATTACTTCATTTGAATATCTAAATTCTGCAGTAACTTTAATACAGAGTCATAATATTCCTTAGGAAAAGAAAATCCATCAATGAGCATGATCCAGCTGCTATTGATTACCAAGTGATTTAAAATAGTTTAATTTATTTTTAGATAGTCTCATTGGAAGGAATAATATTTTCTTGTTATCCAGAAATTTATGTACTGGTATCATAATATCTATGGATGACAAGTTTCAGCAGCTAAACTGCATTTGAGAAATAAGTATTGTTATTTGTAAATATTTTTTAGTTCTTATCAATAACTTAAAAATATTCATAATTCTTAGAAAAAAAATGGGTTTTAAATTTTTATGAATTTAATTTTCCTTCCTTCATCCTACCATTTCCATGAAATTATTTTCTCATTATATTCTTTCAGTTTCTTCTAAATTTGGTTAAAAAATTTTTTGTCTGTAAAGAATTCTTTATGTAATCAAAGGAACTTTCCTTTGAATGTTTTTTTCTTAATATTCATGTACACTGTATTTCAACAGTAAATTTTTTGTATTTTATCATCAATAATTATAAAATATTTATTATTATTATAATGACGGAAAAAAAACTGTTGTATTTTTAGTTTTCCTAAACTCAATTTTTTATTCTTCATTTTGCCATTTTCATGAAAGTATCATTTTGTATTCTTTTGATCCAGCTAACTTTAGCTTAAAGATAGATGGATCATATATTTATTGTTTTTGTCTACAAAGAATTCTTTTATTGAGGATTTTTTCTTTTAATTTGTTAGTCTTAATAATCAGTGACTCTAATAGAATCAAATATATAGAATTAGAAATATAGACTTTTTTTGCTGGTTTATTCCTGGGGAAAAAATCTGCATGTTAAAACAGTGTGAAACTATTATTCACTTTCGCTTAATTCTGCTAATTTTATTTTTAAGTTTTATCTATTACTAAATTTTAACATAGTATTCAATTATGGCAAAACATTTTAAAACAAATTTCGTCTTCATTTGAGAATCTGTAAGCATCTGTTAAACATAGATTTAAAAGTCAGTTCTGATCAAAATTTTATTTATATAAATTATAAAATTATCATTCCAATTTCATTTATTACCCTCAAACAAATGTAATAAATATCTAATCCATTACTGTGTAAAAATTCAAATTTTAATGTAATACGTTTCAAATTTTAATGTAAATTATAAAATAATATTTATAAAAAATCATCTGTTTTGCAACTATTTCTTACTATTTGTGTTATTGAATAGCATATATTCAATAAAATCAAGATAATGGAAATTAATAGTTTCAAGTCATTTGAGGGCTGTAAGTAAAATATAAAACAGTTTTGACACCTTCTGTATACTAATTATTTGAGGAGTAGATGATTGAACTTATAGAAACAGTTTTGTATACATTCCACTTTTATGCAGGTATAATGCTGTGCATATGATCGCTATAAAATACAAGAACTACGATGCTCTTTTGTATACAGATTGGCATTATCATACACAGTTTGACATCATATGAAGCAAATTTAGCTTCTCCCAAAGTCTATTGGCACTTTAAACATTTTTTCTTCTATAATGATGTGATATATGGTAAAGATGAATAAATGAATGGGGACCAAAATTGAATTTTCAAATGAATCCTAGAGATCTACACATCAGATAATGTGCCAAAAGATAACATTATACATTATCATAATTTGCTTGTATCTGATATGATTTGTAATTGTATTGGAATTTACTTTATTTCCTCATAATGAGCCTTGCTAGTACAGTTAACCGAATTATTTATTCATGTTGTGTATCTGAATTTTTGAAGCTTCTTTTAATTCATTGCTCTAAGACTATTTTAGTAAAACAACGTGAAGTGGCTTGCAATATTTAAGAATTTTACTGTCAATATTCATTGCTAGCCTGTTTATTTTCCTCATCTATGGCCTATGTAAATCATCTGCATTATAATTAATCAATGATTGATCTTTCATACATTTTATCATGTTATGTTTTATTAACTTTGACAATATGAAGTTGACAGATGCATTGAAACTTATTCAAAAAATTGATCTATGCAAAATTAAATAAATGGAATTATATTATCAGCTAGACTAATGAAAATATCAATCTCTCTAGATTGCTCAGCTTAGAAAATGCAATTTTTTAAAATTATTTCTCTTTTTTTTTCTATTGTGAATTGCTAATGTGAGTGTCAACTTTTACATAAAAATCTTTTTTAAACTGAATTGTGCATGTCATTTTTATAAATTCTATAAAAATTATTTTTCATTTGAGGATAATATTAAGGTTTTTTTTGTTTCTTTTTAAACTATTGTTACAAATGGTAAATAAAATTTCTGGAAATGGTACTGCGGTTAATTTTTTAGATTCACTCACAAGAACTTTTTTTCAATTGTTGGATATTTTAATAAAATGGTTGAAATTGAAAAAAAAAGATTTTTGTGTGTTAGTTATCTAAATGTTAATTATTAAAACCATATTCTATTTATTTTATTATTTTAACCACAGCTATTAAATGATTATATTTAGTGTACTTTATATTAACTCATAATTCTTTTAAATTTTTTTGTTTATTAATTGAAATTTAATATAAAAATTTAATTGAAACAATAGTCGAAGTTTCTTTCATATGATATCAAAATTTTACAAACTTATGAAATTTCATTTGAATATTATTTACACATAAAAAATGTTTTAAGTGTAGAAATGATTCCAAACAATGTTGAATCACTTGTGACAAATATTTCTTTATACATTTTTGTATATTTAAAGCTGAAAGGAAGTAAACAGAACATTAGAATTTTTCTAACATTTTGTCTTTTATTAAATGCCAAACTACCAATTTTTTTTAATAATAATTCATTTTTAAACTTTATTTAATCAGATAACTAGTATGTAATTAACTTCAACTGTACATCAAATATAGCAGCTATGTAATTAAAACTTTAATTTGGTAAGATTATGTTTGGTAATATTTAAAACAGATATTATTGTTTTTAAATATTGATAACTTTTTAATTTTTTTTTTAATTAATGTCATTTTTATTCTATTTATTACAGATAATGAATTTCATCTGTTGTAGTCACTATAATAGACAATTATATTTTAAGGAATTTTGTGTGAACTTGATCATTTATTATATCCAAATTATTTGATCAAATTCAAATTTGTTTTACTATGCAATGATATGTATCAGTAATGATAAATATATTATTGTATCAGACGTTTCCTGTTGGAATTGATGATTATTTAGAAAGAATGTCACCAATGTTTAGATTCTATAACCGAAAAGCACCTACATGCTTGTAATTTGCCTCATCCTCTTCAATTAGACTCTTTTGCCCTATTTTAAGCGGATCCTCCTAAATAATACTTATAATGTTACCAGCAGTCTCTAATTACATTGTTTATGAAGAAGTGACTTTCTTGTTTAGATGTTAAAAATATTTGATTGGTTAATATTGAATAAGATTTTAATGAATATCATCACAATTACTTATTTGGCAGTTTTCAATAAATCAAATTTTATGTAAATGAAAATATTTATGCTAAATTTCCACTGTTCCTATGCTCTTTTTTTTAGTCATTGGTCCAATATAATTAATTTGTAATTTATATATTAACTTAGTTTGTGCATAAAATCAAGATTTGAAATGATTATTTTGAATCTTTTCTGGGAATCAACTAACAGAGAAGTATGTGTTAGTTACATTACATGTAATTAAACTTGTGATAAATTCGAAAGTATCATCCATAATTAAAAAAAAATATTGCTTATAATTATTTTTAAAAGAAACTATGAATTTGATATAATAAATTTTATATTTATTAATTGGAATGCTATGTTGTGAAAATTTATAATATTCAATAGTAAATCATTGCAGCATAAAATTGCTGTGCATGAATATCATCATGTATGAAAAATTTTGAATGTTTTGTTTCTTAAAGTTAAGTCAAATGAATACATCTGCTTGAATAATTTTTTTTAAAATTATTTATTGAATAATAACTATTGTAAGTTTCTAAAAACTTCTACAAAGCTCTATGAAATAGATTATTTATTTGCCTTGAAATTAAAAGTACTTTTTCATTTTTATTGTTGTAAGTATATATATATATGTATACTTTTATATGGATTCTCGTTAAATCCAAATATATATATCAAATACCAAATACATTAAAAAAAAAACTTCTATAACTCGTATCGAAATAATTCCATACCTATTTATCATAGTGGTCAACATTTTATGAAAAGTTAATAAAAAAATTTTTTTATACAAAAAAGATGTTTGTTAAAAGTCAGAAAGTTTGTCTTTATTATTGCATTTGATTTAAAATTCGTATGTATGAAGGTGTTATTTGTTCATTTAAAATCTTAAGCTAATTATGTACTAATATACAGGCAAATGCTAAACATAACGCGCTTAAATATAATTGCTAAATGTGCAAATTTAAATATAATGCTAAGCGTGCACACTCAGATATTAATGCTAAATGTGCACATTTAAAAGATTTGTGTGTTTTCTGTTTCAAAAAGTAAACAACAAACAGTAAAATTAGTGTATCACAAGAAGTAAGGCCACAACGATGAAATTTGCATATTCAAAAACGGTTCTTCACTAAAATAGTTGCATAACCACAAATAGGTCAATGTGAGGTGATGTTATATAAAAATAGGCCCATTTCATTTCGTGCTGTTTCTTTCGCTACGTTGGATAGTATGTTTGTTTGATGTTCATTTATGTGTTCCAAATATCTGAAAATGAGTTGACAAGATTTGAGTAATAACACCCGTTGGTATGTTGGCGTTGTGACCATTTTGGGAAGAGCCGTCGGAGGCTTCCCGAGCCTTTAATGTATGGAAATGCAAAACTATCAGGAAAATTTTGAAGAAATAAACTCAACTACACAATAACACATTGCACTTAATGGATCGTTTTGTTTTATATGCATGAAGCTTTGTAACTGCGAAACAAAAAATATTTCCTAATACTAAAGTTAAAGTTTCGTGGTGTGTGAAAAACAAATACTAATCAAAATAATAAAAATTTAATTTAATAAAAAATATCAATGTCTTTCAGTCTCATGTTTTACATTTGTCTGAATAAAGGTTGACGTTCATGTTTCATTCGTTATGAATTCATACTTCGAAAAAAAATTATCTTCTCAATATTCTCAAACTTTTTTTAAATATTGCTAATTAACGTAAGTTGCTTTCTTCAGAGGGCAAAACTATTTTATTTGTGAATAAAAAAAAAGTATATTGTATACAAAAAAAAAAAAAAAAAATATTGAAAAATACTTAAATACAAATAGTAATAGACTTGTGAAAGCTTAACAAAAAGAATCGGTTCTTTCAATGAGTTCATAAGAATTTAATTGTAACAATGTTTTTTATTTATTTTAATAAATGTTATATTACAGCAGAACGTGAAAAATTTCCATATCATATGAAAAATTTCAAAATTCTGAGGAATTTTCAATATTTATATAGGAATGGACTGGGTTTATTTCCGGGAATAAATCCGGATTTTTCCCCACCTTTACAACACTAAATGTCAACCGCATGTTCTTCAGCTATTTCTGGAATCACTATCAAAACAAAGATGCAGTGTCACGTGATATGTACAAAGTACTGTTAATGTACGTATTATGAAATTACGATCGCCCGAGAGTACCGTTACCTGTGTCAGCAAACTGTTATCGGATGAGTTCTACTCGTCTTACCGCGAGTAATGCCACGTACATGCAGAGCAAGATCCAAAATGAATACACTGGCCTCCAAAAGTTAAGGAACAACCGGTTTTTTGTGCCTAATTTGCAAATAAATTTTGAAACACCAAATTGGAACCCTTCTTTGTCGTCCGGTGAGGGGGACTTACACAACTGGTGGCCTTGCATAGAGACCTGTATGGTGAAGACGCCTTCGTACCGTACTAGCGGACATTCTTCTCCCCGACGCTACAGAGAGGTCTGCAACAAGTTGAGGAGCAGAAATTCTCCTTCGGACCGAAAGAGCTATAAAACGGTCTTCTGCAGGTGTTGTGACTCGTGGCCGGCCTGGAATATGTCTTCTGGATACAGAAGCTTCAGTTTGATATTGAACCACTGCGAGACACATTAAAGCGCTTAGCAGCATCAGCCTGTGATTACACCATTTCCATCAATCCGACCACCCGCCACCTTAACGAATCGGGCAAACGTCTTCTCTCAGACATTGCGGGACCCCACTGCCTATTGTCAAGGGAACTGCTGACAAAAGTTGTAAATCAACAAAAGTTACACGCGTAATTACGAAAGGCTTATATTTGCATATTTTTCTCTCACTCATATATAGCGATTCTTAACTATAAAAAAAAAAAAAAAGTGGTAGCTACCGTTTTTGCCTAAATTTGCATAAAGCTCCTTTTTTTATCACTTATATAAACTATAAATTGTTTTGTTAGTGTTATTTTTTTTTATGGTGAACTTCGAAAAACTTGTTACTTAACTTTTGGAGGCCTGTGTATAAGAGACAGATTTCCGGAGCCAAACATCCAAAGCAAAATCAAAAATGAAAATGGCGAAAATTCGAATTGTGTATACGCGCTTGGTGCATGCGCAAGGTCGAGACATTCCATCGATAATTTGGTGATTAATTTCTTTTGGTAAATTAAATTAACGAGAAAAAAACACCAAATTTTAACACATCTGGTAATTTTTGCGCTTGGCGAGCTGTGATCGTAATGCCCAGAGTTTTGTCCACTAATGAGTTCCAATCATGTATAAACAAAGATTCTTGATCTATCTCGATTTCACAAAAACTCGATCTAAAGTTGACAATATAACTGAAAGTTACGGTCATGGTTTAAGTATCGATATCAGTCGACGGACGAATTGATCGCCATATTTTCCCCTCCCTATTCAGTAACACAAATCATTTTTCGGGCTGCAATCCTGGACCAATATTTTCCTCGACACTTGATAATCATGCGTTCTAAAGCTACGTTTATGGAAAATAATGCACGCGGATCATTTGAGCTTTTCATAAATTTATGATCTGGGGATGTTCAGATTTAATGCTGATTCTTCTTCTAAATCATTGTGGTTATAAATAATAGAGTCTTTTCTTATTTCAGAAAAATATCTTAATACTACTATGGCGATAAAATTCTTGCAGAGTTAAGCATTGAATTTATTAGAGTGACGTTAATAATTTGCCACATCATCCAGGGATATGGCTAATCTGACTTTTATTTCTGTTGCAATTTATGCTCATCAATAGATGGAACGTGAAACATTGCTTCGAATGCAATGGCCAGCATGTTCGCTCGACTTGAACCCAATAGAGCAAGTCAGGGACATGTTCAGGAGGCGTATGTGCAATCCTCCATGAAATGTTAATGATTTGAGATGTTTTTTTTTCGAGAATGGCCAAAGATCTTGCAAAGTGTGAACTGCTTGTAGAGAACTGCATCTCCAGTTGTCAAACCCTATTGATGAATATTTGCAACTAAGCGTTTTGTGGTGCAATAATTTAAACTACTTATTTAAGAAATAATTATTTACACACGTTATTTTGTGAGGCATTTGCATCTTCTGTTGAAAATTTCCTGTGAAAAATTTATTGCGGTTCAATGAATTGTTTTCACTATATTACCATTTTTGTGTTTGTTGTTTTTTTTTTTTTTAAATAGTGTGTATTTCAATTTTTAATTCCTTTGTAAAATTGAATTCTTCATTCTCCATCAAAAATCAATGATACTGTTAAATCTTATTACAAAAACAAGTGTCAAAGATTATTAAAAACAAAATATGTTTTTATCATTATATTTAATTTAATAAATGCTTCATTAAATAAAATATTGCTAATTGCTTCATTAAATAAAATATTATCAAATTACACAGGCTTAATTTAATTCAAATTAGTACACAAAATGGACAAGATAATATGTTAGTGCCTCAATGAATTTATCCCATTTTCATTTTTCTTATTGAAATAAACTAATTTATTTGTTAGAATTCGCAGTGAAAGGAAATTTTAAGAGTAAAATATTTTAAACTACTGTTAAAGGGAAAATATTTGTACTTTCGCTTAATATTGTGTTAGAAAATTTATGTGGATTTTAATTTTCCTTATCCGCAAATTTTATTAAATGTTTAATAGTAAAATTATATTATTAAATATTTTTTTTTATAATTTAAATAAAATGCTTTTTTTAAATAATTACTAATTACATATATTTAATTTCTATATTGCATAAACTGTAAACAAGATTTTTATGTATTAATGAGCATTTATGTATTTTTATTTTAATAAATGTTTTTTAAAAATTTTTGTTTACTTTCTAAAAGCCAATGATTGATAAATTTTCCATTTTAAGTTACATTTTACACAAGAAGGAAAGTGAGCGATTTTGTAAAAAGGCTACCAAATTTAAAAATAAAAAAAAATTGCAAAGAATTTTTTATTATTTATTTATATTTTAAACTTGTAAAGTATAATTTTACAAATCAAAAAAACCTCATGAATTTAAAAGGTTATCTTATTCTTTCTCATTCCTGTCAAAATCTCGGTGTGAGCTTTCACCCTGTATTTCTCGTGTATGTGATATTTCTGAACAAGAATGTTCGAAAGAAATACGTGGAAAAGATAAGGACTATCCATTTCTTATGCCCGGTATTATATTTTTCTCATTTTTCACACCAGATGACACCACCACACTATTTTTAATACAGTTGGATATAAATTACTTTATACTAGATGATTCACCACTACTCAAATTTTCTTGAATTTAAATAGGCATTTTTATTACCGTTCTGTTGAAAAGTATAAGATTGTTAAGTGGTTAACTCGAAATACTAAAACTGAAGTTCTTAATAGAACAAAACTTTTTTACTTCGGAAAATGGAATTTGAAAAATATAAACAACTCTCATATTCAATCTTCAATTCTGATTTCTTAAGGCATGGCACTTAAAATCATTTACTGTACCAGTGCGATTTAGTCAAAGGGAACAAATCAGTACCTTAAAAGGAAATGGTTGAAATCACATTTAATGGCTTCTTACCGAAGGATTGGCACAGTTAATGGAATTCAAGTAAAGCAATACTCGAATTATGAAGCAATAGAGATTTGGTGAAAATATGTAAAATCAGATATGTTTCCAAACAAGAAATTTGGATAGGAACTTCACTTGATGAAACTTTAATGTGTTTGCCCCTGAAAAAGCTGAAATAAACTGAGAATTTGGTCACATTTTTAAGAAACCTGAAGTTTCTTGTGTTTCTTTGGATCAAGAAAGGTATTTACTGGGTCACCAGATTATCAACTAATAGGTAAAATTGAAATACCTGAACCAGTGAAAAAGCGCATGTGATAAAATGCTATTAAAATTACAGATGAAAAGATTGAAGAAACTATGGTTAATTTTGAAATAAAATGCTTGAGTTGAAGTGCATAACAGTCTTTTCATCTTTAGTAAGCGAACTTATCATGAAGTTTGATTGTAACTTCTTTTGACTACGAGAAAGAAGAGATTCGAAGAAAATGGTTAAATGTGATATCATTTTTTGAATATTTTTTGGGAGGAAGTAAGTATAGTCTAGTGTATAGTTTATTATATATATATATATATATATATATATATATATATATATATATATATATATTAAATTGGAAAAGGGGGAACTGAAGAGTATCATCAGTCTGTCTACCAAGGGAATAACCCGGCAATTCGTCTGTGGCTGTCTACTGCCATGGTAAAAAAACATGCTTCATTTTCTACTAGAGGAGCTGGAAGAAAAGTTCCAACTTTGGTTTATGGAACCAAAGTTGAGCTTTTCTTCACATTAGATTAACATGATATGCTACCTAAAAAAGAGCAAAATCGTAACATTCTTCATTCTCATTTGAAATGGGTAGCTTGTGTTACTATAGCAGCCATCACTAACTAGATTACTTTGAGAAAATTTCTTGTAGTAAACTAACTGTAACTGTCATTAAAAGATTTTGCAAACAGTAAAAAGTCATTTGTAATTCAATTCATTTAATTTTAAAACAAAGCGGGCAAAACTTGTTTTACTTTAAGGATATCGACCCCTCAAGTCTAGCAGAAGGCTTCAAAGTGCATATAGCCAGTGAGGGGATATTCCTAAACGAAAAGAGTGAAGAATCCTCCTGGAATGGTCACCCAAGGCAGGAAGACCGTTTTATTACGCTCAGTTAAGACATATAAGCGAATGAATAAAGGCAGATAGACCTTGGACTTTGTCTAGAGATCCAGTCTTTATGACTCCTGTCTCGGTGGACTAATATTCCAAGCTGTCTTGATGTTGTTATCCAACTAAAATTCGTTATATACACCCCTTTTAAATTCGTTATATAATCCCATTTAAGATTTATTTCTTAAAGAGGCTTGTTGATTCACTGTATTAAATCCCAGCTCATATGTTCCAACTTCCAGTTTAAACAAGCACATTTATGTAAAGGTGCTGAAAGGATTGAAACTGCCGGTCTTCAGGATTATAGACTAACAGGAATGAGTCTTCTTAACAGCTTTCCTTAAAACTCGGGCTCTTGCGGTGGCAATGAGCACTGTACCTAGAATTTTGGCGCAACTTTTCCCCTGACATACCACAGTTACTCTAAAATATCAGTCTTTCTTAACTATTGGTATTAGTATATCTTATAATGGTCACCTGGTATTTTGAAACCCTTGCAGCGTCTTCCCATCAAAGTTTAAGTTACATCATGAATTCGAGACACTTTCTGAAATCGCCCCTACACCACCATTCTGCTTATTGTTCTTTCAGAAGTTCCCAGTTGGCCACTTTGTGTCATCTCATTCGCCCTCTTTTATTACTTAACTCAACGTTTTAGTACAGCATTTCACAGAATCTGGCTCCTCTCACTATGGCGTTTTATACTCATTCTGATGTGGCGTGTTTTTCACATATCCAGATTGACAGTAATGTTTTTCATTTCCACAGTGTATCACTACCAAGTAATGAATCACCACAAAGAAATTTTCAACAATTTGATCAATATTCAATTACGTTTTCTCACATTTTTTTTACGAATCACGTTGGACACTGGTATTTAACAAGAAAATTCTGGTTCATGTGAATTAAAAGTATGTCTCATTTTTGTGAGATTATGATTAATTAAGAAGACAGTTTTCTTACTGTACATTTACTCCTTATTAGCCCAAATAAAACTCTTTACTGGCCACAACTGAGAGAATTCAACGAATTTATATAGATATAAAATGATTTATGCATGTTTGACAAAATAAAAAAATTGAAACATTTCAAAAAGAAAACTGCCAATCAACATTATAAAGAAAGTCACCTTTCCTTTTCTTTTGTAATGATTATTATCATTGTTCATAAATATTGCTCTAATTTTTTTAAGAGCTTTTAAATACCCTTCAAAAATTTTATACAATTTCCTGTTAAATTAAATGTTAAGAAATATATTTTTACTTTTTGTTAGATTTACATATTATTTCGCTCACATTTCCTAAATGAGTTTTTTAATTCGATCCTTAAACTGTATTCAACATTTCTAGCATCATAAATGTCAATTATTCAACCGATTGAATTTGACAAAGAAAAATCAACTTTAAATTAATAGTTCTGAAGTGCTATAACACTAGAAGGATTTTTTTTTTTTTGAAGAGTTAAAATTAAAACATTTCAAGGGTTCTCATGACATAGGATGGACTTTGGTTACTCTCTCAACCCCCTCCAAAAAAAAATTGCTAAGTATATTATCTAATTTTAATAATTTTAATCTCAATGCCTTTAATGAAAGAAGTCAGTTAAGCTTTCAGAAATTGTATTTACTTCTTAACAGTCATGATTGGGGTGACATTTGGGTTTATTCTTAAAAATCGATTGTTTACTTTTACTGTCATTAATTTAATTATTTGTAAAGAATATCATTTATTGGCTGTAAAAAATTGTGTTTGAATTTTGAATGCATTTTTTTCTCATTGACTATTAATGTATTGAGGCAAGTATTAAAAAGTGCTTGAAACATGTGCAACTAAATGATAACAAATTCAGCAAAGCTTAAACTTTATTAAATATTTTGTAACTAGTTATGAGATTCAATAGATCATTTTCACCAAAAATTATATCGCTAAAAATGTTGTGGTTTAATACCAAAAATATCCTGATATTTCAAACAAATCTTAGATTTTAATAATTTTTTTTTAAATATGACGAAAAACAACACAGTTTATGTCTTCATCAAAATAAACAGATAAAAGCTTCATTTTTAGTTTAGATTAAATTTTTTATAATGACGCGGTTACAAAAAAAGTATTCATAAATTTAAAATTTGTACAGTCTAAAAATAAAAATATAAATGTGAGTTTACTAAGGTAGTGTGACCACTGAAATAAAATATTTGGCGACATTTTTTTTTCTTGGTAATGGTCGATGAAATGATACATAAGAACGCAGAAATCAAAATTTCAAAATACTCTTCTTTGTTCCGTATTGATTATTAAATCTGTTAAAAAAGCATTTAGAATTCATTTTAGCCTTCGTAAATATTTCTGAATAAAAATTTTTGGCGATAATATATGGGATACAAATAAAGGGAAGAACTAATAACTATACGAGTCTTAGTAAATTGTATTGTCAAGTCACAGATATTTTGACATTGCTTAAATTCTTTGCGTAAAAGAGTTATCCTCCCTCCTCATTATAAATTCTTAGCGATGATGATGTACGTATGAGATGTTCGAAGTTTCACAATTTCTTTATGAACGGATAATTGTTAGAATTTTACAAATTGAAAATTATTACACTATTTCTTCCTGGATGTTTCTTTTTGTAGTTTTGATTATCTGCTTCACTGCAACCAAGTGCCTTGACGGATACTTTTTATATTGCAACAAAAATGTGTTGCAATATATGAAGCGCTACACACTTTTGTTTCTCAAATATAATTTCTAAATTTTTGTTAAGAATAGATATCTTAAGCGAAAAACCTTTCAC
Source organism: Latrodectus elegans (assembly GCA_030067965.1). Classification (NCBI taxonomy): domain Eukaryota; kingdom Metazoa; phylum Arthropoda; class Arachnida; order Araneae; family Theridiidae; genus Latrodectus; species Latrodectus elegans. The sequence goes on from CM057822.1 coordinate 96,232,600, forward strand.
CAAAAAAACAATTAGATTCATTTCTATGTTCTGTGTAAATTTCAAATTTTCATCAGTTTTTTTTTATTTTGAGAGAATAATGAAAAATGAAATTGATAAAATATGAAAGAGTTGATATTTTGTTTTTAAGTTTGGTAATAATATTTACATTTTATATTGCCTGTGCTCGTGAAATGGAACAGTACCAAGTATTCCATAGAACAATATAGATAATTTATTAGATAAGCTTCTTTTGACTAATTATGTATTTAAAATGTGTTGAATTAACAAGTTATAAGGCTTGAAAATAAAAGGCTTCTTGATTTACCTTTAGAATTATTTATTACATTTTACATTTGAAAATTCATGTAATATTTCATTATCAGAGAATGAAACAAACACAAGAAAAATAACATATCAAGTGAATTTCAGACAACTTTACTATCGGTGAATTTTGTTTTTTCGTGCTGGAATAATAATTGCTCACAAGTTTCTACATACTCTTTTTCTTAAATCCGATAAGAATGTAGAAAAAAAATTCACCTGTGAATTTTAGATAGCACCTTTCATTTGTACATAGTATAAAAGATCAATGCACACAAGATCTTCTTTTCAGATTGTACAATGTAATTTTATGAACAAAACGAAAGAAACATACGACTTAAAATGCTATATTATAGAGACAATTTAGGAAAAAAATTTATGTTTCGCTTTTGCTATCTCTTTCTATTTGTAATTCCACATTACTATTAATTCTATAAATATTTCACCAATAACAATAATATGCTGCAATTATTCATATATGTTCACCCAAGCTTTCAACATTGTCTATAAAGCAATAAAAAATTATAAGTATTGAATAATACCTTAAAGATAAATTATTTATATATGTCTACAGTATAAATGGTTATTAAAGTTTTTAAGCAGAATAAACCATTCACTATCAAGAAATATGTTTGGCTGTAAATTACATGTTAAGCACTTTTTTCTGAAAGGTCATGTTTCTAAAGCTAAAAATATATGTTTCTTAGTTAAATAACCATATTTGAAATCGAAATTAATGACGCATGCGCTTTCATACGCTTTCAATTTTAGTTCCAACTTGCTGTTTTGCAGGATTAATATGCATGGAATGATCACTTCTTTTTTCTATGTTCAAACTGGTATTAGCTTTCAGTTGTCTGTTTGATCTCCAATTTTCAGGAGTTTTATAGTGACTGTGACCATTTTTCACTTTCGACAAGTTGCCCTGGCCGGATTTCGGATTACTCATTTGCTGAGACTCGTGTTTTATCGCTCCCGTTTGATGATAGTAGTTTGGTCTAAAGTAATTCGGCCCATACGAAAATTTCCCCATTGGTAAAATTTCGTTGTTGTTGTAAATTTTGCTTATTTTAGTATCGCTCGAAATTTTAGAGGGATAGGCATCTTTGACGTATCCATTTTTCGGCACAAATTTCTCATAACTTTGTCGAGGATGAGGTATATAAGATCTATATCTGAATTTTCTTTTTTTAATTTTGTATTTTGATAGCAATGGAACAACTGCCATTTTGTTTTCTTTTGGAAAATGACTTTCATTTTCTTTGATAGCTTTCTGAGCATCTTTGAAGTGCTCGAACTCCACAACGCCGAACGTATAAGATGATATTTCTTGATTAAAAAATAAACACCGTTGATGATATATATTATAATTCTTGGACTCTCTGTTCATGACTTCTGCATATACAATGTTACCATGTTTGCCAAACATGTTTATTAATTGATCAGTGGTTGTATTTTGAAATGGTAAATTAAAGATTACTATAGTTTTGCCGAAACTTGTATCTTCAATTTTCGGAATAGGCTCAATGCGGCGTACTTTTGTTTTTTCTGGATTAAGTTCCAATATTTTGGAATTGGTGAGACAATAGGCTACAACTGTCCAATCTCTAGTTAAAGATTTAACTTTTCGAAAAGATGCCACTAATTTCAAACTCACATAACCTTCCTTATTTCTGCGAATGTGTTTTAGAAGAAAATTATTCTTCAGAACGTTGAAATCTGTGAAATAAGACTCTGCTTGACGAATGATTTTTGCACACAAAGATTCATTGGGCAATCTAAATCTTATATTGCCTTTAGATTTACTTTCTGTTTCTTTGTCTAGGAGCGATTGTATATGTGAAGGTGAAGTATGATTTGGCTTGTTTTGGCGATTCGTTTGAACTGATGAAATTGCCAAATTAGGCAGGATATCCAAACCATGAATTGTTTTCTTGTCAATTTCAGGTTCTGTTCCAGCTTTCATATCTTTTTTATGCGTTCTAACAACATCATTATCTTCATATGTACTGTTGACAGCAGTTTCCTTATTTTCAAAGTATTCATTCTTTTCCAAAACCATTTTCTTTGGAATTTTTAATATATCCTCATGTTTTTCCATACATTCAGTTTCTTTCTGCTCTTTAAGAATTTGACAAATCTTTGAAGATTCTTTGATTTCAGAAATGGAATCGTCTGAATAAGGCTGAATAGGGGTTGTATTTTCTTCATCGGAGGAATTCTTTGTAGAAGAAAAAGTATTTGAATGGTTCGAAATTTCATGATATAAATACTTAGCATCAGTATTTATCTTTTCAGAATCAGGTTCTATACTCATATTGGAAGAATTTATTTGGATAGATGAAGTCATCCCGTTTAGTGACATGTAATAAAATTCTCCATTTTTGAATTCGTTGGAAGATGTTTGAATTGGAGATTTATGATCATTCTCTTTTATTTTAACTTCGTCTCCGAAGTTCTCTTTCTGTTTTACAAAGTTTGAAGTATCCTGAGTAGACTGATAAGAAAATGAATTGTTACATACAGGCGAAAAGTTCAAATCTTTGTTTCGTGATTCATCTGGAAAAATTGGCGACGAAGCAACATTGCAACACATTTTTGAAGGTATTTTGTCTTCTTGGATTTCACATATTTTTGGCATAAATAGATGCTCTTTGTTTTCTGAATTTTCATTACTTTGAATCGACAAAGCCTTTACACTTTCATGCAAGGACGTTTCTTGGATTTTTATGTTATCTTTCACTTTATTCTTCCCATCTGTTTCGGAATCAGTTTCGCAAACAAAAGGTGTCCCTCGATGGTGACTCCCAGATATATTAGTTCGAAACTCAGATTCGCTTATTCCATCCATTTCACTATAATAACTTATAATTGTTACTTAAAAAACGTTAAACTGTTTCTACATAATTTTAAATAAATAACTATGGAATTTTGATTCCTATTAAATAAAACATGAAGCACGTAGTTTTACCCTCGAGATCAAAACAAATATTTCAAAAGCAGGTGAAATGAAAAGAATAGTTGTATAATAATTCATGATTAAATTATAATAATGATTAAGATACATTATGTTTATTTTCGGAAGTTCACATGATACGAAAAAGTATAAAATATTTAAGTAACTTCACAAGTATTATTTTAATGCATTTAATAAAATAATAATAATACAAATTAGTTTCATAAATATTGATATTTTATTTCAGTATGTTGCGGTATAAAATGTTTCTAATAACTCTCTGATTGCTAATCACGTTTATCAAATCATCTTAATAATAACAAAATTAAATTCTAAATAAACTTAGCTTAACCAGGTATTTAATTTAAATACAGGACATACTTAAACAGGACAAGACAAAGAAAGGACAAGACATGGAACAAAAAATATCTACATCGCTCAGCACAGAATCTTATTCTGATATAAACATATATTCGCATGATGCGCCATCTATAATCATATAGTTGCAACATGCGGCAAGTTTTAAAATGTACAAAAATATATTAGACTAAAAATTGTTATCGACACAAGATGTACACAGTTAATTTTTTAGGATAATTTTGGATGAAATCATTTGAAAAAATAACACGTGATAACTTTAAATGTGATTAAAGATATAATGTGCAATATATACTGGTCAATATTATACTTGAGATTTACCAAAGCGCTGGACGTTAGACACTTTATTACATGAATGGAATTAGTTACAATTAGCAGATAAGAAAAATCTAGAGTTGTAAACCGCATTAACTGTTTGGTTTTTGCATTAATTTATTTCTAATCGCATATAAACCGCAATTCATTTGAATATTTAAAATTTTTTGCCTTTTTTATAGAAATCGCAAAAAATTAATAATTAATGCAACGGAAAACTACTTTTTATTTTTAAAATTTATCACTATCTGTCATTTTCCCAAATATTCTACTGTATGTTTCTTATACCAAACGTGTTGTATTGTACCACTGCAGCTTATGTTTGGTGCATAAAAAAAGACACACATTGGAGAGGGTCTTTTCTCAAAAAATTTACTTTTTTAATAAAATAAATTTCTTGAACAGGCTTATTTTGTATTATGCATTAAAAACACCCAGTTATTTTTAATAAATGCAGAGTATTTATTGACTTAAGCCAAATTTTGGACTATCAAACATGCTCAAATTTCTAAATCCCATGACAACAGAAACGACGGTGTATTTCTCCAAAAATTAAGTTTTGTAATAAAATAAATACTTGGAATAACTTAAAGGAGGAATTTTCTACTAACTGCACACACTCAATAATTTTAATATGGATTAGATACTTTTTGGGTTATAGCTAAATTTTTCAATTTCATTATTGCACATATTTCCAAATCACGTGTTATAGTAGACAAACAAGATATGAAAAGTTTTTTTTTATTAAGTTTTAGTTAATTTTTTTATAATGAAATTAATGTATGGAAAAGCTTTAAGAATATATTTTATATTAAATGAACGCATTAATTTAAATAAAAAGAAGCATTATTTATCGATTTAGAGTTAAATGCTTAAATTTAATTGCTGTGCTTACTTCCAAGTTCGGTTTTTGGGTTTGTATAAATGAGAAAAGAAATGCAGCGCTGTTTAGAATTTCTAGAAAAGGAAATATAAAATTTTTGTGTGAAGCATCTTTGTTCACACCATTAAAGTCTACATGGTAAGTTTTACGCATGAAGTTTTATAACTTTTCGTATAGGAGCTTTATTTGTGATGAATCTTACCAATACATTATCACTAGGAAAGCAAAAGGTGTAACATTCATGTGTATGTGTGTGTGAAGGCGTTTTTTCTCCAAAAACTTATTTTTTTAAAAATAAATTAATGTTCAGAATTGCTAGTGTATCTTATAATAAATGCACCCAATAATTTTGATAAAGATATGATATTTATTGAGTTATGTACAAATTTTGGTATTTCAGAAAACAGCAAATTTCTAAGTGCCGTGTCACATTAGGCAAACTGAAAATAACAGTGTATTTCTAAAAAAAAGTGAATTTGTTATAATAAAATAAATACGTGGAATATTTAGGAGTGCATGTGTGATAAGAAGAAATGACATGTAATTTAGAGTTAATTAGTTTAATAAGCCATAAGAGGCATTCATATATACAATATTTGCACAGGTAAATAAATCTAATTTCTGTAATTCAAGTGTAAAAAAATTTATTTTAAATTAATAAAAATATTTTCCTGTTACTGAAAAAAAATTTTTTTTTTGATAATATTTATTAGAATGCATTTATCTAAATATATTATAAAGCATTTATATTCCTCATTGGCCTACAGTGTAATAAACTTTAGAAGAAACTTAAACAAATTCTGATGTAACAACTGCTTTATAGATACGTGATAGGCCTAACACATATTTGTACCTAAGAAAATTATATAAGTAAAATAATATGTGTGTGTACCTTTCTTATTGTTAAAAGAGAAATTATAAAAATTTCTTCTATTTATAATTTCTTGAAAGTTTATAATATTCTGTTTTTGTAAGTTAAGTTTTTTAATTATTAAAATGATTTGTATTATTATAATAAAATTTTAAATTAAGAAAGGATTAAAAATTCTTTTGAATTAGCTGGAATAGAAATAAATTTTTGAAAACAGTCATAATTTTTATATTTATTTCAATTACGAGTCAATGTGTAATTTTTATATTTAATTCAATTATTTTATTAACCACGAGACAATTGTTTGTTTTGGATAAAAATACGACTTAATATCTATATCACTTTGCAATATTATGGGATATTGTTATTCTAATTATCGAATACTATTGTATAAAATCTTTACAAAAATTCCAATTCTTGTAAAAATTTTATACAATAGTATCCAATTTTACAAACTTCGGAAAAATTACTCTAAAACTTCTCTGAAATTGTTTTGTTTCCCTTTTTTTTCATTAAGTTTTTGAGTTTTTTTTATCAGGCGTGAAGCTTTCCTAAGGTCATTTCATATTTATTTCATCTCCAAATGATTTACGAGATAAAGTATATGATATCAAACAGTTATAAATGAAATACAATTTTCAAATATGCATTTGCACAGACAATTAAATAGAAAAATAGTCACTGCTTAACTCTGGAGTTTTTCCTTTCAAATTTTCTATTGCTATTGATGTTGGGAATGTAGATTTTAAAATTTTCAGCTATATTTTAATATTAATTAGCAATTTTTTTAATGTTTTGGGCCATCTATGACTTCATTTTTAAGCTCCCACAATTTTAAGCAACTATTGTTTCTTTTTGTAGTCAAAGAAGAAGCATTGTTCACATTCATTTCTTCTGGGATTGGTCTCCTCAGAGGTACTGGATTCAATACCAGAAACTGTTGAACAACTGGAGATATAAAATTTGCGTCGTGACCACATTATCTCTTACTGTGTTGCAAGACCAGGGGGACATGTCCACGTTAATCTGTGACGTCCAAAGTCTTTCTGCTGACAAGTTCTTCAGCTTTAAAATGACGAGACACTTGATGATGAGCGAGTTTTCCAACCCATATATTTAAGTAGAACAAGACGCTTCTGATTCAAGTGCTTTACAGCCGTTTTCGATTGTTAAATTGACTTTTACGTAGTAAATGCCATTTCTAAAAATTAAATATGTAGCCACTCTCTTTTTAGTTTTAAATTTTTTTTCTAGTTACTAAAACAAACCATACCCAATAGCAAAACTGTAGTTTATTGCTTGAAAAATCTCAGATTTGGGCTAAAGAACACGGTATTACAACTAGGAAAAATAGATAAATTTTGATGTTTAACACATATTTCAAGAAAAGAGGAAACAGAAATGATATTTAAAAATTTGGTGTTACTCCATTTCATTATCAGAAGCGATAAAGTCGCCAAATATTGATACCGTTTCTATTGCACATTTTTACCGTCTTGTGTTTAAAAAAGTTGATCCTTTTAAGAAAATCCCAAATGTTTTATAAAACATAACATTCAAATATTCTTAATGTGTACAAAATGCTTTTATTTCTAGAGTAAAATTTGTTAACTGCTATCATAATTTTTTTTTATCTGTATTCCGTTGTGTTATCACCAAAAATTTAGTTGGGGAGATTAGAAACGGTGAAATATTTTAGAATAATATTTTGATTCTCTTAATCGGAAACAAAATTCGAATTACATTATATTGCTACACTTTATTATCTTTGTGTTGTTCCTGTTATTTACATTGACAAATTAGTTGCCAGAATTAAAATAAAAACTAAAATTGTTTTGTCTCCGTATTGTTTACGAAATTAATAATTATATTATTATATTTTTAACTAGGCCATGAAAATGTTTTTTCTTTGGTGTTTCATGGTAACAATGGCTTTTATAAGATTATATAATTCTTGGCAGCGTGCCAAATCCCTTGGTATGTCCCTGGTTATGATAAATGACTGGTGTTTCCAGACACCTGTCACCCACTTTCTCAGTGAAGAAGCCAAGTCTTCCAGAGTCGTCAAAAAACTCATCTTAATGTAAACAAGAGCTGTCTTCTCCAGCACATATTCTTAGGTGTTTAGTGTTCTTTATTCTTAGATTTGTCCTACGACGACCTGTTGTATTTACTAATGCTAGTCCTTTACTTTTTGAGGGTGAATAAACTCGTCGATCTCGTCTAGCAGAGGCTGGACATGGAGATAAGCAACAACAACATAAAAGTGTATGTATCTTTTTGGGGTCACTAAGTACAAAATTAGAAGGGCAGAGGAGCTTTCTCCCCAAATTACATCAAGCTTTAATTATAAATGTGTTCTCTAAGCTTGTAATTTGTTCTCTTTTTGATTGAAGATGCATGCGCCCAGGTACCCTTGTTTATCCGGTTTTAACCGTAAGATTGAAAGCAAGAATGTGCAGAAACCGCGGGGTTTAAGGTTCAGAGTAATCCATTTCGAAGAGTACTCGTTGGTTTTTCTTACAACCTCTCAATCTGAATCATGCAGCAGTTATTCTTGTCATAAAGTGTAATGGTTTGAAGCTTGTTTAAACGTGGGAGAATTCCCAGCACTGTGGAACTGTTATAACTTTATTTGTGAGGTAAATCAGAGCGGGAGACGCAAAATGGTGCTTAATGCTGTGATCATTTAATTTTTGAAAGACATAATTTAATTTTTTTCTCTTTTTTTCTTTTTTTTTTTTACATTATTACCTCACATTAAATGTTTAAAATGTTCGCCACCATTTTCAATGCCAACACCAATGAAGCGAGCGCAGTTGTTTGACATACACAGCAACATTGTTATTGATATTTATTTAGTAATATTTTCTTTTTTTTTTTTTTTTAATTCATTGATATTTTCAGAAGTACACTGGAAAATCGTCTTTGAGATAACTGCAAATTTAAAAAAAAAATTGAACGAAATGAGGTGTTGACTTAGATGGCTAGAGGCTTGTTGAAATTAAACGGGAGTTGGGTTCTACCATTTAGAAGCAGCCGGATAGAGTTTTCGTGATTTTGAAGTAATGATCAAGCAGAAGGCCTGTCACCCACCCTCATTTCACTTGGAAGACATTGTGACCACACCCATATTTGACGTGCCCCAGCCACCACTAGCGAACACGACGGATCTTAGGTTAAGACGGTATTCGAATTCACTACTTTCCGATAATGAGAACGACGCCTAACCAACCAGACCACCGTGGCTTCTAAATTTGATTTCTTCGAATTTGCGCCGTCTTGCTGAAACCAGCAGCTGTATCTCAAATAAGAGCTCCAGTGGATCAGTAGCTTCAAGTCGTTCCCCGTAAAGATCAGCAAAGTGAAGCATGATTGCCGAGGGCAGTGATTGGGAGGGAGACCACATTCGCTCCCTCACTGGATTCCTGGAGCCCCGCGGATTGGGCACGTGTCCATGTTCATCTGTGACGTTCAAAGTTCTTCCTCTGTTGTGGCGTGGATATGAAGAGGAGGTTGCCAGCTCAAGTGTGACCTTGCCAATCAACCGTGGTTCAAAATGACAAGGCACTTGGTGATGAGCGAGTATTTCAAACCCGTTAACTTAAAGGTACAGTCCTGGTCTCGCCTGCACCGTTAAGTATGTATCTATATTTCCAATGAAGCAACAAAAGTTTGAACTAAGGCACACACAGTTCGGAATTTATAGTTTGATTAAAAAAGTTAATGTCATAACAATATTGCCATTTATAATTTCATGAAATGAGCTCAAAAGTAAATAAGTGAAGACGTAGAAAGACGCAGGAGACTTACTTAAATCATTTATACAAAATCGGATATTTAAAATCACTCATGATATTCCTTTAAATTTATGATTAAAAAACGAGTTTCCGTACTTAAAAAGTGAAAAAATGATCAATTCACATTAAATATAGCACATTATTTAGGTAATGATGTTGAAAGTCTTGCTACACGTAAATATGGGTGTCGATAATTTAAAAAGAATCGGGCACACTTTAAATTGATCATTCTGTATAACGAGTTATTAAAAAAATGCAACTTTTCTTGTTTTTTATTTTTTATTTTTTTTATTTTTGTTCTAAATAACACTCCCTTCCTTATCTTTAGGGATACTTAAACTAGTTTTGAGTATCTTATATAAGCTGCTTTTTTGGCCTTCGTTTTTTCTCATCTTCAAAGAGATTGACAATCCACATTATTTTCTTGCCACTTTTTTATTTCATATTTACCATAATCAAGGAAAATGAATCGGCCTGTTTATTTATTTTTTTTTTTATATCTCTGTCAAGATTTTCCCAAGTCATTAGTAACAAGATGTCAGAAAAAAAAAGTACATTTCTTTAAAAAGTGTGGTGAGAAAACATTCATCAATAAAGTGGTTTAAAACAATAATTCGGATAGTTTAAAATAAATTCTCTATGATTTTCGAATTTTTATGACTTTATTGCTCGACATTAAAATATATTCTTTAATAATTGACGTTCATAAAAATAAATAAATAAATAAATTGTACCCATTTGCATTGGTAAAAAAATAATCTCACATTATTACTGTAAAAAAATAAAAGTGATATAGATTTTTATCAATGCTTGGTTACTAAACGTTTTCACCTGTCAACCCTATCAGGTGCAGATATATATATGACAATTTTATATAGTAGGACACCCAGTAGACATAACATCATGTCCCTCAAAATGCACGGGTCGACGTCATTTAGAAATCGGGATAAAGCATAAGATATTAGATATTAGCCAGCCATCTTCAGATGTATTATCTCACATGGAGAACCACATTGCGATCAATTCTCCTTTTATGAGCCCCAGCTGCCAGGAATGAATATGACGGAATTTCAGGTGGGTCGACTCGAACTCACTATCACCTGATAACGAGAACGACAGCCTAATGAACCAGGTAACCACGACTATAAGTTTTTGAAATAAAAACAAAATAGGAATGCAAAATGAACAGTTCGAACCATGTGGAACGTAAGATTTTTATTATTCGATAAACATATTGCGTTATAGCAATTTTATTCTGAGATAATAGATATGGTCAGTATTGTATAATTGGTTAAAATACATTATTTAAATTATTAAAATGTTAAAAAATATAATCTTGACTTCACGTTGAATATTTATTTAATCTGATGTCTGCAAGAAATTCGTAATTTTCTCAAAGAATGTTAGGTTATAATTTTTAAGAAGGTTGCTTTAAGGAAGGACTTGAAATAGATAAGCAACATCGCCACTATCAGTGACAAAAGTTTAAATGGCAAGAAAAAAATACCCAGAAAAAAAGTCTCATCCGTTATTCTGATAGAGAGATGTACATACAAAAAGCCGAAGGATAATATCCACATAAGATGTTTTAACATAAGATAGGATAGAACAAGGAACCTTCTACTTTGAAAAACGATTTTTTTCTAAATGCCCTGCTACTAGGTTTTTCACCTATCCTCACTACATGGGAAAAAGGTAACGGCATCTTTGTATAGAGAGGAACCACCGCAACCTCGAAAGAGGATGGGTCATGTTTATGGCAATGAAGAAATATTGGCAAGATAACTTATTGTAACATGAGCGATGACGTAAATACTAGGGTTGCCAAAATGGAATTTTCTGCACAATTCTTATAGGTCTCCCTATCTGTAATATAATAAAAATCAGGTTGCCAGTTTCATAAGAAAATCCCGCCAAAAAAATCGTCAAACTCTGGATTTGGTATCCTGCATTATATGGCATCTGTGCCAAAGTTACATGGTCAAACAAGAAAGAAATCATATATTCGAAATTTTCAGATGGTATCATTTCTATAAATAAAATATTAAAATACTCCATGTTAAACTGAACACACACGATTTGTTATTAATAAATCTTGGCAGTTTTACTCTAATAAATGTAATTTTTAACATTAATAATAAATGTACTCTAATGTTAATTTTTAACGTATTTCCAGAATTGCATTAACTTAATCCAATTATATGTATATAACTATGAGTATTAAATAACTGAAGCATTTATAACACTTACGCTTTATACTACGTGTTATTATACGCTTCTTAAATCTGAGTTATTAACTGAGACATTGCGACTATTTTTCGTTTAACTCAAACAAAGGAATACTTTTATTTTCAATCAGTCAATTAAGATTTATAAAAAGTTAGTTTTGATTTTATACATTACTGTTTTTAAGTCAATTTAACTATTATTTATTCAAACATTTTACTGCAATATCTTATATCTGAGAACAATATTTACGAAGACCCATTAGAAACAGGGACCGAGCAGGAGGCCCTCGGAATTGGCTTATCACTGCAAGAGCCGTCATTTTACATGAAAAACATTGCTACCATGTCTCATTTAACGCTTCCCAGCCGCTTTATAGAGAACAAAATGAAGTTAGGATGCCTTGGATTCGAACTCATTACCTTCTGATAGGGAGAACAATCTCTAACAAACCAGTCACATTACATCCATGATTTGAAAAACGTATTCCTGCCATTAGTAAGAAAATTCTTCTATGTGTTTTGGTAATCAGTATAAACACGTGACTAGAAATTGAAAGTAAAAATGTTTTAGATACTTTCGACAGTACCTCAGTTGAAGGACAATTAGAAGATCAAGTAAAATACAGCAGTCACCATAATGGTATTCGTCAAGAATTGTAATTTAAAAGTGATTAGTTTGCTAGTGATTTTAATGATTTATAAGTTTTCAAAAATAGGAACAGAAAATAACTGCATTTACCACTTTATCATTCTTTTCCCCTCAGGGGGTTTACCTTCTTTAGGTAAACACGGGTGTCACAATCCCGAGGTACCCTAGTGATCTTTCCTCATCTTTATTTTCTTCTCTCCTTTACTCTGCTGCTTTTTCTTCCTTTTCTCCCTCAGTGTGGTTGCCTCGAAAGAGGTTGAGGGCTCCCCTTGAGTAGCTATTGCAGCACTGTTGCTATTAGCTTCTTTTGGGGACTAAATCACCCGCGTGTTTGCCGTGCGTGGAGACCCGTGTCCCTGGAAAGGAGGATCCTGGTGATTGAGGCTCTCAGAGACCAACACATCACTTTGGCCTCTGCTTCAGGTAAACGGGAGGTGTGTTGTGGTCCTCAGCATGCCAATCGGCTTCCATGGATCAAGCGATCATATATCTGCTGTGTGACTCGATAAGGGTGGAGGCCACGTCAGGGATATATCGAAAGCGTATAAGGTCTGGCTAGCACTGATGCAGGTATACTGCATCCCCTTGTTGGGCTCGATGGTGGGTGGTGCAGTCAGGCCTTGAAGTAATTAACCTATTTCTATGGAATGTACTTCTAATTCTATACTCCCTATGGAGCAACAAATGATACAGGATCAGAAATATTTTGTTATTAAAAGAACTGAGGGCAATTTTGACAATGTCTCTCCTTTCTTAATTAATAAGTGTCTTATTGGTACTCTTGGAAATGTAAAAAATGTTCGCAAGATGAAATCTGGTGATCTCTTAGTTGAAGTTTTATCAACTGAACAGGCCAAAGCCACTCTAAAACTAAAATGCCTTGGTAATATAGATGTTATGGTATGTCCTCATAGTAGGCTAAATTCTACACGGGGAGTAATTTCAGCAGATGATCTATATAATATTTCAGAGGAGGAAATTTTGGATAATCTTGTTGACCAAAAAGTACAACGTGTGCAGCGCATTACAATCAGAAGAGAGGGTAAAATTATAAGAACTAAACACCTTATACTCACGTTTGCTACTCCTATATTACCTCAATCTATTAAAGCTGGCTATCTAAATTGTAGTGTTCGCCCCTTCATACCAAATCCATTACGTTGTTTTAAATGTCAGCGATTTGGCCATGCAAAAACTACTTGTAGGGGACATTTGACTTATGCTCGATGTGCATCTGTTGGACATGACAGTAGTCAGTGTCAATTACAAAAAAAAATGTGTCAACTGCAGTGGTGAACATCCTTCATACTCCCGATCATGCCCAACCTGGATATTAGAAAAGGAAATTATTACTGTGAAAATAAAACAAAACTTATCTTACCCTGAAGCCAGGCGAACAGTGTAATCCCGTACCCCTAATTAAGGTATTAGCTATTCACAAGCAGTTAAAAAAGTCATGAAATCTTGCAGTACCCAAACAGATTTCTTAAAATTTTTCAAACTTATCCTCAAATATTTCTAACATAAATGTCTCACCAATTCCAAAAGGAATTTCTTCACTGTCTTTCGCAAAATCTAAGTCTCAAAGATCCCTAAAGTTAAAGAATGCAAAAGAAGGGCTTCATAAATCATATTTAAAGAGTAAAAGAAGCTCAAATGCCTCCAAGACAGATATAAAGAATGTAGACCCATCAGATGATGAAACACTCCTAAGTGGAGATTCATCTGAATCACAGATGGCGTGCTCCAATGCCGGAGCATTCATCTGAGCTTAATGGGAACCTTCGTTTCTTGGAATTGTCGAGGCTTTCGCACTCATATAGAAGATATAAAAACAATTATAAATCTGTATAATCCAATTTGTTTTGCCATCCAAGAAACATTTTTGAAACCTCAGTACAGTTTAAAATTGCATGGATATAATTGTGTGAGGAAAGATGTTAATCATGATTCAATTTCTGGAGGTGTATGCATTCTTGTATCTTGTAATATTCCTAGCACTATACATTCCCTTAACACTTCATTACAGGCTGTTGCAGTACGCATACACTCTACATCTCTCATTACTATTTGTAGCATTTACTTACCTCCCCATGCGATCATCCATGAAAGCGATTTAAACAATTTGCTGGATCAACTACCTGCACCCTTTATTCTACTTGGTGACTTCAATGGTCATAACACCTTATGGGGAAGTGATAATATGAATCCTCGTGGCAATATATTTGAACAGTTCATTTCTAATAACAATATCTGCCTTCTAAATTCCACAGAAATAACCTATTTCCATCAACCATCAAGAACTTTTCATTCATTAAATTTAGCTATTTGTTCTCCATCAATTCTACCTTCATTAAATCTTAATGTTGATAAGGATTTATATAACAGTGATCATTTTTCTTTAATTATAAATCAAACTGGTATAAGCAGACCACAAATCTTCCACTCCTCTTATTCTTATCATCGTGCAGACTGGTCTCTCTACACTCATTTAGCAGCTATTACTGACAGCATGGTTAGAAGTGATAATATCAATGATGCTGTGCAAAAAGTAACTAATACACTTCTAGATGCTGCCAAAAACACAATTCCCAAGCGCTCCCCAATTCCACGCAAATGTCATAAACCATGGTGGAACCGTGAGTGCCAAGTATCATACAAAAAACAAAAGAAGTTGTGGGCAATTTTCCGCAGGTGCCCTACCATGGAAAACCTCATGGCTTTTAAAAAAGCTAAAGCTTTTGCTCGTCGAATATAGCGAAATAGTCAAAAAGGATCTTGGATAAGATATGTTTCCTCAATCACATCATCAACTTCCAGCAAAGAGTTATGGAAGAAAGTTTAAGCTTCCAGTGGTTTATATAGAGACTTCTCTATCCCAATACTACGCACAGGAGCTGACACAATTTCTTCTCAATATGATATCGCCAATCTTTTAGGTGAAACTTTTGCAAAGGTATCTAGTTCAGACTCTTATAATCCTAAATTTCTCAGAATCAAAGAGCAAGCTGAAAAGAAACCTATAAAGTTTCATGATAAAGCCATACATCCATATAATTGCAATTTCTCTTTGCTGGAATTGCAGAGAGCCCTGTCCCAGACTAAAAATACTAGTCCTGGACCAGATGGTATCTCATATAAGATGCTTTGTCATCTTAATCATGAATCTTTAATGAACATTCTTTTTCTATTCAATAGAATATGGAATGAACATGTCTATCCCAGTCTCTGGTGCAAAGCAATTATTATTCCAATTCTTAAACCTGGGAAAGATCCAGCTAACCCTCAAAACTATCGTCCAATTGCTCTTACAAGTTGCCTTGCTAAAACTTTGGAGCGTATGGTCAATGCCCGTCTTGTTTATGCAATTGAAGACAATCAATACATATCACTTTATCAAAGTGGTTTCCGGAAAGGTCGATCTACTGTGGACAATATTGCATACCTAGAAACACAAATTAGGAATGCTTTTGTACGGAGACATCATTTGGTGTCTATAATTTTTGACATAGAAAAAGCTTATGATAAGACATGGCGTTATGGAATTCTTCAAACTTTGTATAATTTTAATTTCAGAGGAAATTTACCCATTTTTATTCAGAGCTTTTTAAATTCTCGCATTTTTAATGTCCGTATAGGATCTGTTTTATCTAATCCATTCATCCAATGTGAGGGTTCCTCAGGAAGTGTTTTAAGTGTTACTGTTTTTAATATTTTCATCAGCAACATTCTTCATGTATTGCAACCATCTGTCCATGGAACTTTATATGTTGACGACCTCCAAATTTCTTGCCAAGGTTCCAATATGCGACTGATTGAACGGCAATTACAAACTGCTGTCAATAATCTAGTTGCTTGGTGTAATGAAAATGGGCATACTTTGTCCCCTTGTAAAAGCAAATGTATCCATTTTTGCAGAAAAACTGGGCCTCATCCTGATCCAGAAATTAAGATATCAGGCAAAACTATTCCCGTAGTTAATCAGGTATCATTTCTTGGGCTTATATTTGATAAAAAGTTAACCTTCCTACCACATATCTTAGATTTGCGCAAAAGATGCGAAAAATCACTAAATATTCTGAAAGTTCTCTCTAATACCTCTTGGGGTGCAGATCGTAAAGCATTACTCCGAGTGTATAAGTCAGTTATTCTATCGCGAATTGACTATGGTAGCGTAGTTTATGGATCAGCCAGATCATCAGTTTTGCGCAACCCTGTTCATCACTCAGCCTTTCGAATCTGCTCTGGAGCATTCCGGACATCTCCTGTCCAGAGCCTTTATGTAATTTGCAACCAGATACCTCTTGATATGAGACGTAAGCAACTCTCTTTGCATTATTATTTTAAAATGCTATCAGTATCGCAACACCCTTTGAGATCAATGGTTACTTGTCCCTCTTTAAGAAGGCTATGTAATGCACGGCCACATAACATATTATCATTTTATGAACGTACAAATTCATTCCTGTCTTCATCCGAGTTTCCTGATTTACATGTTCAAGCTACAGATGCTGTAGGATTTCCTCCTTGGAATATTCCTGTTGTCAATATTATCAAACCCTTTACTGGATACAATAAATCAGCTACATCTCCCCTTATTTTGCAACAATTATTTTCACACATTCATTCTCATTATTCCTCCCACATCTCTGTATATACAGATGGCTCAAAATCAAGTAGTCATGTCGGTTGTGGTATTGTTGTTGGAAATACAGTTTACAGCTATACACTGCATGCATCATATTCTGTGTATACAGCCGAATCTGTTGCTATTAAACGTGCTCTAGAAATAATACAATCCAGCTCTCATCGAACATACTGTATCTATACAGATAGCATGAGTGTGGTCATGCAATTAGATCATTTTAATGATAAGTGTCATCCAATTATTATGGAAATATTGGATATATTAAATATATTGAAGAATAAAGGATTTGACATCTTGTTTTGTTGGGTTCCAAGTCATGTTGGTATTGCTGGGAATGAACTTGCTGATAATGCTGCTAAAAATGCCTCTGACATTTTGCATACTCCATTAACATTATTTGACATTAAGCAAATTATCAAAGATTTCATTTTCTCCCACTGTCAAAATACATGGGACTTGCAGAAAAACAATAAATTATATAGTATATCCTCTCACATCCTTCCATTCCCAGTTGCTCCCATGCGAAGAGTTGATGTAAAACTCACACGGCTTCGTATTGGACATACTAGATTTACACACAATCATTTATTCTTGTCTCGGAGTGCTCCAATCTGTGACATGTGTAATGTACCATATACGGTACATCACATTTTAATTGTCTGTCCTAATTTCAATGATTTACGCATTGTATTTTTTAATACCACAAATTTAATTTTGTCCGACTTGATTGGGTTTAAACCACATAGAAATTTGTTTGCATTTTTACGTGCAATAGGTTTCTTGAATTCCATTTAAGATTTTTTATCCAAAATAATCTTTACATATGCTTTTCTTAAACTTTTTACACATTCCATTATATACATATGACTAGTCTCTTAACACAGAATTTTCACCTTCAGTTTTAAATATTGTACGGTGCAGAAATGTCCAATATTGGACCTTGCATCAGTAAACCTTACAAAATCAATCATTATCATTCTTTTCCATCATATTATGTGAATAAATATTTAATTTTGGATAAGCAATTTTATGATGGAATCGATTCTGCATGCAAACTCAAATCTTAATTCAGAACTATTACATAGGTTGAATTTATGCAAATATGCTAATTTTTATTTCCATAAAAAAGATCATTTTTATAATATTTTAAGGTTTGTTTTATTCTGAAGAAATAGGCTAATTGAAAAGAATACTACAAAAATGAGTGTAACAATTTCAAATGCATTATTGTAATGACATACATGTTTTTAAAAATTCAGTTTTTGTATGATAAACTTTAAAGCATTGCCCTACACCGTAACTGATACAAAAATAACTTGCCCTGATCATTTACGATCGAAAAGACCAGATTGCTCTTTCCGTATTTGTCAATGGCCACTAGAGGACACTTTGTTCCTATAAGGGTCAGAAGATTTTTTCTCATGCAATACGTGCACTTTAACGGAACAGATTTTGGAATGTCTTCAACTCTCCCTCGACGACTTAATTCAAAATCTTTTAATGTTTTTGGATTTTTTTGAGGGTTAATTATCTTATGGACCTTATCTAGCAATATATAATATATGAAACAATAACAGAATGAATGTTTTTGCTTTCCCAATTGTGTTTTTCGAACAAAACATTACCCATATTATTAAGAATCTTTTGCCAGTGGTAGTAATCATTTTCAAAAAATGTCTTTCAAGCAATTGTAAGGGCTGGGAAAAACTCTGATTTATGTGCCACCACCTACCAGGCGATATATTCTAAGGAGACAAGAAAAGTCATAGGAATATATAGTCCTCCATGTTTTTGGTATATGAAACAAAAGCACGCTACAATTTAATGTAAAAAAACATACATAAAATAGGCAAATAGTACGTCCAAATCAAAAAAAAAAAAAAAAAAAAAAAAACTGCTTGTACAAGTCAAAAGATTGTCACTACAAGGTAAATGGAGTTCTAGCAAAATTTGTGATAAGAGCACAGTATCAAATAAGTTTTTTAACCAAAAAGTGGTTGTTTTTTCGTTCTAGTAAAGATCATGATTACGTCACTTTTTTACAATTCTCATTGGTTTAAAATATATATGACATCAGAGAAGTTTTTTTTAACCAAAAAGTGGTTGTTTCTTTCATTCCAGTAAAGATCATGATTACGTTACTTTTTACAATTCTCATTGGTTTAAAATATATATGACATCAGAGAAGTTTTTTTTTAACCAAAAAGTGGTTGTTTCTTTCGTTCCAGTAAAGATCATGATTACGTCACTTTTTTACAATTCTCATTGGTTTAAAATATATATGACATCAGATGACGTTTCATCTATGTCACATTGTATTGAGACCGCGTCGTAAACACGATTTGTCGACGAATTTTCTGCCTGCCTTCAAATCGAATTCTTCGAGCGGCAGCAAACATGGCGAAGTTCACCATCGAAGTTGTCGGGCGATGAAATAAAATCCATTCATGGTTTTTACTAGCAGTAAAAAGAAGTATTTTTTAATTATCGTTTATTTTTTTTCCATTTGTAAAAGTTTTCAAAATCATGAAAATTTCCTGTTGTTCTAAATAATTAGCTTTCAAATATTTAAATCTTTAGTGATATTTCTTCCAAAATTGAACACGTTATAAATAGAAGAGAAGAAAAGAAAAATGAAAAGTACAAGACAAAACACTCATTTTACGGTTAGTTTAAAGCGGCAACGCATTTTTTTTTAATACTTTATTAAATTTTTTTTTCCGCAGCATTTGATTATTTTTTAAAAATTTGGACACAATTAAAAAAAAATCAAATGCTGTGAGAAATGTCATAAAAAATTATGAGTCGTTAATATTAACCATTTCCCAGTTTTTCCCGAACGCTGTTCATGTACTATAAAGCAATAATTTTTTATATTATGGTCATAATTATGGATTACCATGGCCTAGTGGTAAGACCTCGCTGTTTGATGCATAAGATCACGGATTTGATCCCAACCACAGTGTAACAGCTGAAGAAGCAAATTACCCATCTTCCTGCCTTCTACTTAAACGTTTTACGGGGTGGGTTTTGGGAAGTTTTCCGGGTGTTCCCCCCTTGTGACTAGGGAATACAGCTAACTATCTTTGAAAAGTATTTCAAGGAGTCAATTTAGGCTGTGGATAAGAAAATGCATTTATACTGTCTTCAGAAGTTTGGCTCTTGAATACTTGAGAGCTTGGTCATAGTTTTCTAAAAGTATTTCTAAAATTCGGAAAATCAAACAGTGAGAGAGAGAGATGCGAGTTATTGTAAATCATTGGCATTATGATGAGAAAATATTTATTTTTTTGCAAATGTAATTCAAAAACATAAAATGCTCATTAAAAACAGTTTTTGGAGAAATGAATGTTTTTTGTTTCTGAAGAAAATGATTGAATGTTAATGGATTTAGGAATTTCTCCGTAAAATGAAATGTTTACTCTGCGTAAGTTAAAATTTCGGGGAGAAAATAAATTCTTTATTTTTTTATATGATCTTTTATTCTCATTTCAATCAAAATTAAATTTTTTGATTTCATACTTGAATGAAATTTATTCTGTATAAGTTTTAATTTTGCTTAAAGCTGTTTTGAATTTCGTCTTTGCATTCGTTTTTGTTAAAATTCATAGAAAAGAAGGCTGTTAAAACTTATTAAGTTCGTATTAAGCGTTAAGTACACTTCAATCGAAAATAAATTTTGGAAATTTTTACAATAAAAATTTCATCAAAAATATTTTGCGTCAATCGTTAATCAGATTTTCATCTGAATTAATGAGTTTCTATTTTAACTGAGGGCAAAACTGTCCGTTTCATCCAGAAATTAAAGTCGAATTCTTGTTTCAGTTGGTTTATACTATCCGTGGAAAAAATACCCAATAAAGTCACTCATTAGGATTTGTTTTTCAAGAAGATGATGTTGTCACCATTTCCAATTATAACAAATTTCAGAAAAAAGTCATAAGCAATATTATTATTCATGATTTGGACGCATGTATTTTTCCCCACAGACACCATTCCAAATCAAAATGAATCTGACGACCACGCAACTTTCAAGCACCCAAAGGGCTTGTTGATCAAGAATTCTGCAGATTAACAGCAATCTGTCACCGTCAAAATACGTGAGGTAAATAATTTGAGGGAAAAAAAAATGAGATGAAATGTTGCTTTATAAGCAAGTGAAACCAGTGGACCTTTCAGAGAAGATCGTGACAAGGTAAGCTTTATGTATTTTCTTGTTTGGATTCCTTTGAATTTTAAGTATCAATCCGTGAAATCAAGATTACCTTCATATTTTTAAGTATATAAAGTGCAGGCTAAGTTGCAGCTTCTATATAAATTTTTTCGTCAATATTTTGTTATAGTTTTTACTTGTACTCGAAAACTAGGACAGGGGAATAATTTTTCAACTAGGAGCGCAAACTATCAATATTTTAATCTTAAAAAAAATTCTATATATATATATATATAATTTATTAAGATTATTTATTGAAAAGGATCTTTATTTGTTCCCAAATAAGTTCATAGTTGGTTATATTAAGCCTATAGTTTTTATGTAAGGGTTTTAAGGAAAGTATATAAGGAAAATGTACAATTATTCTACATAAATTCTATTTTATAATTAATTACTACAAGTCAAGTTTTAAATGAATTTGAATAATATTCCGTTAAATTCCTCTAGATTTATTTATTTATTTTTTTTGTGATTATACTTATGAGAAAAAAATTTTTGTTAAAAGGTACGTAGGAATTTTCGATACTTATAGAAGATTCAGAGGATGAATTTCCAAAAATTATTTGAAGGGAAATCTATATGAACGAAATTATGTTCGGTTTTTTTTTTTCTCTTTCACATTTTACATTATTTATGGCGAAATAAATGGTTACTTTAACTTGAAATTAAATACTCAAAGCTACGTTAAGTTCAATGCTCAAAGCAAGCAACATACCAAAATTACAAAGTGAATAGTTATTCCATTTATGTATGTAATATTATTATTATTTCTTATTTTATATTTTCATTTCATTTGATTGTGTCCGAAAAATCTTATCCTGTTTCAAGCTTATACAATAATTTTTTTTTTTTTGAAAATATATCTAATTTATAAAGCTGACATACAATATATTATTATTGATGAATACATAGATTAATTTGAATTGTGATACAACAGAGAATGTGATTTATTACTATTTTGATTATTCTGCCCACATGAAAAGGAAAATGAATAGCTTGTACCTGGTGTCCGTTTTCATCTTGATCGCTGTCCAACTGGCAGACGCCAATCTGGAGGAGGGCGTCCGCAAGAGAGGGTTTGCTGATCTGGGCTGCATGGGTGTCTACGACAAGTCGAAGTTCGCAAGGCTCGATCGAGTCTGCGAGGAATGCTTTCAACTTTTCAGAGAATCCGATGTCCACACTTCGTGCAGGTGAGTTATTTATCACATACGCCTTCTGTTTTGCAGCATTTTGACAAAAATCAGCTGTTATGGTAATTTCAAAGTCTGTTTTTCACCAGAATAGATCCCACTAATTTATCTGTATTTGTCTGTTGCCATGGTAACAAGAACATTCCATTTTTCACAGGAGGAGCCTAAAGAAAAGATATAACTTTAGCTCACTGAATATCTAAAAAGTGGTGCTACCCTGAATAGCGCCATTTCATAGTTCTGTTAACCCCATTTGCAGTGGACAGCTATTGTTACAAATGCAACCACCATTAACCAGATTAGTGGTTGAAGTTATTCTGGGGGTAGAGAGATAATAACTTGTGCTTATCACAAATAAGCGTGTCAAAATCATTCTTCGTTTGTGAGACAAAAAATTGTGGAAAGAATAATTACTGTGCGACGGTGGAAATGTAATTCAACTCGACATACCATATTTTTATAAACATAAAAATAAGAAAGCCCTAAAAAATTGCAACATTTTTGTGATAAGCAATTTATGTTTAACGATATTAATACAATTTGTATTTGAATATGAAAATACACTTTTCTCACACAGAAAAGAGTATTTTTATAGTTCTGGTGAAGTTTACCTTTTGGAATTTGCGCCACAAAATCCAACTAACCAATCAATTGAGTATCTTCATAACTTTATAATTGATGTATATTTACATTGCAAGAGGGGTGTTATTAAATTTTGCGTTCATAGTAATTTTACTCTAAGAAAGGAATTTCCAATTATTCGTCCATGAATATAACTGTAAAAATTTAATTAGTTCCATACTAATTGCAAATGCTTATATAAAGCTGCAGATGCCTTTGAAATAGTACACAGAATTCTTAAGCAAACAGCTCATTTTTTCCCATTTTTTCTCCGCCTTTAACACTGAATAGAGCAAGACCTTGCACTTTGTCTTAAAACATATGTTGCCATAAGTAATTCCAGATTAATATCAACTTTGCTCAAAGACTACTCAAACTGGCAACAGAAATATTGATAATAACATTACTTAGATCGGAATAGAGTATACGTGATAACCATAGCAACGCTGGTGATACAATTGTCAATTTCATAATTATCTAAAATACAATAAAATAAATAAACGAAAGTTTTTTTTTTTTGGAAAAGTACATATTATTTTTTAAGTTCATAAACTAAAAATAATCAAATAATATTGAAAACAAATGGTTATATTTTAAATATCCGTACATTTGAATTGCTGCACCAAAATATATACTTTGTAATGTCTCAGCACTTACGATTTCAAGAGCTTTTGATGGGGAGGGTGATTAGGTGCCAGGAGCAGCCTGTAGAAGCTGCGTTTTCTTTTGGAGATTGATACTGACTTTGGTGTGCTACGCAGGAGCGAGAGCTGTTAGCGAACCCAGATTTGACTCCTTTGTAATTTTATTTCTTTGATAATTAAATATGTTTGTTTTCAAAATTTGGAGTCATTAGTTTGTTTCATTACAAATTTATGTTCTGTTGGCAGCGGTTTTGGATGTTTTTATAATGTTTTGCCTTAGCATCCACTGTGGAAATTCATTATGTGCACTATAATGGATTACGTGCTGAAATGTTGGAATACAAATAGGCCAATTGATCAATCTTTTTCTGGCTACTATTGAAAATAAATAGTTTGGTATGTTATATAAATTTATAGAATATTTAATTCCAATCTCACTGACGTGATTTTTCATGTTATATCAATTAATTTTGTTTATAAGTTTGTAAATGGTGTTTTCCATATTACAAAAGCTAGTTTCTGTGTTTCGTGTATTCGAATTTACAGTGTAATATTTTTATAAGAAAAGTTTATAATCTTATTATAAATGTGTATTTCATAATTTTTATGTGGTTTATGTATTTCAATTAATGTAGGAATATGTTAAAATAACTATGTTGTAATAGATTAATGTTTAAAATGAAAAGTACAATTATATACATAATTTTTTGATTGTTTAACTGAGATATAAAGTAGATTTTATGAAAGGAATATAATTTAGAAAGGTTTTGATTTCGTTATGTGAAAACGAAAGTATATTATTACAAATAGGTTTAAATTTAAAGTAATGTGCGATTTGTTGATGTGTTTGATTTTTGTTTGTAATGAATCAAACTGATTTATTTGATATTTAAATTCCATATGTTTTTTTCAATGATAAGGAGATTTGAAAAAAATATTTTCTTAATGTTTAAAATATCTTACGTTATTATCATTAGTTGATGTCGTGTATAATTAACTAAGTTTATTGATTTGAAATCGAAAGTTGATTTCTGGTTCAGATCAGTTAAAGCTTTCAATTTGTATTGTTGCTATTACATATAAAAATATATTGTAGTGTTTTATATTTTGAATTAAAAAATATATATAATTTCATTTTCTGATTTAAAATAGTAGTATCTACATAAAAATATGATTTTATATAATTTATACATTTTTTTAATTTACATTTTTGATTACTGATTCAATTTATCCGAATATCAAACATTAGTTTGGTGATAAAAACTTGAAATCGACAGTAGAAGATTTAATATTAAACTTGTTCTTCTTTTCAAAATAATTGATTTTCCATTTATACACTATTTGTTGTATTACAATAGAGTTTGTTTTCATTTAATTATTAAATATTATTGATAAGTTTTATATTAGTAATGTGTGGTAAATAATTTCAGTACTTACTTACGAAATTTTGTGTAGTCTGTTGATAGATGCGTGTAGTTAGATTGGTGTAGTCTGTTGATTTTTTCTCATTATTGCATCTCTTCTGAGATAAAGCGTTTAGTAAATAAAATGGCTTTTTTAGCACGGGAAAAAAAGGGAGATTTAGTAGAAGTAGCTGAAGAGTTAGGGGAAATGGTTCCAGATTCTTTTAAAATCCCAGATATTAAAAGATTAATTTTAGCCAGTAAAAACTTTGACGAGGAAGAAGTAAAATGTATATTAGATAGGGTAATCGAGGGAACAAGAAGAAAGAAATAGGCGAGAAGAACTAGAACAAGAAGGAAAAGCCGAAAGAATTAGGTGAGAAGAACTAGAACAAGAAGAAAAAGCCGAAAGAATTAGACGAGAAGAACTAGAACAAGAAGAAAAAGCCGAAAGAATTAGGCGAGAAGAACTAGAACAAGAAGATAAAGAAGAAAGAATTAGGCGAGAAGAACTACAGTAAGAAGAAAGAATTAGACGTGAAGAAAGAGAACATATTTTTAAAATGAAACGTCTGGAAATCTCTTCAAATGTTGCAATTTCGAACACAGAGTCAGTTACAAATCGGACTGAGCATGCTCAAAAAATTCAGTTAATGCAAATAACGCCTAAATTCGATGAAAAGAAAGATGAGATTACTTTATACTTAATACATTTTGAGCGTAGAGCAGAATTGGCTCATATTCCAAAAAACGACTGGGTAATTTATCTAGTAAGTGTGTTTTACCTACAGAAATATCTAACATGTTAGATAGATAACTTCCAGAAATGGCTGATGATTACGATTATGTGATGGAACTTATTCTTAAACGATTCAAGTTAAATAGGGAAAAATTAAGACAATTGTTTCTTAAATACCAGAAAATGGCAGAAAAATCATGGAGAAATTATGCACAAGAATTGAATAGTTACTTTACGGAATGGCTTACGGAATCAGAAATAACGACGTTTGAACAGCTTAAGGAACTAATGATAACAGATCAATTAAAACGTCATGAGCCAATTGAAATTAAAGTGCATTTTTTGGCGGAATGGCTTAAAATAAATTCTCCGTATGATCTGGCAGAGAAAATAGATGAATATGAAAGCTTAAGAGATAGTTTTAAGACGAAAGATTTTACAAAATCCCCTCGAAATAATTTTGGTTTTCGTCAACAAAATGAAAACCGTGCCTTTAAGTTTAATGAAGTAGTTCTTAATAATAAATTTTATGTTCCTAAAAGAGTCGAGAATAAAAGTTCTAATTATTCACATGAAAAGGAATTTGAAAAACGAAAACAACTGCAATGTTATGAATGTGGATCTTATAGTCATTTGCGGCGTCAGTGTGACAAAATAAAAAAGAACTTAGAATCGGTAGCATCTAATGAAATTGATAAAAGTACTTTTAATGAGTTGATGGCTCCTTACACTAGTATCGGCACCGTTAATAGAATTCAAATGTCAATCTTAAGAGACACTGGAGCAACTCTTGATTTGATTTGTGGAAAATACGTGAAACCTGATATGTACACTATGGAAAAGGTTTGGCTAAGAACACCTGTTGATGAAACTTTGAAAAACGATGGAACTTACCTATTGTCGAGGTTGAAATAAATTGTGAATTAGGTCACATTTTGACAAAGGCAGCAGTTCTTCGAGATTCTTTGGATCAAGGAAGATATTTACTAGGGAACAAAACAGACGCTTTATTTGAGAAAACTAAAAGACATGAAGAGATGAAAATACAAATGATAAATGCTATAGAAACTCGGGCTTAAAAAGACGCAAGGAAAATAGCACGAATAAAAAGATTACTGATTCTGAAATAGAATCCTCTAGGTCTTACCTAAAAACTAAACAAAATGAAGAATTAGAGCAAAATGCAATTTTGCCACCATTAGAAACCGAAGTTGAAAGGATGGATTTGATAAAGGTATCTCCAGAAGAATTTGCTCGGGAACAACAAGTGTGCGAAGATTTGAAACCTCTTTTTGAGCAAGCTAAACGACAATCTTCAAAAGATAATAAATATAATACAAGAAATCAAATGTTGTTTTATAATAAAATGGACAATGATGGAACTGTAAGAAGATTATTAGTGGAGTCTAAGAAGTTTCGCAACCAGCTAAAAGGGATCTGCCATTAGGTAACTGCCACTCAATTAGGTATAACTAAAACAAAAGATATGTTGTGTAAAACTTTCTACTGGCCCAACTTCTTTAAAGAAATACAAAATTTTGTTAAGTCTTGTGACAAATGTCAATGAGTAGGAAAGCCTCAAGATAAAAAAAGGGCTCCTTTGAAACTGGTTCCAGTAATTATGGAAATGTTTACAAGAATTAACGTTGATTCATGTGGTCCTTTACCTATAACTTCCTGTGGTAACCGGTATATTATAACAGCCATTTGCATGTCATCCAAGTATCCAGATGCCATCCCAGTACCAGATATACGTTCTACTACTGTGGTTGCTGCTTTTCTTCAGATATTTAGCCGCATGGGTTTTCCTAGGAAGTTGCAAAGTGATCAAGGAATATCGTTCATGAGTGTCCTGACATCAGAATTTTTAGAAAAATTTGGTATTAAAGTAGTGCATAGTTCTGTTCACACCCCCAAAACAATCCTGTTGAGAGATTGCATAGAACTTTAAAGAGAATACTGAAAGTCCTTTGTTTAGAAAACGGTACCGATTGGGAGAAGATTTTATCTCAGGCACTTTTTGCACTTAGAACTTGCATTCATGATAGCACTGGATATTCTCCTGCAGAATTAGTCCAGGGTCGGAACTTAAGAACACCCGTAACACTATTATATGATAATCTAACTGATAAAATCATTCAAGAAGATAGTGTGATTTCTTACGTTTTTAATCTTTTAAATAGAATGAAAAGACGCCAAGAATTAGCTGTGCAAAATATGACAGATGCTAAAGAAAATCAGAAATTTTGGTATGACCGTAAGACTAGGAAAAGAGAATTTAAAGAAAATGATCTTGTGCTAGTTATTGCACCTTCTAGATCAAACAATTTTTTTGTTCATTGGATAGGTTCAGGAAAGATAGTAAAACGACTATCGGAAACAAATTACATAATACAATTTCCCGATAAAGAAAATTTACATGTATACCATGTAAATATGTTAAAACCCTATTTCCAGAAGATGTTAATTTAATTTTTACCTCTAATTCTGATAGTGAAGATATTGATTCTGAGAATGAAGATATCCCAAGTTTTGAAATTAATTCATCTACCCTTTTAGAGACTTTTCTTGAAAGCTGTTTTAATGAAAAATTAGAGGATGAGCAGAAAAGGCAATTGAGTAGACTTTTGATTCAATTTATTGATATTTTTTCAAATGAATCGGGTTGTACAGAACTGGCTGAACTGGACATCAAGTTTGAATCTGATAAACCTATTATAGCTAAACCATATCGAATGTCCCCACCACAGACAGAAATTCTAAAATGGGAAGTAGACAAGATGTTGAAATTGAAGTTGGTGGAACCAGGTGAATCC
Organism: Latrodectus elegans; assembly: GCA_030067965.1. NCBI lineage: Eukaryota > Metazoa > Arthropoda > Arachnida > Araneae > Theridiidae > Latrodectus > Latrodectus elegans. The sequence goes on from CM057822.1 coordinate 96,261,260, forward strand.
GATTACACATCACCTTAATATAAGCTGAAGCACCTGGAAAAGAACTTCGTCTGTGCATTGATTATCGCAGATTAAATGAGGTTACCAGAACGCAATATTATCCATTGCCAAATATTTATGAGCGCATTGAATCCGTTTCGAAATGGAATTTCATATCTTTATTAGACTTAACACGAGGTTATTGGCAAATACCTTTGAGTCCGAAGGCTCAAAGATAGGCTGCATATAAGACAATATTTGGTGTTTATAAACCTTTGAGAATGGAATTCGGTTTGAATAATGCCCCCTACTATTTTAGTAGGTTAATGGCTGAGTTATTAAAAAATTGCGAACATTTTGCTGTACCTTATTTAGATAACATAGCTATGTATTCACTTACTTGGTCTGATCACATCCAACATCTTACATATGTTCTGGAGAAGATTCGATTTGCGAAATTGACTGTAAAACCCTTAAAGTGCAAATTCGCCAAACTTCGTGTTAAATACTTGGGACAAGGTCAAAGAACACCAGGCGATATTAAGGTGAAAGCCATTACCTATTTCGAACGCCCCTCAAGCAAAACCGAAGTAGGTGTTTTCCTAGGTCTTTTTGGATACTATCGCAAGTATATACCAGAATTTTCGGTATTTGCTGCGCCTTTAACCAACCTGCTAAAAGGGAAGTCCAAGCGAGGAACTGTAACATGGAATAATAACTGCGAAAAAGCATTTATAGAATTAAAGAACACCTTAATAAGCCTGTACTTTACAATCCAGACTTTCAAAAGCTATTTATTATTCAATGTGATTCCTCAAACTTAGGCATAGGTGTAGTTTTATCTCAGAGAGATCAAAATGAAAATAAACACCCTATCCTGTTTCTGAGTAAAAAATTTTCAAAGTCTGAGAAAAATTATAGCACTATAGAAAAGGAATGTGCAGAAATAATTATTGCTGTTACTAAATTAAAATTTTTTAGAAGTCATTATTATTATTTAGATGTCAGTATAAATTTGTTATCGAAACTGATCACAACCCTTTAGTTTGGTTTAAACGTCATACAGGATCTAATCCCAAACTTTTAAGGTGGGCTTTGATACTTCAAAGCCTAAATTTTGATATTGTTCACAGAAAGGGCAAATAACATCAGAATGCAAATAATCTCAATAGAATACTGAATAACCAAACATAATTATTTTTTTTTCTGAGATATTAAATTAAAAGATTTTCTTTTAATACAAATTTCAATTGTTGTTTCATGCGTGCATAATTTCTTGAAAAAAAATTATAGTATTTTTTATAATAATAATGTGTGTCTATTTGTAAATTTAGCTAGTGTTGCAAATTCTGTAGTGTTACATAATTATTTTGTGTTCTTTTGATATATTTTTATTCGATATTTAATATTATATAATTCCATATAATTTTGTGTATCAGCCAGAGTCCGATTGATCAGGGCTATCTGTAATACTAAATTTTGCTCTTTGTTGTTTGTGTGTGTGTTTTTTTCTTTTTTATTGCAGGTTGATTTCCGTAAAATAATAATAATAATAATAAAAAACTTCGGGGAAGGAATGCGTAATTTAATCTGTAATGTCTCATACTCAGAATTTTCGATTTCAAGAGCTTTTGATGGGGAGGGTGATTAGGGAGACGGTTGATGCCAGGAGCAGTCTGTAGAAGCTGCGTTTTCTTTTGGAGATTGATACTGACTTTGGTGCACTACGCAGGCGCGAGAGTTGTTAGCGAACCCAGATATCACTCCTTTGTAATTTTATTTCTTTGATAATTAAATATATTTGTTTTCAAAATTTGGAGCCATTAGTTTGTTTCATAACAACTTGAATCTAAGCCCAGAGTTGGTCTCTTCTAGTTAAATGGAAGCAGCTGGGTGGAAGAGCGACCAAATAGAAGAGCCCCCACACTTAACTTACCACCTCAGAAATATTGTTTCATTTTGAAAACATTGTAACCAATTTAATGTGCCTCAGCTAACTTTAGTTAACACGACACATCTTCGGTTAAGCGGGGGTTTGAATTCACGACTTTCCGATAATGTGATCAATGATTTAACCAACATGACCACCGCGGACTTAACTACTTCCATTACTCTAATGTGAATAATAAATGTATTAAATTCAATAACTTTATAAATTTTTTGTTTGGTAATACCCCAAACCAAAGTGCTAGTGGTGCCCAAGACATGTAGCCTGGATTTAACAGTCTAGGCATGTTACTGTGTTGAAAATCAGATTAAAAAACTTAATTTTTATAGATTTATAGTCTTTTTTTTCCGATGCTATGATGATAAAATGGTAAAAATAGTCCATTCAACAAGCGCGTTATGTCAAAATAGTCATTCGCAAGGTTATTAAACAATATTAATTGTTATTGGACAATTAAATAAATTGTGAAATCGAATGAGAAAACAGTTAAAGAATTTCAATTCACTTAAAAAATTATGTTCTTCAATATATTTGATATAAAATCGAACAATATTAGCATCTGATAAGTGGCCAAATTGGGCTACAACGAAATCTGCTTATCGTTTCATAACAAGCTTGTTCGTTTTTTTCCAGAAATGTCTCAAGCAAACTTAGCCTGTAGCATTGCTGAAATAAACGAACATATTTTTGTATAGTCAAAATTAGGAAAAAAAAGGATCTTTTATTTATTATTTCTCAACAATATTTATGCTTCCTTTGTATGATTCCATTTTTATGCCTATTTAAATACAATGATTTCTATTGTTTAGACTAATTTCTAAGTAACGGTTTTTTGACTATAAAAATATCGATTTGTCTCAGGTCCAACTGTTTCAAGAATGATTTTTTCACTCAGTGTGTTGACGTTTTGTTGCTTCGCAAGGATCAACAACGACTGGACTACATGGTGGACCAACTTTACGGAAAGAAGTGAGGCCGACTTGTCATCAAAAGTTTCATAATTGTGTATCCAATGAAATATTATTTGTATACTATGTGAATAAAAATGAATGCAATTTTGATTAGTTTTTTATTTTTAAGTCGGAAAAACATTTTACATTCTATTTCTAAAAATGCTTTTTCTAGGAAAACTTATTTAACTTTTCTCTTTAAAATTATCACAATTTACTTTTTGAAAGCAAAATTAAAAGATTAGAATACATATCCTGTGAAAAAAGCAACCCGGCTGTATGTAATTTCCTTTTTGTTTGAAGTCCTTTTAGACAAAGAAATAGAATTGTTATTAATTACTATGAATTACTATTTTTTTTTTTTTTTTGAGATTAAAGTGATGCAAAGATAAATGCAATGAATTTATTCAGTTAGAAATTATAATAACGCAAAATAATATTAATAACGCAAAACAAAGACTGGAAAATCTGTTCCCAATGGGAATTTAAACGTATGCGCATTAGAAGATAATGCCAATAGTGTGGTGATATATTGTATGAAAATTGCATATATTTAGTTTTAGCAACTGTATTATTTATCGCAAAGAAAAGTGATTAAAAAGAAGAAAAGAATAATGGCAATTGTGTAAATATTTCATTTTCCTCTGAGTTCTGAATTTTAATAGATATATAAATAAAATAAATATCATTAATAGAATCAGTTTTCTCAATAAATGTATTTGACAAGATATTTATAAACTGTTTCTATCATTTTTACCGTTCTAATATAACAAAACTTTCTTCTGTTGATTTTATTATGAATTAGTTACTCTAAACGTGCTTATAAAAGTCACGTTATAATGAAAAAAAATTTAGTACTTTTCCATTTCGCTGGTGCAGGTGATAATATCGCTAAATTGTGTTACTAAAAAAAATCAAATATCTCAAATTGGTGCTTTTATCTCATCATTATTTTTAATTTTTTTACCTTTTACGAATTATTTAAATGATGAAAATACATTTATGGCTTTAAAATTTTTTTTAAATTAAAAGTTACTTTACTATTTTTTTAATCTGTTTTCAGTGAGTTGTTACCATAAAAATCCATACGATGAGATTTAAGCAGGGAAATTAGAATAGTACCCTTTAAATAATCTTCCCTAAATTGTTTCACCTACTCAAAGAAAGAGAATTTATGTAATTGTACAAATAATAACCCTTTTCTACACAATCACTATATATTTACACGAAATTGATCACAAAGCACTGGATCTTAATCAAAATTCTGTTACCTGGCACGCATGTGTTAGAATTCCTATTCGAAGTCAATTCTAGATGTTCTGTTTCGATAATCTAGTAAGATAACTGCACAAGAGTCTAGCGTTGAATTCTTAAAATAATTTTTTAATGAAATTTGGATACTAGGTTATTAAATGTTTATGTTTAATAAAAAATATATGATAAAACATAAGATATGAGATTAAATAAAGGGCATATAATTGTATCATTATCTGAATGTAACAATTGAAAAGGTTGGTATTTCATTACCATTCGGAATTCCTCAACAAAATATCTCTTGTGTAAAGGGTAATGTATGTGAATTCTGAAATAGTGTAACATAAAATAATGTAAAACAATTAATTAAAATTAATTAACAAATAACATATTTTAAATCCCTAAGAAAGATTAAATAATTGGTATTTTTCTATAAAAGACTTGTTAGTTTATAAGTTTCCAAATTATCTACGAAAATTTTCCTTTGCTCCATAAAGAACCTGTAAAGAGAGAATGATTTTATTTCCTCAATTAATAACACAATTTATTGCGTTTTCTTAATATTTGTTGTTGTTTTCGTGTGCCAGCTAGGCTGGGTGCGCTGCTCCACTTTTCCAACTGAACCATATTTAGGGGTGGAGTCCGATTTCTTCAGTACACACTTGCCACAGTACCCGTTTATAGGGTAGGGCAACCAATCACAACTCATTCATATAAGGAAAAACAAAGACAGAATAGACAGAAAGAAAAAATACATCCATGCCCGAACTGGGATTCGAATCCAGGACCTCCCTATGCTGACCACTAGACAAATTCTTAACATTTATTTTAAATACATAGTAGGAATTTCGACTTACAGATAAGGTTGGGGAGAAAAAATTATCTAAGAAATTTCTTATCCTTTGCATCATTCCAATTTTTGACCAAATTATGCAACAGATGGCGCCTTTACTACCGCATTAATACCGACATTTGATCCTTGGATCAATTTCCGTTAGGTGAATTTTTCTGTTAACTATATGTTCTAGCACAACGCGCAAATATATATATATATATATATATATATATATATATATATATATATATATATATATATATATATATATATATATATATATATATATATATATATATATTTTAAGATTAAAGTGATGCAAAGATAAATGCAATGAATTTATTCAGTTAGAAATTATCAATTTGGGCTGCCAACTAATTCTATTTTTCAATAAACTTGATTTGGCAGAAACTTAATTTGTATTGAAATCTAAGCAAATAATGTGAGTGCTTAGGCTATGACATACTCCGTTATTAAATATATATAGCTAAATATCTTGACATTTTTAAAGAGGAGAGTAAATATTTACCTCATTTTTTCCTTTTTATATATTAATTTTAATTTAATATGATTTTTTCCTTTTAATAATAACAATTTACAATTATATTTTGAATGAATGACAAATTTTTCTGATATTAATTTTTCAATGAAGAAGTTAAAGATTAATTTTTATTTAACCTATTCAAGATACAATAATGCATTTTTAAGTAAAATAATTTTTTATAATAAATAAATGTTAGAATATTTTGCTTTTCATTTGGTATTTTCAATTAAAATATTATATATAAATGACCTGGAAAATGAAGATAAATCTGTACATTACTTATATATATAGAGTCTTGAAAGTATAGTGTAACCTCTACATTTTATATAATTTTTGTTTTCTACAACTTTATGAAAACTGAAATGGCAACAATAATATATACATCAAAACAAAAACCAATATTTAACAAAGCACTGTAAAACAAAGGAAAAACTTGTTTATAAAAGTAAAAGTATAAATTAATAAAATAACGTATAAATCTAGTATCAACAATTTATTTACTTGGAAAAGTAACTGTTATACTGTAGTAGCCACTACAGTCTAAGTAATCTTACGATTTTATCAAAATGTAAAAAAAGTTTAATGAAATACTAGCCACTAAGTTTGAGCCATAGTGCATTAAGATATATCATTTTTAGCCAATATGGGCAGTAAATGTTTTCCATTATGTAAAACTAAATATGTATAATATGGAGACAAGATTGGTTCCAATAAAAGACTCAAATTAAGGCAATATAGGAAATTTTCGGCAATGTTGGCCCAAATTTATTCTTTTTACTGGGCTGTTGAAATTGTTTTAATTCAAACGTGTGGGAGTTTTTATTACTACCCACAATTGGTAGCACCTGCTGGTTAACTCGTACTTTGGCACAAGTGCCGTATAATCCATGTTTCCAAATTCTGAATATTTTTTGGCGATTAAGAAGTATAGCAGAGATGACATATCGTGACGTTCGACAGGACGTAATTACTAGGGTTACCAATATAGAATTTTCTGCATAATTCTTATAGGTCTCCATATGTAGTACGTAATTAAAACGAGGTTGCCAGATACATAAGAAAATCCGCCAAAATATCGCCAATCACAGAATTTAGCATTCTGTATTATACGGCATCTGAGCCCGTACTTTTCCCTGACTGTAGTTGAGGAGCAGCAGAAAAGAAGAGATACCACTTCGACTCACATTCGCTCATGCTCACGTTGCTTAGGGACCTAATTTTGCTAACTTTATCTCTATCTTTGTAATTAGTTGTCATTAATTAATTTTTTCTCTTTTTATATATTAACTTTAATTTATATAAAAGGAAAAAAAAATTCCATTTAATTCTTTGTAATTCTATTAAACTTCCATTCATTTCCTTCAAACTTCTATTCATTAATTAAACTTCTATATAATTCTTTTATTAGATGCTTCTCTTTCAACCATTTTCCAATCACACACACACACAATATCCTTAAAAGATTATTAACTCCAGTGAACTTCATACCATTGTCACTGTAAATTACGTGAGGACGTCCAATCCTTGCAATAAATCTTTAGTTTTAAAATTTTAAACTTATGTTATCTAATTATTCAATGATTTATAATATAATAACAGTTTAAATTAACTCTATAACTATAAAACAAAGAACAATTTTAGAATTATGCCTATTAATCATAAAATTATACACGGGCTAATTTTTTTATACATTATGTTCACACAAAATTGAGTTAATTTGAAAATAGACCCAGTCTTAAATATTTTTTCTAGATATTTCTACCCAGAAAAATATTCTTATTTTTCTATTTTAAGCATATAACTTGTGATATAACTAATAATAATTTTTAACATACATCTTATTATTATAATATTTATAATAATAATTTTTAATATGAAAATGATCAAAATTTATTAACTTTAAAATACGTGTTTTTGCAAAATGATTTAAGCTATATTGAAAATCTTATTTACCTTATATATTCTTTTCATAACATTAGATGGCAGCACCAAAACTAATATTTGAAGTTTATTCAATTAGTGTGGATGAAATCGTCTTTGTTGAATTGCCCAAATGTTGGTGAGCTATTTGTGGAAAGGGCCGCAGTAAATATTTTTATCTTTAAATAAGCATTCGCTTTTAAATATATTTTCAAGAAAAATGTAATTTTAAGTTTATAATTTTGTGAAATAAATTACTGGACGTGTTTTTAACGAAGTAATAAACTGGAAGTAAATAAACGGTAATTTAAATTTAATTAATCTTCAGTTAGATATTTTAAAATAACTTTTTTAAAAAAAAAGATAAAAATGTTTTGAAAGAGAAAAATTTTTTAAAGTAAAAATTTAAAAAGATAATTTAGAGAATATTTTTACAAAATTAAAATACAATTCAAGTTTGCCACGGATGGGATACTTTGCGAGGCAAGAAATTAATAATAAAAAAAAAATATTTTAAATCATTATTAATAAGGCAGCAACCGTAAAAATGCAATCTATCAAATTATCATAAAGTTATAAAAATATCCAAAATAAGTGGAATTGTTCGAAAGAACTTGTTGAGGCAGACTAGATTTATCGAAATTGGGATTTTTTTTTAAAGAACGAAAGAGAGAAACTACAAATTAGAAAGCATTGCAGAAAATTCACCTTTCGTTTTAATTTTCGTAAAAAAATCATTTAATAATTCCTCATAGTAATATAAATTAATAAGAAATTTTAGAGTGACTTGTTTTTCACGTTTTTCTCTATTAAAATGGATCTAGGTTATCGGTAAAGATTGAATAATAATTTTTCTCTTGCAATTTTTTATATTCTACTTTCATTTACTTTTACATGGTATCATTTCGTGCTCAATTACGCATATAAGATGACGGGATGATGCATCTTCTTATAGGTAAAAACGAAGCGGGACATCTCCCTCAAAAACTACCAATATTTATTTAACTGTTAAATGAAAAATTGTCAATAGTTTTTATTATGATAACAGAATATTCCGATATCATTTGGCTCATCGTTTTCGGCATAAATGAAGCGAAAAGTGAAAGTGTGAAATAGTGTTGCTCTTTTGGCTATATTTTGGCTGATTTATATTACATAAGTTGGCTGTTTATCTTATGAACTACTTTTGTTTGTTTTTGTATGATTTGGCAGCCGATTGTGAGAGCTGCTTTGCTGTATTTCTTACATGTTCAGGTGGTTTATTTTATGGAGTGTGAAAATTATATATAAGTTGTGCCGTTTTAATTTCCGTTTTAAAATATTTTATGTATACAAATTATTAAAAATTAATGTAATAAACAAGTGATATTTGCAGGAAAATTATCATGTATCGTGAATTATTTGCTGATTTATTTCATAAATGATCATCAGTCACCCATTTTAGTAAGAGTAATTTTTCTTGTGAAAGTAAGAACGCGTTCTGAAATTTAATATTGTTAGTGACGTGAAAAACTCAGTAAAGAAATGATCAGGGCTTTCCTTTTTTTAGTAGTGGTTAGACAGTGCTCTTCAGCACAATATAGGTCCCGGTTCTATACCCACCACTTTTGACCATACATACATAGCGGTTGTTGCACAGCATGCTTCCCTGTACCTAGCCCTGAGTGGGATTCTACCAATCAGATAGAAACAGCTGGGTGGGTTTTCCGTGATTTTGAAGCGGGAACCCAACAGAAGACTCCCAGTATTTGGACATCCCCCAGAGGTATCATTTCACTTGGAGGACATTGTAATCAACCCAAGTTTTAACATGCCCTAGCGGCCATTAGTAAACCCGACAGATCTTCAGTTAAGCCGGAATTCGAACTCACTACCCTTTGATAATGGGAATGACATCCTGACCCACCAGGCCACCGCGGCCAAAGATAGATAGTGGTACAATTGTGACCTGGACTATACCCTAAGATTAGCAATGATTTGGAGCACTTACCCATCACGAAACGTCTCTTTATTCTGAATTTTCGTTAGGCGACGAAGTCACCACTTGTGAATTAGCATCTTCCTCTCCACATCTTCGCGACACCAGCGGAAGAGCTCGGGATGTCAGAGATGAACATAGACACGTCCCTAATTCACAGAACTTCAAGAATTCAGAGAAGGAGAGTGTGGTCACCTGCCCAATCATTGTCTATGCCAAGTGAGTCTTCACTTAGGTGATCTTACGGGAAGCGGTTTGGAAGATAGTGAGCGAGTGGCACTCTGAATAGTGAACATATACACTTGCTGAAAGTGCCCGCTTCACTGTATTCCACTTTTCTTTATTATTTTACATCTGCAATGAATTTATAGGTGATACTTGGTTTACCACATGCTTATTCCACTTTGAATTCATAAAAGTAACTCACAGAAGGTTTCTAGATTTTGGCAATGTTCAAATGAAATCAAATTGTGGTACCATGTGTAGACTAACTAAAAACAAATGAAATGGAGTGTAGGATGCTTGAAACCTCTCTTTAGTTATGAAGTTGTTAAATACCAAACTCGGGTAACTTTTCATACATTTTCCAAAGTATTTTCGATCGATTAAAGAATGAGAAAATGTTTTCGCTAAAAAAACAAAGCAAACATTTTTTTCAAAAAAAAAAAAATAAATAAAAAAATAAAAAAAAAAATTTTACACTGTTGAAAACAATTAATGATATTGTAACTCTTTTATAAAATTACGGTATAAGTACTTTTTGTTCTTAAAATGAAAGAAGAAAGTCACAAAGGCAAATGTTTTCTCATTCAATTTGATTTTCAATCTTTCGAGTGTGTAAATATATAATTTGTCGTTAAAAATATCTTTAGTGGTAGGGAATGAGATTTAACTTTCAACATAATGACAGAGAAAGTGGATAAGAATGACCGGAAGTGTGTTGTTTCAATGAGTACGATCATTCAACGAAGACACATTTAACAGGATGAGAAACTCGGAGAGTTGTTGGCCGGTTAGAAGGGAGCCCATCACAATCCGAGGGATCAGAAGATAGATATCAAAAGACGTTGCAGTTTCACGAAGTGTGATTTCCAACATCGGAAACTGACTTTTAGTGACTAGAAATACAGGCCAAACTTCAAAGCTAGATCGTAGATTTGTAGCAATACCTAATGAACACCGTTATTTAACAGTAACGAATCGGAGACACCGAAATATGAAGGCCACTCTGCTTCAACATTTGCTTCGCTCGGCAACTGATGCCACAGTTTCAACACAAACTATCCAAAACCGCATTCACGTAGAAAGGATGTATGCCGATCGATGGTGTATGTCATGTTAATTCATACATACATGGTGCAGGTGAGCCCCAGTCTGTACCTTTAGGTAAACAGGTTCGGAATATTTACCACAGTCAGGTGACGATGTCTCACCTCAGCTGGCGCACTCTCCTGTTCACATCCACGCCACACCAGCGGAAAGTATCACGATAATAGCTCCTGCGGTTAGTAGGTAAGAGAGCTGTGAGCTGGATTAGAAACAAATGGAGCAATATCCTTTTCACGAACGAGTCGTTTTTCTGTTTATCTTGATAACAGGTAAATTTTCATTTAAAAACAAACCTGTATTCGTGCAAGAAAGCGACAGATTTGGAATTAGGGGTGTGATGGTCTGTGCAGGCATCTCCATTGATGGGCGCACTCATCTCCATATAGAACAAAACGGAGCTATGATCGAGCTCCGAAGTACCTATTGTAGTCCATTCTGCAGCAGAAATTAAAAATGATTTCATGTTAACGGATGGCAGTCACGGCCCAAATCGTTTTAACTTTGGGAAGGATTTCCTTTTCGAGAAAGGAATTATACGCATGGAATGGTCATCGTGTTCACTGATCACATACCTAATATATTATGATTCGAATATTGTTGGTAGACGGATTTCTAAACGCCTACCACTCTTACAAACTGAAGTCTGCGGTGGCCTGGTTGGTTAGGGAGTCGTTCTCTTTATCAGAAGATAGTGAGTTTGAATCACGGTTAAGCCGAATATTCGCGAATGGCGACTGGAGCGTGTTGGCATTGTCGCAATGTCTTCTAGGTAAAATGATACCTCTGGGGGTAAAAGGCAAAATATTATGGGATCTTCTCCTTGGTCCTGCATCAAAATGACTAAGACCTCACCTGGCTGCTTCTATCTATCTGGTAGAGCCCAAATCACTGCTAGGTACAGGAAAGCATGCTGGTGCAGCAACTCCAAGAATTAGAATGTCTTCCGGAGGAATGTGACAGAATGCCCCTCATTAATTTAACTCAATTCCTCCAAGGTTTCAACTTTGATAGCCATCTGGGAAAACTATACCTCCGATTAAAAAGTGATTTTTTGTAGGAAAGATTTTTTCTTTTGTTTTTCTCATATGCACAATTCTTTCTTCTTTTTATAGCCTAAAACTCCATAAAGGCCTTTTCCTCCCTAATAAATGTCCTTTTTATCTCACATAACTTGAATAATGTATCAGTCAACCAAACAATTCTTGAAGTGTTGGATCAACTTACAACCTCAAAATCATTTAATTGTTTTGAGCATTGCATATTACAATTACACTGCAAGGGTATAAAAAGAAAGGGATGCATAAGATGCTGTGAAAAATTTTATTCCCAGAAAACACGCATAGATGACAATTTTAAAAAATGGAAAAGGATGCATGCTTCCTTCTTGAAGTGGGAAGAGCTCAAAGCGGAATGTTACAATGGTATTGATTACTTAGCGGCATCAGCAAATTTATAATGGATTAAAAAAAGAAAAAATGAGTCAAGAAAAGTTAAAAATGAGGAATATTATATATATATATATATATATATATATATATAATATATATATATATATATATATATATATATATATATATATATATATATATATATATATATATATATATATATATATATATATATATATATATATATATATATATATGTATGTATTATCTGCCCAATTTTCTTTTTCTTTTTGCTGAGGTTCTCACGCTACTCTGTGTGTACGCTGTCTGACTTATGGTGTGCCTGTAGACGCCTCTAATACAGCTACTTAGCATCCTCTCTCCTTGGTGTCTCCAGACTCGAATACGACCATCGTGATGTTGCAGACAGAAGCGTGATTCGTCATAAAGGATCAAGCAGAAGGCCCCAATATCTTTCCTGCCACCCCAGAAGTATCATTTCACTTGGAGGACATTCGCCCAGTTTTATCGTGCCATAGCCGCATTTAGCGGATGGATTTTCGGGTAAGTCGGGGTTCAAACCCTCTACTTTCCGACAATGAGAGCGACACCCTAACGAACCAGGCCACATCGGCCTCTAGGACTTTGGATGTATCAGATGAACGTGGACACGTTCCCATAGAGCTCCAACAACCTAATGAGGAAGAATGTGATCCCCCTCACAGTCACTGCCCTCGACAAATGATGATTTCCTTCTCTGATCATAATTTTAAATGGTGTAAAGCTACTGAACCACTGTAGCTGGATTTTTCGTCGAGGCCTTCCCAGGTATGATTGTTTGTAGTGGTTTAGAATCCATTTGAAAGTGTAGATCCCGGTCTAATTAGCTTTCATGAGAAAAAATGACCCTCCCCTCCGTTGAGCGATAAAAATACCAAATGACGCAAAAAGATGTGGCACCGATGTTCTTTTGAAGTCGAATATATTGTTATTTACTACAATTGAGTGCTGCCAGCACAGGTATAATTTCACTCGTGTATTTATTCTCATTTCGAAATGAGAAATTAAGAATGCTGTTTACAATTAAATTTACTGTAATTTTTCAAATAAAATTTATAAAGTAATTTAAATTCTGTTATATAAATTTATACATATCTAAAACAAAAAAAAAAATTCAATTATTGAATTTCTCTTGTTTTTCAATTTAAAATAAATACTGGGCAGATGAATACATGAGCAATTTTAAATATTTTAGGTAATTTGTATATTTGTTTTTTTTTGACACAGATGCCGTATAATCCAGGATGCCAAATTCTGAGTTTGGTGTTTTTTTGGCGAATTTTCTTATGTATGTAGCAACCTGGTTTTTATTAAGTCATAGATGTGGAGACCAATAAAAAAATAATGCAGACCAATAAAAAAAATAATATAAAAATTATGTAGAGATTTCTATTTTGGTAACCCTAATATTTATACGCTATTGCGCACGTCACAATACGTCATCTTGACAACAATTCTACATTCCAAAAAAATTCAAAATTTGAAATCCTGGATTGTTCGGCATCTGTGCCGTTTTTTGATTTCAAGTTCGATTAAAACCAGTTTGACAAAAAATCTAATTATATTAATTGCCTTTTTCGATACAATTACCTTAAGCTGATTACCCAAACAATGAATATCGTACCAAGTAAAGAAAGTTGTCATTTATCGTTTACATAGCGGTGGAAGAATAATTCCAAGAAAATAAGCTTTGAATGATACCATTTTACTTTTGCAATTTAATATTTCCTTTCATGCATATTTATATTCAAAAACTCTTATAAAAGCATCCTTAATTTTCTGAGACTTTAAAAAAATACTGATAATAAATAGTTTTATTTTTTATTTGATATAATTGTAAAACTCTCTTATCCTTTTAAATTACAAAATGATTAATGCATGAAAAAATTTCTTAAATTATTACAAAAAGTTAAATTTTATCCTTAAGGTAATTCTTCTATTAAATGTAGATTAAATTTTGTTATTTGAGTTTAAATTTAATATGTACCAGCGATAAATATAAGTCTTTTAAAACATTATAACATTTTTAATAATTTTTTCTATTTTATTAGGAATATTAATTTTCCAATGTATATGTGTTTTATATGCATACATTTTTAAATTAGGTATTGATAAATAATATTTAATAATTATCGATAGTTAATTTAAAATAATTGATAGAATAATAATTATTTTAAAATAATTATTCAATTGAATAACCTTTAAAACTGAAAATAATTATTGTTTTGTTACACAACAATACAATAATTATTGTATTGTATTGTTGTGTAACAAAACAATAATTATTTTATTATTATTATTATTATTATTATTATTATTTATTATTATTATTATTATTATTATTATTATTATTATTATGTTTTGTTACACAAACACACTTACACAATTACCATTTTTACTATCTATATCTATTTTATTTTTCACATTTTTTTAATGTTTTTTAATATAGATCATTCTTAGCTATTTTTATTATTTATTTCACAATTTAAAAATTATTAAAATATTATCGTGAGATCAATCTCAAAAGTGCATATATATTTTTGCTAAATATTGTAGTAAAATTATATTATATTTATTGATATATACAGTTATAATCTATATTATTATAAGTAGGTACCATAAGATGAAAATATGCAATTCAAATATTTACTTTTTTCATTTGCTTTAAAAAATTGTTACACTTTTTGTTTATTTAAAAAAATTTCGTAAAAAGAAAAAAATTCAAAAAATGCATTGATTTTACGATTTTTTTTTATCTATTCATTATTCTAAATTTTATGTATATTTTCTCAAGTTCCCAGCATCGAAAACAATGAAAAATAAGTAATATAAATTACAATATTTTCTGAATATTAATTAGATTTTTTATTTATTTAAAGCAATACATTGTTTTAATTTAAGTATATTTGAAATAGTCATGAAAATTAACTTTTTGATTTTCACGAATTGCATAGGAAATTATTTACAAGTTTCGGTATCATTAAAATACTTGAATTACTATTACTGAAGAATTAGTATTTTTATTACTTTAAAAAAGTATCTTCAGAAAATTACTAAAATTTTCTTTATAATAATAAAAACATTTACATACCACATTATATTTTCTAAATTGTGAATACATATAAAGCATTAATCTTTATAAATTTATATACATCAGTATTTTAAAGTAAAATAGAACTATTCCAGATTAAAACACTTTTTGTTTTTTTTAAGTGTGTGCGTGCAGTAATGTATAATTGGATAGATTCCTAAAGATTTGCTTCAAATGCCCCTTATGAAGACACTTGGATTAAGGATATATATATATATATATAAAATATCTTAATACATTCATTCTTTGATTTTACTTTAAAAACAATAATTATTAGTCGTATTTATGTGTCATAAAAGATAATGCTGGGAAAATTCTCAAGCATCCATCCCAACGGAAATGCATTTTATTGTCTGACAATATAGCTGTGTTCAAAATTTTCCTCTTCAAGGAGCTTGGACTTACCACAAGGCAACATTGACCCCTTGTTGGAAAACTTTTTACTGTTCTTTATAAAGGCAACCAAATTTGATGTTTTTGTGAATTTGAAAAATTAGGCAACTGTTCAAAAGACAGAATATTTTGATCATTCAATAACTGACATAGAATGATCTCTTTTTTACATTAAAGGTTTAACTTCCTAAATGATGAAAAATGAATACTTTATGATATCGTTCACTACAATGGCTAGTAGTCGCGGTGGCCTACTTGATAAAGACTTAGTTCTTATTATCTAAATGTAGTGAGTTCGGATCCCGGGTCACTCTAAGATCCGTAGTGTTTTTTAAAGCCGGTTGAGGCACGTTCTAATGTGTCTTTGTCGCAATATCCTCCAAGTGAAATGATATCTCTGAAAGTGACCGGCCACGTATTAGGGTGTCTTCCTGCTTCTAAATCAGGAAGACTCCCACCTGGATACGTCTATCTAACTGGTAGAGCCCAACTCAGGCCTAGGTACAGGGAAGTGTGCTGGTGCAGCAGCAACAATATGTAGGTCTGAAGTGAAAAGCATTTGTAGTATTTATTGACACATTAATTCTTAGGTGTTCATTTTTGTGATAATCGATTAATTTTTGCTATGATATTATCTTTTTTAACCATTTCCCCCTTATTTGTGATGATATTTGAAACTGTAATGATTGATTATCACTTAATTTTTGTTATTACCGATTTCTTTTAATCATTTAATTTTGTGCTGATAATTGTGAAATTAAATAATTTGAAAGTATAATAAGTAGTGGAATGAATTTATGATATGAGTTTGAAAGAAATAGCATGAGCCATATTGACTTCATTTATAAACATCATACTATAATAAAAATGACAAGGCTTAAAACTTAAAAAAATAGTACTTTTATTTTGTGTAATGTTATACTTAATATTACAGAAATTATTTGTGGTAATATTATGTAATATTACCATACAATATTACAATTACTATGTGCTATAGTACCATCACGTAAGTAAAACAACACTTACTGAGCAATGTTAAAGATCAGTTTTTTGACAGAATAAGTATTATAAAAACATTAAACCACAGAGGAATAAGAGTCAATGTATTTATCACACACTTTAATTACATTTGTCCCTACAGAGAGGAGCTGTTATTACATTTTCACGCAGCATAAAGTCCCGTTGTCTTAAGAATGTATTGCACTGATAAATGCCTTCACACGCACTTGTTTCACCGTCACTGAAGCTTATCTGTAGGCAGAGGGGCGGTAGATGCTGTCTCACGGAATGTTGGAGGTGGTACGGGTAGTTATGCGCGCATGGTGAAGAAACCGTAGCGATGGTCTTGCTTTTGGGGTTCCATGATTGAAAAACATTTAAGTTCAAAAGTTCATATTGTTCTTCTTTTATAAAATGAATCTATTTTACTTCCCAGGAGAATGGGGATAATCTGTACACATGGCATTTCATAAATTACTCTGAAAGAAGAAAATTAATTATTAGGATTTTGTGTAATATGCGTTGATTGTTAATTTAAATATACATGAAATCATTTTCGGAAACAATTTTTGGCATTAGCTTCATCACAGCTTTTTAAACATATTAAAAAATTATTTTTTTCTTATAATTAGAAATTTTTTTTAATTATAAGTAAATTTTCCATGATTACAAAAAAGAAAAAAAAAATTTTTTTTTCTTTTGATTATAAGTTACGCGCTAGTTCTACTTAAGTTACGGAGCAAATTTGCTGCGATGATGCTAATACGTATATACACACGTTTTTTATAACAAAAACGTTAGAAAAAATCAATTGAAAACAAAAGTGAAATAACATTATTTTAACTTTCGGTACTTATGTACAAATCTGTTAACCAGGAAAGTTGGCGCAAATTAAAAAAAATCGCTACCAAATAATTTCATATTATTCCTTTAAATGCTACATCAATTACCTGCAATTGGTCCTTTCATTAAAGGTTCTCCTATGATGGAAAGATGGTAATTTCTAACATCATCCGCAACCATGGTTTAGTTTAGTGCGAAAAGCTTTAGAAGAAGTTATTGACACTAAATCTTAGGTGTTCAACTAAATTGACTGAAAATATTAGGTAGCAAAGTAAAATTCATAAATAAATGCATGTGAAAAGTTATTGGACTATTAAAGAATGCTAGTACAGCAAAACTTATTTCGATATAATATTTTAACAAATTTTGTTAGGTAATATTTGAAAATTAAATAGCAAA
Source organism: Latrodectus elegans (assembly GCA_030067965.1). Taxonomy (NCBI): domain Eukaryota; kingdom Metazoa; phylum Arthropoda; class Arachnida; order Araneae; family Theridiidae; genus Latrodectus; species Latrodectus elegans. The sequence goes on from CM057822.1 coordinate 96,279,170, forward strand.
AAAAAATTTAATTTCTCTTACAGATATGCAACACACACACACACACTGTAATTTAAAATAATAAAATTATTTTTAACCCCCCCCCATAAAAAAAAGATAAACAAAAGACTTTTGTCCATCTTTTTTTCTGGCTTTTTAATGGTAAAATTACATTTTATTAAAAATGTAAGCATTTATACATCAGCAAACTTTGTATGGATTTTTTAATTAACATTATATTAATTAAGTTTAAGAAATATTATTTAGAAGAGAGTTAAACTAATATATTGAAGATTATATATTTTTAGAACTTCCGTATAAGTTATTTCCGTGTTCTTAATAAAGAAATTCAATTTCTATATAATTTAAAATAAAAAATACCTTCTTTTTGGCAAGATGATATTTTTAATTTCAGTATCCAGAAGATCCTCCTTTCGATCCTCCATATCCACCTCCTGCACTCTTGCCACCAGATGATTTTCCACCGCCATATCCTCCTCCACCAGAGGCACCACCATATCCTCCACCTGCAGATGCTCCACCATATCCACCTCCAGCAGAAGATCCACCATATCCTCCACCACCACCTGAAGAGCCACCATATCCACCACCACCAGAAGATCCTCCATATCCACCTCCTCCTGAGGATCCTCCATATCCTCCACCACCAGAAGATCCTCCGTATCCACCTCCTCCAGAAGAACCACCATAGCCACCGCCTCCAGATTTACCTCCAGAAGATCCTCCGCCAAGTGCAACAGTATTTAATTTAATTCCAACTAGAGTAATTCCTTGAAGTCCTGCACCTCCTCCACTGCTTCCTCCATAACCACCTCCACCACCTGATTTTCCAGCTCCACCACCATAACCTCCACTGCCTCCTGAGCTTCCTCCATATCCACCTCCTCCAGAGCTACCTCCGTATCCTCCACCAACTGAACTACCGCCGTATCCTCCACCTGCAGATTTTCCAGCTCCACCACCGTAACCTCCACCACCTGAGCTTCCTCCATAGCCTCCTCCTGAACTTCCACCATATCCTCCTCCTACAGATTTTCCAGCTCCACCGCCATATCCCCCACCTGAACTACCACCATAACCTCCTCCTGAGCTTCCACCATGTCCACCACCTCCAGAACTTCCACCATAACCTCCACCACCTGAGCTGCCTCCATATCCTCCGCCGCCTGAGCTTCCTCCATAACCTCCACCTCCGGAACTACCACCATATCCTCCACCTCCTCCTGATTTTCCTCCAGCACCTCCACCATAACCTCCACCTCCAGAGCTGCCTCCATATCCTCCACCGCCTGAACTGCCTCCATATCCTCCACCTCCGGAACTACCACCATATCCACCACCTCCGGAGCTACCACCATATCCTCCACCACCTCCAGATTTTCCTCCAGCTCCTCCACCATAACCACCAGCGACACCTTTAGCCTTTCCACCTCCTACTCCTCCTCCATATCCCCCACCTTGTCCACCTCCATATCCACCTCCCTGTCCACCTCCATAACCACCACCTTGTCCACCTCCGTATCCTCCTCCTTGAGCGCCACCATAACCACCACTGGAACCACCTTTAGCACTTTTTCCAGCACCACCTCCATATCCTCCTCCACCACCGCTGCTTCCACCATATCCTCCAGCACCACCACTACTTCCACCATATCCACCAGCACCACCACTGCTTCCACCATATCCTCCAGCACCACCGCTGCTTCCACCATATCCTCCAGCACCACCGCTGCTTCCACCATATCCTCCAGCACCACCGCTGCTTCCACCATATCCTCCAGCACCACCACTGCTTCCACCATATCCTCCAGCTCCACCACTGCTTCCACCATATCCTCCTCCTGCTGCTTTACCTCCAGCGCTACCACCATATCCTCCACTGCTAGCACCACCACCATAGCCACCTGATCCTCCTTTTCCACTATCGGCGACGGCAAATGTAACTGGGACAGCTAAAAGTACGGCATGTTTGGCCGCTCCACCCCCACCACCTGAACTTCCTCCGTAACCAGCAGAAGAAGAGCCACCGTCATAACCGCCAGAAGATGCTACACCACCATATCCACCAGAAGATGCTCCACCACCGTATCCACCAGAAGATGCTCCTCCACCGTAACCTCCAGCTGAAGCTCCTCCACCATAACCTCCAGCAGAAGCTCCTCCGCCATAACCTCCAGCAGAAGCTCCTCCGCCATAACCACCGGCCGAAGCTCCTCCGCCATAACCACCGGCTGAGGCTCCTCCACCGTAGCCTCCAGAAGAAGCACCTCCACCATGTCCACCTCCTATGGCTCCACCACCATATCCTCCTTCAGAAGCTCCACCTCCGTATCCTCCTGCAGCGCCTCCACCATAACCGGCATCAGCACCGCCACCGTATCCTCCTCCGCCAACTGCAGCTACTGCACCACCTCCATAATTGGTTGCTTCAGCAATCAAATCGGAGATAATTTTGAGATCTTCAACTTCTTCTTTTGTAACGTCAACAACTTTTTCTTTCTTCTTTGCTGCGATATCACCAACGAGCAACGCTATCGTAACAACCAAAGTGAGAATCTGAAAGAGATGACAAAAAATTCACAAACATTGGCAAATAATTCAGCAAATTAATATAAATTTGCATTGCAGTTTTAATATATTTTAAATCATGCTTTATAATCAACGTAGTAAATGCTTGGGTCTCACTTGCACCCTGTGTAAAAAACAATCATAGCCTAAAAAATTTTGGAAAATTTAAGGAACTCTATTTTGAATATATTAATTCTTACACAAAAATATAATTCTGCGCGATTATGAATGCATGCAGAATATTAACACACTATTCCAGAATTTTAAGAGAAAATACATTGATATATTAGTGTTTACATAACGGATGGTCCCATGTAATCCTTGATTTGTTATGCACATAAGATAGCAGCGCCTTTACATATTGAGAAAAATATAAAATGAGAGAATTTTAGAAATTATCTTTTTCACATCTCAACTGAAACGCCTCGAAGGAGTTGGGATAAGAATCGCTCTCGCAAACGAAAGGCTGTGAATTCGATACCGGCCGAGTCGGAAATCTGTTGTCTTCTCCTGCTGAGACATGTAAAATGGGATAGCAATGTCTTCTCAGAAAAATTATGCCTCTAAGGTAGCTAACAAAAACTTGGATCTTATACTTTGTCCCCGATTCCAAATTATGAGGATTCTATCGATGGAGAATTACGATAGGGCATCTATAGATCACTCCATTACTCAAGATGCCATTAAGGCCGCGCTGGCCTATATATAATGTTTCAACTATTTGTAAACGCATATAAACGATATATATACATATATATAAGAGTTACGCTCACATAAAACGTCTACTAAATATGCGCCTGGAAAAAAGCGAGTCGATGTTTTTTTAGAAATGCTGCTAGCAAGGAAATAAGCAGTGAGCTCATTTGCATTGATAGGCAATATCGATTTCGATGATACATATTTAATCTTCATTGTTCCTCCAAGTAGAAAAGCGCCAAACGTGAGGCGCCCAGTTATCGCACCCTATTTCCCCAAATAGTCATTGAAAGAAAACAGGGACTTCACTTTCGATCATTTCGTGTCCGTTTTTGTTTGCTTTTTTGATTCTCTGAACTTCCGCATCCCTTTTGACCTACCGTTACAGTTAAAAATCACCGAACCATAAAGATTTTTTTTTTTTTAATTCCTTTGTGACTTTTTTTTCCTCCTTCTCAATTCGGAAATGAAATAATAGATTAATTTTTTTTCTCTCAGCTTTTGTTTCGGTGCGGTGGTCATTAAATATTTAATCTGCCTTTCTCGGATTAGCTTTCGTTAAAGGAAAGTTTCTTTCTCGCCCTTGTTTGCAAACAATGAATGGCGAGTTTTTATTTTGGCGAGGAACATTCACTTGAGAATGCCCTGTATATTTGAAAAAGGGATTATTAATTTATTCATGCAACTATGCAAATAACATTTCATCCATTAATCTTTACAATATTTTATTGTAGGTGTAATGATGGCAGTTAAAAAAAAAAGGAAAGTTTTTTTACACATTGGTAAGATGGGATTGTGCCACTTTTATAAAAAATTGTTTTCTGAAACATGCATTTTTTGAACATTCATCATTTAATCACATACTATTGATTATCCATCTAATATTGATAAAGCATTTGTTTTAAATAACTCTTATATGCATTAAAAATGTAATTTAAATGAAGTTGAATATGATTATATCTGATATTTCGTGCAATTTTAATAAAATTAGTTATAATTTATATTCCACTACTTAATATACAAATAGGATATGTTGGCAACTATTAAATAATAGTTGATTATTATAGAACCGTTTCGTTAAAAGGAAACAAACGTATTGGCTAATAAAAGAAAATGAATTGAGTGTTTGCAGTGCTGATTCAGTAGCATATTTTTTGTAGCTATTACCGATTTAAAGTACGAAAGAGAAAGAAGAAGAGATCATTTTTATAAATAAAACAAATTAAAAATCAAATGTTAACTTCTCTAATTCTCAAAAGATTACTTTAATAACACTTGATAAATTACGAATTGTGAAAGATATGACATTTATATCGGATGAAATTATTTCGATAAATTAGAAATGCTTAGGCCCATTGCATATAAGGCAGTTATCAATAATCTTTTCAAATAAATATTATCTAATTTACTTTTTGTTATTGTGTTTTTATTTTACAGTAAGATACATGTATACGTTAAAATGTATATTTCGCTGATCTTTACAACTCAGTGATATTTTTTTATACAAGGTTATTTTATAATCTATCATCTTCATATTTAATTTAAAAACGTTAGTTGTTAGTCAGTAATAAATTATTTAAAACAGTTGTAACTGTTAACTGTTAATGCTAATACTTAAAATAAGTATTAAGTTGAAATAATAATACTTAAGCTGTGATAAAACTGAAAATATTATTATTTCTAAATAAAAGTGACCATTTATCAGCCAAATTACGTTGAACGATTAAGAAAAGTAAAAAAGAAAATCGCTTTATTATAAAACTTTATCACAAATGTTTGAAACTAAACAAAAATTAAAATGCTTAGTAAAATAATGCTTAAAATTGATTATTTTGATTAATATTTTAAATAAGAAATAATATTTTAAATGAGATAAGCGCAGGATGTAAAATAGCACATGATAATAAATTTAAAAATTTCTTTTACATTTTCCGCTTTTACCACGTAATTTCTTATCACTTTTTACAGTTTATAGTATATTGTGATTGAATATATATTCTGTAGAGTAGAAATCGAACATTTCAATAAAATTGGCATTAAAATTAGCATTGAAAATAAGGAACAAAATTTATAAATGTTTAGTGAATAGGTGAAAAAATTAGCGAAAAATGGTGATTTAAGTAATAAACTAAACAAATTATGATAATGAATCTGGAATATAATTTCATAAAACTTATTGTATGAAATTTAACTATATATTACAGAAATTCATTGATTCCTACATATCATGCGAAAAATCCCTCCCTATTTATAATTTAAATAACTAACTTTTTTAATATAGTTTTTAATTTAAAAAATAAGTTAAAAAAAATCACGAAATTTCAAAATATAGTACTACAAAACTATATAAATTATGAAGATAAATAATGATAAATAATATATATAATGATTTGAATATAGTATTCATAAAACTCAGATTATAAATACATAAAAAATTATTACATTTTAATACGTTTTATTGAATTTTTAAATATTTTTAAAATTATTTACTTATTTTAATTATTATCAAAATTTAGTAACGAATAAAAAATGCTATAAAAATAGTGACTTTTAAAATTATAAATGCCTAATCATATAATCTCAAAAGACTTAAATTTTGATAAGTTAAAAATATAATTTCATATAAAATGAAAATTACAGAGGCTGCAAAAATGTAGTTATAATATTTTAAGAAAAATTTTAATTGAAAAAATTTATTTTGATTGAGTTTAAAACTATAAAATCATAATAAAACATTCAATTTTAATTTTTATTTATTTATTTATTTATTTTAGTATCGTGGTAAACTTTTGTAATTAAGGATATACAAATTTATTAAAATTTATAAATAATTTTTTAAACATCGTATTTAAATAATCAATAAATTTATATACTATTTAAATACTGGAAGTTTGAAAAGAGAATTAAAGTGAACTTTACAATAAGTTTTAAAAAGTCTAAAAAAAGTACAATTTACTATATTTGTAAAAGTATATAAAATTTTCTAATAAATTATTAATAATATGACTATGTAAGGATATTCTTGACTTAAAAAACCACTATGACTTGATCCATGGAACATGACTGAAACCTATAGCAATTGAATCTTGAATAAAAAATATTTCATATTTATACAATAATGAAAATGGTTTTGGGAAAAAATAAAAGATTTAAAAGTTTAAACAGAAAAATACGTGGAGTTAAAACTTAATTTATATAATTAGAAAAAACTTTATTATTTAAATTGCATAATTATTTAAAAAAATTATACCTAGAGAAAAAAAATTAAGGAATATATAGAGTAGATAATTAATAATTTAAAAAAATGTAAATTATAGAATCGAATCACAACACACAAATATATAATTAATTTGTCACTTAAGATTTTATCAAAAGAAGTCTAACTCAAAAAATTAACTTTAAATATTTAGGTTACTTTTAAAAATATGAATTAAAAAAAATATATATAAAAAAGTATGAATGCTTAGAATTTTACTAAAAAAAATGAAATGAAACAAAATTATTTTCCATTACAATAGTTTTACAATTTCAATTAAAAATTTTCATCGAAATTCATTAGCTTTGTGCAATAATTAAGGTCTAATTTTGAATTTATTTCAATTTAAAGCCTGTTTCTTTTAAGAGGAATATTTCTTGTTAACTTTCGCACTTAACTTTCTTAATAACTGGCATTTTATGGGGAAAAAAAAAAGAAGTTACACCGAAACACAAGGGGATGTTAAATCCATGGTTCAAGGGATCAAGACATATACTCCAAACGAATGCACCATAATCCAAAGAAGAATCCTTAAAGACGGTCACATACCTTCCGCGATGCCATCTTGCGGGCCTCTTCGCAGAAGTGGACACAAGAAGATGTTTGAATGCTTAACCACCACGACGAACCCCTTTATATATGACTGGTCCGAGCCGCCGAGGTACAAATAAAAAAAATATATACTAAGATGACGAAATGGCCATCCTTCCATGAAACTTCTTTTTCATTCCATTATCGTTTTTTTATTTTTTTAAAGTAGCACCCTCCCGACCGCCTCCGTCAAAAATTTCATTTCATCCTGAATCAACCAATGGCAGCCCCCTATTCCAGATTCTGGTGTCGAGATCCAAACTAGGTTAGCGGGACCCGTTTAATAAAGCACGCACACGTTTGATTGTGCTGATGGTATTTTAGTTTCCGTTTTTTACTTTTTTTTTTCTCTCTCTCTCTCTCTTCTGCTCCCCCCTTCCATCCGAGTTAATTTTTCACCTGCTCAATCCCGTGACGTCACAAAAACCTGCCTGACCCCCCTTCCTGTTTTCCCTTTTAAACAATTCCAAGTTTCCTGATCGGCAACCTGTTTCGATGTCCATTCTTAGTGGATTCTTATCGCTCTTCTCTTTACTCATGAGTTCCTTCTTCGTTATTTCTTTTTTTTTTATTTATTGTTGGCAACAGAGCGGCACTATTCCTTCCCATCCCCCCACTTTAACCTCAGAAAGGTCTTGTGAATGTCAGGTGGTTGTAAATTAAGAACGACTGTTAATCTAGTGGTGATTACTATTTTATTTTTATTTCCTGGCGTTTTGGATTTTTCTTTTTTTTTTTTTAAAAAAAAAAAAGAGAAATAACGAGCGATTGGATTGAAGATGGCGGCAATTTACCTGATTCTGCTTGCTGCGGCCCAAATGCCTTCAGGGTCGATTTCGAAAATAAGCGTGATGAATCAAGGGATCTGATGGGACGTTTTTCATTTTTTTTTTTTCTAGAACATTTAAAATTTTTTCACTGAAGAAAAGATTACTCAATATCTTCTTCAACTTAAGCTTAGCAATACAGTCCAGTATCCCAACGTTAAATAATACAATGAAATTTCTTTTTTACGATCTTCGCAGGGACCGTTAAAATAATTCTAAAAATCGTCAGTTCGTAAAATAGACAAGAAAGTCTTAAATTTTAAGATTTATTTTTTTATAATACAATGGATATTCCTTTTTATAAACTTTAAAAACTTAAAATAGTGCAAAAAAGCATCAGTTCGTAAAATAGAGAAGAAGACCTTAAAATTAATTTTCTGACGACTTAAGAACATATCGCTCTAAAAATCGTCTGTTCGTAAAATACAGGAGATTTTAAACCTAATTTTTAAATAATAGAACTTATCTTTCTCTCTAAAAATCATCTGTTTATAAAATACAGGAGAGATTTTAAACCTAATTTTGTAATAGTGGAACTTATCGTTCAAAAAAATCGTCTGTTCGTAAAATACAGATTTTAATAATAATACAGTGGATGTTAGTTTTTGCGAACTCGTAAGAGCCATTAAAACTGTTCTAAAAATCATCAATTCATAAAATCGAAAACAAAGCCTTAAATTTTAGAAGGTATTAAATATTTAGGTTCATTTGAAAAATGAAATTAAATAATTTTTTTATTGAAATCTTTAAACAATTCAAGTTTTAAACACTCATAAAAACAAAAGTGTTTTGCCCAATAATTAAGGATTAATTCGAAATTAATTTTAATTTAAGGACTGTTTATTTGAGGGCTATTATGTTAACTTTATTTCATTTACGGAAAAAAAAAATTCATTTTACTGAAAAAAATAAGCAACGTAATTAATTTTTTTTTCTATTTCAAAATTAAATTTTTAAAAGCATATTTTTTCATTCATTATGTTATTTAATTATCCAACAATTTTTTTCTTAAAAATTACATCTGAGTTCACATAAAAAGACCTGAAATGAAATTTTGGTCAATGGGTTCTGTTGAAATTCAAATCATCTTCACTTAAATTGTCATGTAAACAATCTTGGCTATCTTCAGTTACGGAAATTTTAATAAATCCTGCTGGTAAAAATCAAAATTCACAAATGTCGAATGACAATTTTTTAAGCCCCGATTACTCCTTGCAAGAGAAACTTATGATATTTGCAACCGAAATTAGAGAAGCTACTCTAATGCTAGACATCATCTGTAAGATGAGGGAGTTAATTTAGGCGTCACATTTCACATAAATTGTTTTAAATAATCAGGAATTTCGATATTAACAGTGCAATTAGCTACCCATAACTCGAAGGATTAATTATTCTATAATAGAAACGTCAATTCGAATTTCTCAACCATAAAATAAAAAAATGATAATAAATTACTTAACAAATACTAAACCCAAATGGAAAATGCATGAAAAAGAGTTCGTAAAAGAGAGAATATTTTAAAAAATTTTGTTCGTAAATGGGAATGAAAATCATCATTTCTTCTATGGAAGACCAGACATTAGTTCGTAAAATCATGAGTGTTCGTAAATTAGAGGTTCGTGAAAACCCGCGTTAAATATATCTGTTTTTTTAGAAACATCGAGATATTTATCAGTTTTAAAAGGATTCCTTTGTTTTTCAGATGCAACATTTGATTTCAGGAAGGAGGCGTTTGAAGTAAAAAAAATACATAAATGGTAATTAATCGCCTCATTAATGGTGCTCATTGTTCGATATACCCAAGGTAAAGTATGAGAATACGTTTCCCACATCATTTAAATTATAATTTTAAATACTCTTCAAATATTGTATAAAATTAGTTTTCTGTAATATTACAAATTCTAGTAGGCTTTCTTCCTTCTTTAATAAAGACTCACCAATTATGAATTTCTTATATCAGCTACAAAACTGTTCTTTTTTTAAATTTTTAAAAATTATTTTCTAGTTTTTGTTATTTAAATTCATAATTTAAAAAGTAAAATGATACCAATCATTTTTAAATAATTTCTAAATACTAAATTATTTTATGGTTACTAGAGAAAAGCAAAATAATTGATACAATAATTATTTAAAATTTTTTGGTATTACTTATTATTATTGTTAAATGTATATTTATTTCAAGTTATTATAGTTACTTTTATTTCATTTAAAATAATGGGCCCTGAATACTGATTTTTACTAAGCTAAAAATACCGGTTTAACATCAATTTGTACTATAAGGCTATTTAGTTTTTATTATAGAAATTGCAATTAATGCGTTAAAATGATTGTTTAAATTAATATATAATTTTGAGAAATAATTTATTACTTCATTTACTAAAAATGAATAAGTCAAAATGAATATTTCATTATGAAATGAAATATTAACTGAATTTTAAGATAGAGCTTATTTGAGGTGTGGAAGAGCTGCCACACACAATGAACCATGTAATGGCTGAAATTTTAATATCAACTTCTCAAAGGAATTTTTATGGAAAGTATTCAATTGCCGCAAAGGAGAAAACCCGGAAAATTCGTAAGCAACCATCAGTGAGCAATAGTTTTTGAAACACCAGTTCTGGTGACCAAACGTCGCACTTAAAACCCCTCCATTCTATTGTATTTGGGCTGACAGAGGGTCGAGTATTGTATTTGAGGACGGAAGGTCACAGGTTCGATTCCTTCTGCTGTTGAACAACAGGAGGTGGATGTCGTACTTATGTCTTTGCATGCTCATCTGTCGGGAGAGTAGTTAAAAGTTTTCCAGCTTTCCTATTTGTGCAATATTTGAATACAGCCGAAGAAAAGCCCTTTCGCTAAACATACGCTGTGAAAACAAAGCGGATTTTTATATCCATTGATGTTTTAACACCACATAGGGGAGTCAAAATATCAATAATAGAAAATACGAGTAACAGAAGAGGGATGGAGTTCATCTTCTGTTGTTTGCATTTATGATTGATTCTTATATATTATGTAGATCTTTATACCCACCTTACCTCAACGGCTCTTCACGCCATTTCCCGCAAGATTACCAAAGTAAAGAATTACTTATCGTGGGCAGTGAATGGGAGAGTGACAACATTCTCCCTCACAGGATTGATGAAGTTGCTGGTTTGGAGACTCTCCACGTTCATCTGTGACGTCCAAAGCTCTTCCGCTGATGTGGCGTGAATGGAAAGAAGAGGATGACAGCTCAGGTATCGACGTCGTCACCGTTCAAAATTGCGTGTTGCTAGTTGATCGACGAGTATTCTAAGCCAATAAGCTTAAGGTACTGTCCGGTGGTCGACTGCACCGTCATGCACGTCTGTCGGGGAGAGTGATTTGGATATTCCAGTTTTTTCAAATCCTAAGTACAGCTAATTATCTTCCGAAATCTCCCTGAAGGAGGGGGGAACGTTGTTAAAATATTGATTAATAATGTTCAGATATTAGGCTGTTTAGAGTGAACGGTGTACAGTTTTGATGTTTTATTACATTTACCCGGAAAGAATGCTTTGGCAATTAGTTGCTCTTGCTATTTAATAATATTCACGAAATTGTACTCAGAGCGTTTCCGAGGAAATAATTTTTTTTTGTGGAAACCACTGAAATACAATTTATTTCTTGACTATTTAAAACTTTCTTTTATATTCTTCATATTTTCTTTTCTTTCATCTTTATTACGTATTCCAATACAAGTGTTATGTTTCTCCCACAATATTTCTCACTCTTTTTTGCATGTTCTTCTTTTTAAATCTTTCTTTCAAAGTGATATTAATGCAAATTGATATAGTATAATGACTGGTTTCTAGGCTATAATGACACGAACCAGAAAACCCCTCAAACTTGTTCTCTCACACTCAGAGATAACATTTCACATGGAGGACATTGCGACCACCACCTATTTAACGAGCACAAGCCACCAGAAGCGAAAACTATGCGTCTTTGATTGGGTCGCGTTTCGAACTCACTCCGTTTCGATAACAAGAACGAACGCCCTAACCAACTAGCCCATTGTTGCCTCAGTTCAGACAAAGTATATGAAATGAATTTTCAGGAAGAAGTTAACGAAATTTAATTATTCTTGTATTATTTATAAAGATTATTATGTGAATCATATTTATGAGTACATAAATATATAGTTGTAAATGTTCGAAGGTGAAAGTTTCAGAAGTCAAATAAAAAGTAATGGGTCAAAAGTATAACATCAAAAAATTGTATATTCTCACTCCAATTTTTTGAGGTTATATATATATATATATATATATATTATATATAATGCACAGATGCCATATAATCTAGGTAGCCGAATTCTAAGTTGCCGAGCTGGCAGTCGAATGGTTAGCGCTCTTGCCTTCAGTTCAACAGTTCGTGGGTTCGAATCCCACCTTGGGCATGGTTGTTTGTAGTGGTTCGGAATCCACTTTAAACAGTAGGTCCCGGTCTAATTAGCCCTCGTATGCAAAAAATGACCATTGAGCGACAGAGAAACCAAACCGAATTCTAAGTTTTTTTTGGCAATGAAGAAATGGTGCTAAGATGACGTATTGTCGTGCAATGACGTATGTCCATTGTGTGATGACGAATGTTATGTAATAATCCGGAATAAACTTTTCCATACCGGAAATTTGCGAGCTCAACATCCATGGCTTATTTTCCCATTTAAAATCACACGAAAAGTTAAATTCAATGAACATTAGGTTTGCTAATTCTTCCTATGAGTCACACATGAAATGAAATCAGAAAGAAAGCAAGTCAAATCAATCAAAGAAGTAAAAAGCTGATTGCATTGATCGTTCATTACATCCACTCTGTGGCAGAAAAACGATTCACGTCTGTTAATGTATGGTTTTGAATTTCTAATGCATTGAATTCATTTTTTTTTAAAAATAATAATCGAATAATTAATATTCTCATTCATCTAAAATGTTTTTATTTTGTTCTGCACTTCTAATTCATGTTAAAACAGTGCTTTCTGGGGTTGTTGAGATATAACCATCGTTATTTATTCGAAGACCGTTGATTAATATGGAGATGTAAAGTTTCTTTTCAAATGCCTGTTGCATATTACACGGTTACTAGTGTTTCCACATTTCAACTCTACAAGGGGTGAAAGTGATGGGGGTCTTATATATAGAGGGGCATCCAGTAGTTGCAAAATTGGTAGGTGTAACCCCCCAATTGCTTCTTTGAAATTTAGAAGTAAGGATTAAGCAGAATACCCTTGCATTGGCCTGCCACCCCCAAATGCATCATTTCACATGGAGGATATTGCCACCACAATCTATTTAACATGCCTTAACTGCCATGAGCGAACACAAAGGGTCTTCGATAGGATTTGAACACACTATCTTCCGATTTCGAACCCAGTCTATCTTTCCAGATTTTCTTTGGAAGGAAATTTGCAATGCATTCTTTGAAAATGTTTTTATTATTTTGAAGTTATATTTCATTGTTTTCTCAATTGTCTCTACCTAATATAAATCTGCATAATATATATCTCTTGTTGTCGTATGCCAACTAGGCTAGCAATATGGGGTGCGCTGCTCCATGTCTCCAACTGCACCGTAATTTGGTGTGAAGTCCGACATTCTCAGTACACACATGCCATAGGGACCTGTTTATAGCTTAGGCAACTATTCATAGCCCATTCATACAAGGAAAGGACAAGGACAGGATAGAGAGAGAGGCAAAGTACATCCATGCCCGAACCGGGATTCGAACCCAGGACCTCCCCATCCGCAGTCAGACACGCTGACCACTAGACAAGTTGAGCGGCTATATATTTCTTATCAAAAACATAAAAATAAAGAAAATGTAATTAAATACATATGAATGATATATCTAAAACTCAAATTTGCTTGGAATGAATGTTAATTATTATTTCATTCTCAATTTTTTTTCTTTATCATGTATCTAAAATTTCGTTAATGAAAAAAATTGGAGCGAATTCCGCTAAATAGACATCAAATTATTCCCCAGTACATATTTAAAGAAAATATAAGGAAATTATTTTTTATAGCAAAATTTTACAATTAATGTTTTAGTATGTAAGATAAAAAATTAGAGCCCCAATTTATTTGCTAAAAATATTAAAAATATACTATAATATTCCTTACATTTTAAGAAAAAGGTATTTTAATTAAAATTCTAAAACATTTTCGTCATTATTGTAGATAGAAATCAAAGAAAAAAAAACGTTAGAATTTAAAACTTATTCAAAATAAAAATTGGGTTTACAAAGTTAGAATCATGTACTTGTTATACCGTTTCCCATTCTTGAGCGAAAAATCGTGTTGTTTGGTTACATTTTTCCTGGTCAAGGGTATTTTACCTTTTTATCAAAAACGTTTTAAGAAATGATTCATAAATCGCACATAACTGCAAAGAATAATTCAAGCATGTTTGATATAAAATTATTGATCTATTTCATGAGATTTGTGTATGTACTTTAAAAAATTCTGACTTTGAAAAACATCAACTAAGTTAAAATTCATAGATGAAAAATATTCTGTAGTTTAAATTACTGGGGAATTTTTGAGACTTTTTATTTTTTGCATCAGTAAAAACGTCGAATTAATTTTTTCAGTGCTGATTAATATCTTGTCTGGTAATTGTCTTACAGAATGGATTAAGTAGCACTAATTTATTCAGTTCTTTAAAACAACATCGGATAATATGTTTTTATGGTCACAGAGTAAACTATCAGAGAAATTTTTGAAAATACTTTTTTTTTATAAAGGGTGATCAAATGAAAAGGAAAGAAACGAAGTAAAAAAACCCTAATAGTTAAATATTTGCATATCCCGCCATGGGAGAATGTAGCGAGACGCCTGGGGATATGATTGGAGTCTCTGACTGGGATCGGACCATGCTCGGGCGCCCACGTGCACAAGAGAGAGCAGACGCTCTTATCAAAAGCGGCTTCCAAATGATGCGGCAGTCCGTATGAGGACAGGATGTCGTTCTCGTTGCATAATTCGACGATTGAGGAGCAGCGAGGTGTTATCCGACTTCTGACAGCGGAATGGGGAAAAACAAGTGGAAGCATGAATCATCACTCCCATAAAATGTTCAAAACCGTACCTCAGCAATGTTTGCTCATCGTCTTTTTCGACGTTTAAGGTCAGATACTTGTGAAATTCCATGGGCACAGAAAAACCATAAACTCCGATGTGTACTGTGAGGCAGTCCGACGCCTACTCAGGTCAATCAAGAACAAAAGACTGGGGCTGCTCACGAAGGGTGTGGTTATGTTCCATGATAACGCAGGTCCACACGTCTCCAGAGTCACATACATGAAACTGGCCAAGTTCAAGTGGGAGACGTTTCACCATCCGAGCTACAGTCCGGACATGTCGCCCTGTGATTTCCACGTGTCTGGTCCACTGAAGAAACACTTGAAAGGGAAGCGCTTCAATTCGGTCACCGTACTCAAGGACGCCGTGAAGGACTGGATTTCGTCACGGCCACAGTTATTCCGGGAAGAAGAAGTCCTACTGGTTGTTCATCAGTAGGATCGTTGTGCTCAAGCCTATGGTGTATATTTTGAATGAAGACTACATTTATACCCACCGTGTCGTTTCGTACCTTTTCATTTCATCATTCCGTATAATTGCAAGAGATCATTTGAGTTTACATTGAACTTTATAAATTTCACTTTTCTCAAAAATAAATACTGAATACATTACAGAAATACGTGGAATAAAAAGTTTAGTTTACGACTTCAGATGAAAAATATTAGGTTTAGAATAATTATACTAGGTTACGATGAATGTGAAATATAAAATTATTAGCCATATTTATGAAATAAATAATAGTAAGTATTAGGTTTCACAGTTAGATTTTATTTTCGTAAATTAGACTGAGGATACGAGATCTAAGAGAATTATATATATATATATATATATATATATATATATATATATATATATATATGTATGTATGTATATATATATATATTGTAATAATCAGTGAGAACGCGAATTACACAAATTACATTACAGCACCATATCTCAATTAAAATTTTCTTTTAAATAGGAAGTAAATCGGTCTATATTAATGTTTCAGAACTAAGCAATCCAGCAAACCCTTCTCATTTCTTAATATCCCTTAGGACATCTTATTTTCAAAATTCGAGGATGTCCTATAAAATTATTGTTTGTTCCTTTCAAATACATTGGTATTTTTATGATATGTTTATTTGCTTTTAACGAGAGAGAATTTACACTAACACTGCCGTGTTGTAGATTAATGTCTTAAGAAAGTTGTAAGGCATTTTAATAGCCATCGCATGATTGCGTTCTGAGTGGACTTGTCATGGATAGTAAGTAGATCATAATCACATGTCACAAAGGAGGAAACTAGGAAAATTCTCAAGAATACTCTCCGTCAAACATGCTTATGGAAGACTAAAGAGCAATATCCGTTATTCAACAGTGGCTGGCAGCAAATCCCGAACCTTGAGCTTCTAAAAGCGGTATTCCAGCTTCTTTTGGTACGGCGATATGGACTACATATGTGGCTAAGGTATTTCAACCTCTAAATTGACATTCATGAAGTTTTTTCATAAACAGTGGGCAAAGTATCACAAAGTAGGAAAGAAAAAAATTAATGTTGGTGTAAGCAAGACATTATTTTCAAGATTTAAAGATATTGTTTACAAATATTGCAATTATCAATTCAGAATTCTATGTTGTCTTTATTCTAATGAATTTATTATGTGCTTTTGAATCCATCAGTCTTATTTAAGTTTCACATAACATCTCAATTTTACTCAATGCGAGCTATAAACTATTAGCATAAAGCTCCAAAATAGTTTTTGGCCGTAACTTAACCTAACCTAAAATTCTATTTATTAATAAAATTTTAAAAAATTTAAATCATTCTTGCCGATATAAAGTAACCATAAAGTGAATGTTTTGTTTTCTCTTTTTCATTTTGTTTTTTCTGCAGTTTTATTGCCCTTGAGGTAATGGTTTGAATTAAAGGAATACAGTTTCTCAAGTTGATATATGCTTTGCTCTTTTTTATTTAAAGAATCGTTTTATTAACAAAAGGAACTTCGAAAATATTCTCAAGATATTCGAAAGTGAACTTCACCTTGTTTGCTGCCGCTCAAAGAATATGATTTGAAGACAGGCAGCAAATTCGTTGTCAAGTCAGATTTGCGAGACCGTCTCAATACGCTGTCACGTAGATAAAACATTATCTGGTAAAAGTTTACAATCGGGTACATATTTATTCTTTAGCGACTTTTTTGATACGGAGATAGGTGCTTAATTGTGATTAACAAGATGGCCGGTACACAAAAGCCATACGAGGATACGGTTACAAGATTACCAGAAATTAAAGTTTATCGCAAAAATGTATCAACAAACCAAATGGTACTCCATTCTTAGACCGAACCCGGATAGTTATCTCAAATGAAACTACAACCACTTTATGGTAAAAAAATTCCAAACGTCACCCCAACAATGATGCTGCAGGAAGAAACGCAGTATGCAACTTCCATTGTTCAATAGTGCTTGGGATCGAACCCGGGACCTCTTGCTCTGAAAAGCGGCGTCTTACTTTTAGGTCATGAAGAACTCGAGGACTTTACAACAATAAGAAAAATTAATTATACTTTTGACACTTTTCAGGGAATAGTTAGAGATATTAGCACCTTATGCGTAAATTGTTTTCTAGAAGGTTTTACCATAGTCAATGGGTCATATTCGCAGGAGAGAAAAAATTGAAAATTTCCAAGTACCCACCTCCATAGACGTACACGTAGAAGACCGAAGCGCAACATTCACCTCTTTTCGTTTGACTGGAACTGAAGCCGGGATCTTACACTCCAAGAAGTCGTTTCTTACTAAAAAGCTCCGTGTGCCCTTAAGAAGTAATACGAATCACAGCTGTTTTTATTGTTGCACCAACATGTTTCCGTTTACCTTGTAGAATACTCTCAATATTTAGCCTGTCTCTTCCAGAGGTATCATTTCACTTGGAGGAAATTGCGGCCGCGGCCGGTTTTTAACATGCTCCAGCCACCTATAGCGAACACGATGGATCTTCAGCTAAGCCAAGTGCCCTAACCAACCAGACCACCGCGGCGTCCAAATCAAGGTCGTGCTAGCCTAATGGTCTGGGCATCGGTTTTCCGTCTGGAAGGGTTTGTTTCTCTACCCATTGTCACCCAAAACCCACCGATTATATACGATATACGTGCTCGTTAAATCTGTGTAATCAAAAGTCTTGAGGTCGGACATTGATCACTTACCATAGGTGTAATAATCTGGAGAAAATTTCCTCCCCTTTCAGATCAAAGTCAAAAGTGAGAAAATGGATTCTTTGATGATGCCTTCTATCGGAGGAGTCTTAGAGCAAACAGATACTTTTACTTTTGTGATGCTCTGGTTAAACAAAATACGCACCCTTCTGACTTAATTTAGCATGGCCATCGACTAACGAGTTTGGCTTGTACTTGTAATAACAACAAAAACAATACAAATCAATAGATTTACAAGCGTAGAACAGGTAACTTTTGCATAGAATTTAAAATGAATTATAAGAAGTAAGTAAATTTAACACAAAAATGTATTTGATTAAAGGTCAAAATTAACATTTAAATATATTCGTTGTTTGGTACTGCGAATAATTTATTGCAGAAATGGTTTATAGATTTATGTTTATTGAAATTTATATCTATCAGTTATAGAACTTATTGCCAACATTAAAAATCAGCCACAATAAAGTAAAGATAATATATATTAGATATAATAATGAAAATAAAGAAACCTATTATAAAAAAATAAATAATGGAGAAAAAATAACGCGCTCATTAAATAAAATCTGAAAATTCTTTTTAAAAGAAAGTTTTTTACTTCTTTTTTAAAATATAAATTTATTATTTAGTATTACTATTTATCATTCGTATGATTTATATTGAAATTCAGGCTTTAATTTATCGGTTTATGCATTCGATTTTTCTTGATTATAATAGTGAAGCTGATATTTTATCTGCTTTTGAATATACTATTCGAAATGGATAATTTAGCATGAAAACATTCAATATGTATTGGAATTTAACTGCACCCCAAATATCCAAAATTATTTTGCCTGCTTTCATTATAAAAAAAAATCTGAAATATTCTATCTCAATAATTAACGTTTCTCACGTGACATTTAGTGCACTTGGGAACTTTTTGTTGCAAAAGCTGAGTCGGGAAGTTTTGTCTCGTTAAATATTCGCCTTCTCTTGCAGCTGCTCCTTCTCTGCGGCTCTTTCAAAACTTTATTTCAACTTCATAAATCATTATTTTATTTCATTTCGTCAAAAGCCATTTCACTTGGATTGAGAAATGAAAATTTCTTAATCATATTGAAATTATTGAATAATTTTATTTCCCTTAAATATTGGATCAACTGTTAGCAAGTTCTAACGTTATTTTTCATCAATTTCTTAAAAAAAATACATTTTTCTTGAAATTTAAAAAAAAAAATTATAAATGTTTATTTTTTAGTATATATTTCTTTTTTAAGATAACATTTCTTTTTTGACATTCCATTTGCAATATAACTTAATCTCTTTTTGCTTTATGAAGTTTTTTTCAAAGTTTCTCTCAAAGTTAGTAGCTTAGTTTTTGTAAGGCTTTGTCTCTTTTTCATGGGCATAGTAAAATATATCATGTATGGAATAAGTCACAAAACAATTTTTTTAAGAATTTAAGTGTAGTTGTTACAGTTTTCCATTTCTAATTGGCTTTTGAGTGACTAAAATGTAAATTCCTCAGTGGTGCATAAATTCTGAATAAATTAGGAATTGTCATTAAAAGTTAATAAACATATTTAAAAGGAAATTTTGGGGTACATGTGTAACCGGTCAAATAAGAAAGAAAAATAGCTCCAAAGAAACATAATTTTTCTCCAATATAATAGAAAACTGTATTATTAACATGATTGTTGCTTCGATAATCCAGTTGTTTTTTTTTTTTTAAACAAGAACTCAATTCTAGGAACTGAAATTGTATGCCCCCCGGCCTTTGTCCCCTCAGGAGGTTTACCTACTTTAGGTAAACACGGATGTCACAATCCCGAGGTACCCTAGTGATCTGTCCTATTCTTTTTTCCTCTCTCCTCTCCTCTTCTGCTTTTTCTTCCTCTTCTCCCTCATTGTGGTTGTCTTGTAAGGGGTTGAGGGCTCCTCTTGAGCAGCTTTCACCGCTCTGTTGCTATTAGCTACTCTTGAGGACTAAATCACCCACGTGTTTGCCGTGCGTGGAGACCCGCGTCCCTGGAAAGGAGGATCCTGGTAATTGAGGCCTCCTGAGACCAACACATTGCTTTGGCCTCTGCTTCAGGTAAACGGGAGGTGTGTGTGGTCCTCAGAACATCAATCGGCTTTATGGATCAAGTGATCGGTACACCTGCTGGGTGACTCGTTAAGGGGGCAGGCCACTTCAGGGATGTACTGTGAGCGTATAGGACCTCGCTAGCACTGATGCAGCTGGTCTGCATCCCCTTGTTGGAATCGGTGGTGTGGTCAGTTCCCGAAATTTTAAAAATATTCCTATGCAGAATACCAACTTTACATTTTTTCCACGGGAGCAACAATTTGAAAATTTAAAGCCAAAAGTTTTCGTAATTAAAAGGAAAGAGGGAAATTTTACAACTCCTTTCCTCATATCTAAAAGAATATCGGGTATTGTTGGGGAAGTCCAGAAAGTTTAGAAGATGTGCTCTGGTGACTTGCTTGTAGAGGCTGCATCAGACTCTCAAGCAACCATTATGGCCAGTATGAAATCTTTGGCTAACATGGAAGTGACTGTCTCACCTCATGGTAACCTTAATTTCTCTTGTGGTGTTATCTCTGCAAGGGATTTGCGATACTCGGAAGAGATTATCAAGAACTTACAGAATCAGAAGGTCTGCGGCGTTAGACGCATCACAGTCAGATGGGAAGGTAAAGTAATTGATACGAAACACCTCGTTCTGACTTTTGCGACGCCAGACCTTCCGCAGTATGTAAAAGCTGCGTATATGAACTTTCCCGTCAGGCCATACATCCCAAATCCCTTGCGAAGTTTCCATTGTCAGCGCTTTGGACACTCGAGAAATGCTTGCAGAGGCAAAATCACCTGCGCACGCTGCGCGGTGGTTGGCCACGATAGCACGAACTGCACAGCAAAGGTGAGGTGTGTCAATTGTCATGGTGATCACCCCTCCTATTCTCGAAATTGTCCTCAATATTTACTGGAAAAAAGATAGCCACGATTAAGGTTAATCAAAAATGCTCATATCCTGAGGCGAGGCTATTGTTCGCTTCCCGTACTTCGCAACCATGAGTTAGTTATGCCACTGCTGCCAGAAAAGTCACCAAATCGAGCAGCACTCAAATTGAATCCTTTTCTATTTCCCAAGTCAGATTATCCCAAACATCTGAAACGCCAAAGCTCAAAAAAATTCCCACATTTTTAAAAAAGCTCCTGTTGCAAAATCTAAGGCAGAGAAAGCTTTAAAATTAAAAAAAGCAAAAACATCTTCAATTTCCACCCATAATACTTTCTCTTGCCTGGAGACTGACGCAGTTTCTCCATTTCCCTCGGACAATGATGGATCGTTCAAGGATATAACAGAAGACCCGTCTTCCAGCTCTAGTAAAGGAGCTTTTAAAACTAGACAATAACTTCCTTTGTATCTTGGAACTGACATGGTTTGCGATCACATCTTAATGACTTCAAGATGTGATCGCAAACTATGGCAGTCATAACAACTTATAATCCCTCATGTGTTGCACTTCAGGAGACATTCAAGAAGTCTCTCAATAACATTACTATGCCAGGGTTCAGGTGCTTTAGAAGAAACTGAGGTGATAATGGTATAGTGTCTGGTGGTGTTTGTATTTTAACATCAAATAATTTCCCTAGCACTGTTCATTCACTGAATACTACTCTACAGGCTGTAGCTGTGAAAATCCCTACTTCATGCTTAATTACAGTCTGTAGTTTATATTTACCACCACTCGATGTCATCCGCCAAGAGGAACTCGATGCATTAATAGATCAGTTATCAACACAATTTCTGCTGTTAGGTGACTTTAACGGCCACAGTTCTTTGTGGGGAAATGATGATACTAATTATCGCGGTCGGCAGATAGAGAGGTTTATTTCAGACAACAGCCTCTCTCTTCTTAATACCGACGAAAAGACATATTTCCATATACCCTCAAGAACATTTCATTTTCTCGATCTATCCATTTGTTCTCCATCTCTTCTGCCATTGTTAAATCTAACAGTAGGAAATGATCTGCATAATAGCGATCATTTTCCTCTCGTCATTTCCCAGACTGGAGGTAGTAGTGTATGACAACGTCTACTTACATACGTGTACAGTCGGGCAGATTGGACGTTATTCACACAATTGGTAGACATTAATAATGAAGTGGTTATGATCGATGATATTGATGATGCCGTATATAAGGTCACCGAAGCAATATTGAATGCAGCTGATGCATCAATTCCTAAAAGTTCCTTTATAACACACAGGCGTTGCAAACCTGGGTGGGACAAAGAATGCCAAGAGAGTTATAAAAACAAAGGAAATGATGGGGGTTATTTAGGAGATACCCCTCAACGGAGAATCTTAAAGAGAGCAAACGCCCTAGCTCGCAGAGCTCGTCGACGAAGTCAGAAGGAATCTTGATCTTGCTATATATTTTCAATTACATCTTCCACATCGCGTAAGCAGTTGTGGAGAAAAGTGAAAGCAGCCAATGGAATATATAGAGAATTCTCTTTTCCTATCTTAAAATCCGGAGCTGCTGTATACTCTTCTCCTAAATGCATTGCTAATACCCTTGGTGAAACTTTTGCTAGTGTCTCAAGCAACGACTCTTATAGTCCTTCGTTTTTAAGGACTTAGAGTAGCGCTGAGAGAAAACCTATTCGTTTCAACCATGGTGAAGTAACTGCGAATTTAGGATGTTGGAACTGAAGAGAGAATTTAAGCAGGCCCATGATACCAGTCCAGGGCCTGATGGAATCAGCTATCAAATGCTTTGAAATTTAAGTCCAGGCTCTCAATCGAACTTATTACTTTTGTTCTATAGGATCTGGACTGAAAAGATATTTTCATTAGCTTGGAGTGAAGCGATAGTGATTCCGGTTCTTAAGGCTGGTAAAGATTCTTCAGATCCTTCACATTATCGACCAATAGCTCTGACAAGTTGCTTCTGTAAGACTCTCGAACGTATGGTCAACGCCCGTCTCGTATGTTTTAAAAAAATAAATGTATACATATTAATCAGAGTGGCTTCCGTAAAGAGAGATCCACTCTTGATAATATCACATACTTGGAGACCCAAATCCGCAATGCTTTTGTGCAGAGGAACCATCTGGTCTCCATTTTCTTCAACATAGAGAAGGCTTATGACCGTACATGGCGATATGGAATTCTTCGTTCACTATATGATTTTGGCTTTTGGGGTAATCTTCCGATATTCATACAAAATTTTTTTAATCTCCCGTGTTTTTAAAGTTTGTATTGGAACTGTATTTTCCAATACTTTTATTCAAGCCAAGGGTGTTCCCCAATGCTTCATTTTAAGTGTCACCATTTTTAATTTATTCATCAGCAAAAAACATCTTGCATCAGTTACCATCTTCTGTAAATTATTCACTTAATGTTGATGACCTGCAAATCTCATATCAGGGGTCAAATAAGCATTTAATTGAGAGACAACTGCAAATAGCAGTTAACAAGCTTGCCGCATGGTGTGCTGAGAATGGCCATACTTTATCATTAAGCAAGAGTAGTTTTGTACAGTTCTGTAGAAAAACTAGCCTTCACAATGATCCAGTTATTAATATCAACAACATCCCAATACAAGTAGTCAATGCAATACAATTTCTGGGAATTATCTTTGACAGAAAATTAACCTTTCTTCCGCATGTTTTGCATTTGCGGAAGAAGTGTGAGCGGTAGCTTAATATCCTCAAGGTGTTGTCAAATACATCTTGGGGTGCAGATTGCGCATCACTACTTCGTATATATCAGTCATTGATTTTATCCCGCATTGACTACGGATGTATTGTTTATGGATCGGCTAGATACGCCATTTTACGAAGATTGAACACAGTTCATCACTCTGTTTTGAGGATATGTTCTGAGGCATTCCGCACACCCCCCGTCCAGAGTCTATACGTGATATATCAACAATTACCGTTTGACCTGAGACGAATGTAGCAGTCTCTCAGTTATTATGCTAAGATAATGTCAATCCCTGACCATCTTCTACGTTCAATGGTTCCTAATGCCTCTCTTAAAAGACTATATGATGCTCGTCCAATGAGCTTCCCACCTTTTCTCATAAGAGCAAAATCACATCTGTGATGACCTATGTGATGTTCAGATTGAAACAACTGATCATTTTCTTCATCCGCCTTGGTATGATCCAACAATTAGTTTTAAGAACACTTTTGCTCAGTTTCGAAAATCAGACACAACGCCTTGTTTGTTTTTCAAATGCTATTTTCCTCCCATTGCTGTCAGTATCAGTCATACACACCTATATTCACAGATGGTTCAAAAACAGCAGGGCATTTGGGCTGTGGAGTTTTTATTTATAATAAAGTTTTTAGTTACAGCCTAACATACCTCCTGCTCCCTCTTTACTGCTGAAACAGAAGCTATTTATTACGCACTTCAGCATATGAATACAGATGACCATCGTCAATTTTGTATACATACTGACAGCATGAGTGTGTTGGAAGCATTGAGAAACAACAGTTTTACTGTTGTGTCAAAGATTTTCAGAGCATTAGAATCCCTTGCTGACAAGGGATATATTATCATATTTTGTTGAATACCAAGTCACGCAGGTCTTGATGGAAATCAGAGAGCGGATGCAGATGCGAAGGCTGCATCAGATCCAGTTTTAGTATCGGTTCCTCTCTCTGATGTCAGAAAGGTTATAAAAAGTTTTATACTTTGGCAGGAACTGTGGAACATGCAGGTCGGAAGCAAGTTACATACCATTTTTTCATCTCTCATTTCATTATCAATTTTACCATTGCGAAGTGAACATGTTAAATTGACTCGCCTTCGTATCGGACAAACACGTTTCACACACAGACATTTGTTTTTAAATGAAAAATAAAAACGTGGTGTGAAGCGTTAGATGAACCATTTACTGTCTATCATATTTTAATCTCATGTCCTACTTTTAAAGTCTATCATTTTAAAATTTTCAAAACAAACCTTTTAACTATGTTTGATTTGGTGGGGGAACCAACCCACCGAAACCTATTCGCTTATTCAAGAGCAATAGGTTTTTTAAATTTTATATAATTTATATTTAAAAATTTTATATATATTTGATTTATTTTATTTTATATTCTATAATTAAATATACACTAATTTCTGTTCTTTAAAATTTTAATATTACTTGGGTTTACAAAGAAAAGAACATATATATATGTAAAATAAAAATAAAAAAATAAAATAAAATAAAATATATTCTTCCAAAATTTTATTCTTGTCACAGAATGTCCATATTGGACGTTGCGCTACAAAACCCAACCAACCAACCCACGGCCTTTGTGACTTATTTTTTTTTGTCCCCAAACCGAACGCATGTTCTTAAAACGGGAAATTTACCGAAGTTAGCTGAATTGAAACCCTGAACAAAAAATTCAAACGCTGTTGCCATTTAAAATGATATATGACACAAAAATGACGTAAAACACGAGAAGAAACTCTAACTTGGCAATAAAAAAAATTCGGAAAGCTACAAAAACTTAAATTCGCAACACCAAAAGGAAAACCGAGAGCACTGTAATCAAAATAATGGATGCCAGATTTGGACAGAAATCTCTTGTTGGGGGGGGGGGGGTAATCATACTGATAACCAATTTTAATAGGTTAAATGATTAGAGCTCTTATACTTTTGGTTTAACAGTGAGCGGGTTCAAAGTGACCAAACATCAGTTGTAATAATTATTTCACAAATTTTACCCTGCAAAATAATATAAATATATGTGTCGTCTTCCGAAAGAATTATTTCTATTGATTACTAACACCACTGATAAGAATAATGTTATTTACATTCTAGTTTAACATTGTCTTTGTTGTTTCTTTTAAATTCGCTTAAGTAGCGTCCCTGTTGTTAAAATAATGAATTTAAAGTACCTTTAAAAGTTTAGTTGTTTCTGCAAATAAACTAAGTCACAAATCTTTTTAACTAAAGCTTTAATTTTGACATGTTTTTTAAAATTAATTTTTTATTTTAATTTTTTTAAATATGCTTTGAGAAACAAAATAAAATAATTTCATATCAAAATTTTGCGAAATTGGCGCCAACTTTTCTGACTGTTGGAATTTAATACATGTACTCATTTTTGTTTAAATTGTTTAATATTTATGTTTAGTTATTATTGCAACTAAACTGTACCATAAATTATTTAATCGCACGCACTAAAACATTAATTTCAACACATTATTTTAAATTAAAATGAGAGAGAGATTTTTTTTATTTCAGTTCTCATTAAATATGCACTGGGGACATACATAAATGACTCCGAACTTTTCTGAGATCAACGATATTTCATACATATATTAATTTTTGTTTTCTTTATTAATATTTCAGTTGTTTAGTTATTTTTGTATACAGAGTGTACCACAAATTCTTTTATCATATGCTTAAAAACATTAATTTCAATATTTTCTTAAAAAGGATAATTTTTTAATTCCCATTGAATATGCCCTGGGAATGAAAAATAATTGGGTGACAATTTGGCATAACTTTTGCCAAATTTTCTAATCGAAGGAATTTCTCACTCGCATCCAATTTTTATTTTCATTGTTTATAATTCTAGCGTAATATTCACACAAGGAATAATAATGCTGTTTTACAAATAATGATTCAAATTTACGTGAAATAAATGACGGAATGGTATTTGAGAAAAGTATTCTTCCAGCTTATCACTAGTGGTTTCAGGTGAAAGGACGGGCTAAATAATAATTAGACAATACAAAAACGAGAAATGCGCCACTCGGTGCGTTGGCGTCAATGAAACGAAGCCCATTTTCGAACGGTTACTTCACTCCAATTTTCCTCAAACATCCGTTATTACATTACTGTATCTCATTAATTGTTCTCCACAACGCACGGTGTTTCAGACACAGGCATTAAGAAACACTTTTTGTTTCCATTTTCAGGAAGGGAAAAGAGTATAATGGGAAAGCTATATTGATTGCACCCACGATAAAGGTGTTAGTTGTATTAACTGTTTTTCGCATTTTAGTGTGATTCTGTGTAATTTTTCAGTTTCATTTTGTGACGGTGAAATCTGTTTTCGTGTGCCGATGTCTTTTCTTTGTTACAAAAACATATTTTTAAAATTCATTTTTCTCCAAGAATAAAATGTTATTAATTCCCTTTTCAAAATAAATTGTGACGAGTATTTAATATGCGACAAAATGCTATATTTGAATAAATTTAAAGTTTTACAGAGAGAAACAAATTTGAACACTTTGAGATTCGAATATGTTTAATTTAAGTTAAAACAGTTGTACCAAAACATGCTTCTTTCATTTAGTTTTTCAGGTTTGAATTAACATTAATTTGTTGTACAAAATAATTTATGATAACTATTTAAAAAGCGATATCATTTAAATGGACTATATGTCAAACTCCGAGAAAAAACCTGAACGTGTTGAGATTCGAATATTCTAAATTTGAATAAAAACTTTCTTTTTGTGTAATCAATAAAGTTTTGTAAAATAACATATATAAAATTAGTATGAAAGGCAATTTTGTAATAAAATATACTCAAGATAAAATTATTTGAATTAGCATACTAACAGAGTTTATATATTTTGACATTATATTTAAATTTAGATAACAAATATTGTTTTAGCTGTAGACAATTATATTCCTATTGGAATATAATTTTGTACTTGTGATTTCTGTTAAGATTTTCAAAATTGATTTTGATACTAGCTAAAAGTTGGCCTCTCTTTAGAATAATATACCAAATATTTGAAAAAATTAGAAGAAGTAACGAAACACACACACAGAGAATCCGGTCTCTGTATGTGTTTGTTTCTTTATCCCTTCACATTCAAGGCAAAATAGCACACCCAATGGGTGCCCAGTGTATAGGATGTCATCTCCTTCGCCTCTGGTAGCATTGAATAGGTTTATTCTAAGTGCAGCCGAACGTTAGAAAAAAATTCTAACAGGCGAAGAAAATGGCATTTTTAAAATTTGAGATATTTCTTGTAGATATGGTGTGTTTCCTTACTCCATAATAAATAATTCTAAAGATGTTAGTTTATATATAACATGTTCCATTTATAAAACTATCGAATTATATTTAATCAAAAACTGACAAATCAAGTTAAATTATTGGTGCTTTCATCACGAGCAACACTCCTTGAAGGCCAATTTTTTAAAACTTTTTCATGCATTATTTATTTATTTTCAATATAGTTAGTGCAAAGCATGACATTTCTTGGAAGTGGGATATTTCTTGTAGAGTTGGTAAATCATCATTGCATGATAAACATCACTGATCGTTAAAATCTGCAGTTTATACTTATTGATGCTAACATATGCATTAGATCAAACAAAACAAGACGTAATCTCAGGCTCTTATATCAGACAACTGTAGATTCAGTTGTATAAGTTAAATTAACAGAAACATCTTGTAATAATGTAAAAAATAAAATTTCTAACACACACAATAATGTAAAATACAAAATTAATACAATTGAAAATACAACATAGTAATAATATTTTTGTTGGTAAAAAAAAAAAAAAAACGTATAGAGTCTATATATGTATAAGAAGTAAGAGTAAAAACTAAGAAAAACAGTTGAAATTTTTGTATAGTTTTAAGGGTAAAATTATATATATATTCTGTAATAAAAATTATGTACTGTCTGTATGTATAAGAAATATAGGAGTGAAAATCAGGGAAACAGTTGAAATTTTCGTAATCCTATATTTAAGTGAAATATTATCTGCGATAGGGAAATATCTTAATCTGGTGGTATATATATATATATATATATATATTCTATATATATATATATATATATATATATATATATATATGAGATAGAATCATAAATTCGACTTGTCGACAAATTTGCTGCACACCTTCAAATCACATTCTTTGAGCGGCCGCAAACAAGGCAAAGTTCATACTCTAATGTCTGAGGTTATTGCCAAAGTTCATTTTGTTAATAAAACGATTTCCCATATAAGTACCAAAGCATCGGTTTGAGAAGGTGTTTTTTATTCATTCAAGCCACTAGCAAGTGGACAATAGACCAGCAGAAAAAGCAGAATGAAGAAGAGGGTAAAACATCTACTTTATGGTTAAATTAAATCGGCAAGGACGTTTTAAAGTTTTAAAAATTTCATTAATTAATAGATTTCTAAACTACTAATTGCAATATTTGTAAGCAATCTCATTGGAATCTTCAGACTATAGCTTTGCTCACGATAACAATACAATTTCCCTTTTTTTTTTCATTTTATATAGAAAAGTTTCGATGCTTGGAACATTTGACACAATCTTTAGCAGCAGAAAAAGTTTTCTATTTTCATACAAATTTGTATTGTCGCTAGAAACAATTAAAAGAAGAAAATTTTGGTAAAAAATTACCCGTCATAAGGTTTGGAAATAATTATATATGTCAATTTGGATTATAAATTAATTTGTGAAAACGACAAAACATAATTAATTTTCCTTAGAAAAGAATTCGTTGAATTGAAAGATGTTTTCGAAGATGATTTAATTTTCAAACAGGTGGTTATATCATACATTGAAAAAAAATTTTTAAAATATAATTCCAATGTCATACATTGAAAATATATTCTTAAAAAATGCATAAAGTTAATCCATATTACTAAATTTTTTTAAGTTTTTAATTGTTCTTACTTGATTGAGACAGAATTAAATAACATCCAGTTTGTTAAAAAGTTCTGAAAATAAATTAAATTCGACAAATAGCGCATACTTGCAATTATTGCTAGCATACTTCACACAATATAAAAAAGAATCATCGGGAAATGTGAAATACAAACATCTCTACCAACAATATAGCCCAACCAACAATAAAGATTTACAAAACATTATATCCTAATTACCTGACAAATCAGTAAAACTGTTCAATAAAATAACATTTAAAATTGTTAGATTAATTATTGTAATGATACAGTGATATATATATATATATAAGCAAATTCACATAAAAAATTAAAATGTCACCATATATAAAGTACAAAAATTAAATAAGTTGAATGCGCTCCTGTTAGGCATATGACTATATATGCGTTTTATATAATTATATCATACATAGATATTAATTGAATATATTAAACTTTATTAAAACATCCAGAAGTAATACGGTGCATCTTAGGTCACACTGTCCTCCAAGTAAAATGGGAAAGAGAGGAGAAAACCAATTCTGGGGTCTTCTGCTTGGTCTCTGCCTTGAGAGACACTGGCGAAAACCATTGTATGGCATTCTAATGTCCACCACGTGATAGTATTCCGGGTGAACTTTGCATAGACAGTGCATCACCGCAGAAAGCTCCCAAACCTCCAAAATCCCAAACACCAAACATGTGTGCATGCAGAAGCCAACAACCATCTCCCATGTTTAACAGTGGCTGGAATCGATTCCAGTTTCTTCTACTCTGAAGAATGCAACCCTACCTCAGGCTCCAGTGAGAACTAATTGTTTCCTGCTTCTGAACTAAGAGGAGCCAAACACTTTTTAGGTTACGCGGGGACAGACATTGGATGTCCCACTGTATACAATGCTATCAGATCTACTACTTGTGCAAGAAGTTGAATCACAGACAACTCTTCGTGCATTTGAAATAAATCAATACAAATATGAAAACTAAGAAATGTAAGCGCCTCCACAAGAAAGAGAAAGGATTTCGCGGGTGAGTTAAAAATAATGATATGCTATTAAATAACGATGTATTTCTCTATAAACTGAAAGTTGTTATTTATGACACTTGGATAAGCCAAGCTCGCTAGCCGACGGCTAGGCGAAAATAAATCGGAAAGGCGCGTCTTTAGTTTAACCAGAGCATCTTAAAGACGAAAGAGCTTCTTTGCTCTAAGACTCCTCCAATAGGAATGGCACCACCAGAGGATCCACTCTTTAAATTTTGACTTTGATCTGGAGGGGGTGGAAATTTTCTGCAGACCATTACACTTATGGTAACTACTCAACGACAGACCAAAGGATTTTTGATTCCACAAAGTACATGCGAGAACATTTATTACAAGTACTCGATAGGTCTTTGGTGACATTGGAATGTGAAATTAATCCTTCCAGACGGAATGCCGATGCCCTAACCACTTAGCTACCACGGCCCTGATTTAGAACCGTGGTGGACTGGATGGTTTACGCGTCGTTCCCATTATCAGGAGGTAATGAGTTCGAATCTTGGCTTAACCGAAGATCCATCGTGTTCATTAAAGGCGACTGGAGCATGTTAAAACTGGGTATAGTTGCAATGTCTCACAAGTGAAATGATACTTATGAAGGTGGTAGGCCAAGTATTAGGAGTCTTCTGTTTGATCCCTGCTTCAAAATCATAAAGAGCCCACTCGGCTGCTCCTATCTAAGTGGCAGAGTCCATCTTTGAGCTAGGTACCGGAAAGCATGATGGTAGAACAACAACAATGGCCCTGATTCATGCTATTTCTTAAGGGCTCTCAGTGCTTCTTATTAAGAGAGCGCTCCTCGGAGTGTATGATTCCGGCTTGAGTCCCAGTAAACGAATGGGAAATTAATGTTGCGTTTCTGTCTTACACATGTACGTCTATGGGGGTAGCTGCTTGGGAATTTTCGAGGTTTTATCCCTTGGGAATATGGCCCATTGACAATGAAAAATTCTCTCCAGAAACAATTTATTAAACCAGAGGATCCAGTCTCTCAATTTCGATTTTGAACTGGAGGGATAAGGAATTTTTTCCAGACCATTTGACCATTGACCATTGAGCAGTAGTTACTCTTGGGCTCAATGGCCGACTACAGAACTTTCGATTCCACAGATTTAACGAGCGCGTATATCGCATGCACTCGGTGGGTCTTTGGGAAATGAAGCTAAGCTTTCCGGACAGAAGGCCGATACCCTAACCACTAGGCTACCACAGTCCTTGGAAATTTAAAGTAAAGAGTGTATAGTAAAGACTTTGATATTTGAGCGAAAATTAATTCAGTTGATCAATTTAAATAAATTCTTGTTTAGTTTTCAGTTATCTACATTTGTGTAATTTTAAATGTAGTAAGGCTTTCAACAGTATTATTTATTTAATATGTTTGCATTCAATGGGCAGGTACAGTTTTTTAAATTTATTTTCTAATACAAAAATTTAGTTCATAATCATAAATTCAAGTAAATATGATCAGTAATTTTCATTCTTATTCTACGCAAATGATTTGAATAAATAGTCTACTTCTCTCGACGTTTTTATTTTTGAAAACTCACTTCATAAGAATATGAATTGAACGGTGATGGACTATTTTTTTTAACCCAAACCGTTAACTCTGAAAAGTACTTGGACATAATTCCAGCTTTGATTACTTCACTAGAGACACAGAGACGTTACTATCGCTTTCACAGAAATACCAACAAGTTTAAACATGTCAAACTTAGCAACGGAACCACTTAAGATTGATGACCATTTAATTTCAATAAGCTTCTGAACACCAAGTGTACCACACCATGCTATAGTTTTTTCAATTATTTCAAAGCTATTGTTTTCCAGTGAAATTCTGGAAACGTCGACAGATTAAAATCAATCATAACTGTAAAAATTTCGAGTTAAAGAACATGTTGCGAAGTGTGTCAAAAAAGAACACTCTTCGACGTGTTTGTATTCAAAATGGTGCGAATATTTTTAACACTTGATATAAAGAATGATATGTAAAAAATATGAATTAAATGTTTTTAAGAATATAAATTATCACAGGATTAAGTTGCCTTGTGTGCTTCACTATATTTCCGTTTTACCTCTCAATACAGTTGTTAAAGTCCGATAGAGTAGGAAGAACTGGAAATAGTCTCCCAGATTAAAACTAAGGTTTAAGTAATTATACTTCAGTGTTAGAATAGTTGCAATTGCGTCAGGTTGAAAGAAAAGCCATTGGTTATTCTTCTTAATTGATCATCCGGCATGGGACAGAGTGTGATTGAAAGATTGAGTGCACACAGATAAAAATGTTCAGCTTTATGGTATTAAGGGTTTTTTTATTCTTTGACTTAAAAATTAAAAAAAAAATTTTTTTTTAGTGAGATGCAAAATTATTCATTCACGAGTCCGTTGGAAACTAGCAATCATTTTTTTTCCAGCGTTAAGAAAAATTATCATCATTTAAATAAATATAAACGAAAATATGAAACAATATAAAAGGAATTATACTGAGTTACTCAAATGCTTTTGAAATGTCAATATAAAAAAAGGAATAAATTACATTTTGCAAGATTTTTAAATATTATTTTTTGTTTCAAGTTTAATGAATTTTGTATTTTGGTCAACTTTTTTTTAACTTCAGTTGAACAAAAGGTTCGAAGTGATCCTATTAAAATCATGCTTAACAAAGATTGATTTTAATGGAAAAATAAATTGATTAAATAAATATTTACTTCCATTTTATTGAATATTGACTTTCATTTTTAATTGCAGGAGTTTAAATTGTTAAAAACATTTTTCTCTCTTCGGAAAATACAAAGATAATTTCAGTAGGCTTTAAAGCAGAAAGAGCCTTATCTACCATCGATACTTATCAGTAAGCCTTCCGAAAAATGTCTCTAGCCCAGAATTTTAAGCAGCTTGCGACTATTAACTGTTCAGATGATGACTGAATTATGATTTGACGAAAAAAGTGATAAAAATAGGATAATTGTTTAGATGTTAAAATCGATAAACAACAAGACCGACAATGAAATTACGCATGGCAGATATTGCTTGGACTCTCTCTCTCTCTCTCTCTCTCTCTCTCTCTCTATATATATATATATATATATATATATATATATATATATATATAAGAATATAAGAATTATGAAAAATATTATATATATATATATATATATATATATATATATATATATATATATATATATATATATATATATATATATATATATATATATATATATATATATATATGTAATGTGTGTGTGTTTTAAATTTCACTCTGCAGGGATTTTTTATTTTTAAAATTGCTTAGTACTTATAACTATTTTCAAATCCCACATGATGCACCCTGAGCTTGTTGAATGACTCAGTATCATAATGGATAGCCTTCTGTTGCACAATGGGTGTGATTCCTATTTTGATGCTGATATATATAGTCTAAACTACGCTCCCATTAATCCTCGAGTGTAAAAATAAAACCTCTAATTTAACAAAGAAGTTATTTATTTTTCATATTTGTTTCTTGTATAATCACATTAATCTATAAATATTTCATAATTGTATATGCCTGATGCCTGCTATAAAGTCGCACATACATTAACGAAAAAGCTCAGTTTTGTTTAATTTTCATACTTTTTTCTAAATAAAATTTACTTATGCATGCTTATAAAAATTAAGATATATTTTATTTGTGAAATGAAGTTCAACTCCCTGTGAGGGCACACTTTGTATTCACTTTGATCTAGTAGTAAGACATCGCAAAACGTTCCGGGTTCGATGCCAGAAACTGTAATAGACTTAAACAATGGTAGATGGATATTTCGGCTCATTTGCGAGCACCGGCATTTTCCCCTGTACTTAGCACAGTGTTGAGCTCCATCAGTAAGATGGAAAATGCAGAGAAAAGGTGACAGAGTGTTCGTAATTTAGAAATCAGGCCCCAGCAGAAAGCCCCCATGATTTGTAATAAACTTATTATTTGAGCTTACATTACCGATTTCATCGTAAAATTGCTTACCAAAAATACGCTTATTTTTTATACTTAATTGTACAAAAAGGAGAAAGAAGTGGTTATCATCGATATTTCTCAATACCGAAGAATCCATGATCGTTTTTCAAAAAGGAGATATTTCCATATAAATATAATTCTATTTTACGATTCCTGGATAAATAATCATCATGTCCACTAAAGACGACAGGAATATGCTCAACAGATTGTGGTCTCAATGTCCTCCAAGTGAAATAATACTTCTGGGCAGATCTCGTACTGTGAGGTCTTTTGCTTGATTTCTGATTCTAAATGATGAAGACTTCCCCTTGTCTGCAGCCACTAACTGACAGAGCCTGCTCTGAGTTTAGATACAGGGAAGTGTGCTGGTGGGACAACAACAATTCCTATCCATACATTCAACTTTTGAAAGGTGATAATTTTTTCCAGAAATACGAATGAGCCTTTCATAACTCAATAGATGCTCGCATTTACGAAACTCGCATTGACAAAAATTCACGATTTTACGAACACGAAGCTAGTTCCTAACACAATCCCATAGATGCAAAGATAAATTTTAATTCCCGTTTAGAAACTAAATAAATTTCTGTTTTGCAAACGCATTTCCATGAAACATTTATTTGCATTTATTTTTTATAATTTGATTCCTTTTATATATATATATATATATATATATATATATATATATATATATAATTTATTTATTTATTTATTTATCATTTTACTTTATGCCTGTGAAACTAGGATCGATATTTTAATTGGAGAATCATAAATATTTTAGATTTTGCATTATTAATTTCACTTCTAATACCAGATTGTTTGAAGCATTTTGTATAGAATTTCTCCCGCCTCCAATTAGCACCCATATCGCACATCATGTTATCAAAGTGTAATCAGAACTTTAAGTGCAAATATATATATATATATATATATATATTATATGTATACATACACACACACACACACACACACACACACACACATATATATATATATATATATATATATATATATATATATATATATATATATATATATATATATATATATATATATATATATATATATATATATATATATATACATACATACATACATACATATATATATATATATAATATATATATATATTATATGTGTATACATACATACACACACACACATATATATATATGTGTGTGTTTAGTGTGTGTTATATATGTGTGTGTTTAGAAGGATTTATTATTATTATTATTTTTTTAATTATTTCACTGATGTTTTTCGATTTTTATCACGAACTAACTGGTTTTTGCTAATTAATATAAACTAGGGTAAGATATAATTATTAAAAAATTCAAATAAAAAAAAGAGTATGGAATATTTCATGAAAAATTTTACTACGTGTGTGTGTGTGTCAAGGGATCACACTCTCTTCACTTAAAGTAGTTGATTTCTTAAACAAAAGACCTGCGCTCCCTTTCCTTCCAATTAAGCAGACCATTCCTATGCAGCTAACAAAATAATTATTCTGATTTTGCTGAGAGTTTTTACTATTTCCTTCGCTTTTGCTGCGTTCCATATTCCCCGGGCATTTCAACAGATCACAAATTTGCCTTTCCCAAAAATTAACGACTCAAGGAAGATGCTACAGTAATAACGAACAAAATTCGTGTCGTTATTTATTTCCTTGATTACAACAAACAGAAGAAGTTAATTTTTCTTTAAAGTTCTTTAGGTTAATTTTTTCTTTTGAAAATAGGATCTGAAAGCATAATTTATCAATGAAAAGAAATTTAAAAAAAAAATGAAACAACTGTTTAAAAGCTAGAAAATTTAAAATACTGTCATAAATTTAGGATTTCTTTTGACTCTTCTTTGTAATTCAAAGAAGATTTTATTTGCCGTATTTTCATTAAAGATAAAAGAAAAATTTGTTTATATCTCGTTTCCAGACTGTTTTTCCATTCGAGCGGATTAAAATATGTGCTTTGTTTCTGTCAAGATGCATATCTTTTTATTTCTTGAGGAAGCAATTACAAATTCTAAAAGATATAGGCAAGATATTTATTCATTAAATTATTATATTTTAATAGCATGTTGAGATTTTCAATAGTATTGTACCCTTTTTATACTCAATCAAAGATAGCTTCGAAAAAACTATAAAGCTTAAAGTTAGGAGAAATAAATTGTCTATTTTATCCAGGAAAATTGTGTGTGTTATATTTTCGTTTCTTAACTATTAAATTAACCTGCTTTTAGAAAAAATAACAAATATTTTTAATTAAACCTTAAAGTAAAAAACAAAAAGTATTTTATTAATGGCTTAGTTTTATTTTTTGTTACTTTAATTTTTTTTTTCTTCTTCACTGGATTTTGTTTGGCAAAAGATAATTACTTTAAAAATATTCAATCTCATGTTTATATTTATGAATCTTTCTTTTAAATCAAATTTACTATCATGAAGCCAAACGTAATTATTTAAAATTTATAGAAACTATGGTCTTAAAGAACTGAACTCTAAAATATATGTAATTAATCGATGATTTAATCTATACAGAGAAGTACGTATTGGTGTGAAAATAACAAAGGACATCACTATTGACAAATTCAACATTACAAATCTGCCCAAACAGCCGGATTTGAATGCTTATAATCAAGAATGACTCGTACGAAATTCGGTACTTTAAGGAAATTCAGTATCTCTCGTTTTTTCCATTAGAAATATTCAGGAACCATCATTTTATTTATGTGTTCCTGAGCTGCATTTTTTTTCCTGAACTGAAATTTCGAGTATTTATCTAAAAAAAAAATATCGTACTAACCCTCAAATTCTGTACTTTTTGGCGTTAAATTCAAAATAATCAAATCATAAAAATGATTAAACCATTATCAAAAATTAAATCACAATCGAATGGTATAGCTTTTTAAAAAAAGTGTGTTATTCTAATACAAAAATTAAGCTATATATATATATATATATATATATATATAAAAATTAAAAAACCTTTATGTAATTTAAAAATACAGCATGAAAAGTAGTGTCCTCAAATGAAACAATTTACGGGCTACGTGAAAAGGAAAAGAGTATTTATAAAAATTTTGTTGAAAAGTACCTATAA
This sequence comes from Latrodectus elegans, assembly GCA_030067965.1. Classification (NCBI taxonomy): domain Eukaryota; kingdom Metazoa; phylum Arthropoda; class Arachnida; order Araneae; family Theridiidae; genus Latrodectus; species Latrodectus elegans. Next base: position 96,317,185 of record CM057822.1, read on the forward strand.
ATGATTATATCAAGCTTTTGATATAATTGTAATCATTTTCTTTTACAGATTAAATTCTAACAAATACATTATTTTGATAAGGAATAACGGATCCAAGCAATTTAACACAAAATCTGTAACAACACTGCAATTTTCTACAGTTTGATGTTCTCAGACGTGTAATATCTTTTGCTTACAATAAAGGTTTTTAATAAGGCTCAATTTTGGAACCGGAACAGCCTAGTGATTAGGACATAGGCCTTACGTCTGGAAAGACTGGGTTCGATGCCCAATGTCGTCGAAGACCCACCGAGTACATGCGATTTAAGGTACTAGCTAAATCTGGGAAATTGAAAGTCATGTGGTAGGTCGTTAAACAATTACTGTGGGTGTAATGGTCTGGAGAAAATTTTCTCCCTCAATATATCAATGTAAAAATTGATGGAGTGGTTCCTCTGGTGGTGGAATCTATCGGAGGATCTAGAACAAAGTCGTACTTTGTGATGATCTGGTTAAACGAAAGACGCACCCTTCCCACTTAAATTCACATAGCCATCGGCTAGCGAGCTTGTCTTGTCCAAGTGTCATAAATAACAACAAATTCACTTTGAGGTCTCCTCATCGAAATCACATGTTTTTCAGAGCTGATTTCATCCCAGTCTCTGTTGACCAAGGGCTGATAGATGTAATGCCTATGTTTTTTGCTCGCGTACACTGTCAAGTGGGTGCTTGAAAGTTTTCCTTTTTGCAACACATGACTGCTACTCAATATCTATGAAAATTTTTCTCGAAGGTTAAGAAGTGACGGATGCTAAAATACTTCACAACCGCCTTCGCTTAATAGGGTCTTCTTTTTAAAGTGTCAAATACTTCTTTGGAACAATACATAATTTTTGGGCTCACTATGGTATAGTTGTTGTTACACCAGCATGTGTACCTGTACTTAGGCCTGATTTGGGCTCTATAGAAGCAGCCGGGTGGAGTCTTTATGATTTTGAAGCAGGAATTACTTGGCCTGCCATCCTTAGAGGTATCATTTCATTTGGAGGAAATTGCGACCACACCCAGTTTTTATTGTGTACCAGCAATAATTCGAACACACAACATTCCGATAATGAGAACGACGCCCTAACAAATTAGGCCATCGCGGCCTCCTCTCACTGTGGTTTAGTGGTGGAGTTGCACTTCAGAACTTAAAGTCCTAAGCTCGATGCTCGCAACTGTTGAATGTGATGAATGTTAAGCTTCAACCGTTTGCAAGAACGATTTTAGAGGTGGGTGTTTTGGATTTCCGAATGGAATACGAAACAATATCTATAAAAAGTTAGTTTCCAGATCAGGTGTATCCGCGTCACCTGACCGTGGTTCAAAATTACGATACATTTAGTGATGGGCGAGTATTCCAAATCCTTTAACCTAAGGGTACAATCTGGGGATCGCCGACACCGCTATGTATATATATATGCATATAACGATGTCATTACCGTCTCTTTTGTGCTGTTGAAAAGGAAAAATTCTTAGCAGCCGGGCATTAGGAAAGAAAGAAAACATTTTGAAACAATATATTCATATTCATCCAAAAGATTATTAAAAATGCTTAAAGATATCCTTTTATTAAAACTGCTTAAAGATATTCTTTTATCGAAGAATATTATCCTAATAATTTTTCTTTATTAATTAAGGAAAATGGGCAAGATGAAAATAAGAAATACTTTTTTAGCTCAAAATATTCATACGCAATGATATTTCGTACTTTTTCGCTTTTTGTCACGAGATTAAAATAATCAGGTTAAAACACTAATGGTATTAAAAAATCAGTAAAAAAAAAAGACAAAAGTTTTCTGTATGACTTCTAAACTTAAAAAATGGAAATGATACTTAAAATGTCTTTAAGTAAAACTTTATAAATTAATAATATTTGTATCTGCCAATTTCATTGAAAAATTAAAACAAGCATTTTCATATAAGGTCAGAGTATACAAGTAACAGATAAAAAAAAACCCTAGGTAATATCAACAAGCTATAATACTTGATTAGATTCATAATGTGTTCAAATTCATGATTGCTAGATATTAATTGGAAATTTGAGGATTTCGTTTGTATGTGAGTGCGATTTTCAATGAATTAATAATTAAGGTTGAACAAAAAGTGCTGATTATTTGGTACTTTGTTTCTATTAAATATCTTGAGTGTGTTTGCTTGTGTGTTGTTATCTCTAAAATCATTTGTTGATATATATCACTAATTTTTGGTGTATCAAAGATATGTATGTTAATTTTCAAAGAAAATTTATTTTGACACAAATTTTATGATTTATTTCACAGTATTGACTCACTAAAAAATTAATAAAAAATAAAGCGTAAAATATGTGAGAAAATAAAATAAATATACTAAACAACAAAACATAATAATTTGGACTTTAGAATAAAAGAATTATCTTTCAATTTTTATTCGTGGAAATCTAGTAGAATCGATTTTGTGCTAAAGTTGCATCACTTTTTAAAAATAATAAATATGTAATATTTTGCATATGCAATATTTATGTAATATTTTGCCATCTTAAGATTTCTGACTTAAAATATGTGTGACGTTATAGTTATAATACCCAAGTGAGACTCAATAGAAAGTGAAATAATTTTTAGTTTCTATAAGTCACTAGAGTATTATAGGTTACGTCTAGAATTGTTTATACACATTTTTAATTATCGATTTTTAATGTATTTAGGTTTTTATACGCTATAAATTTTTATAGAAATATTCGATTTATTTCTTTTATATATTTTATAAATGTCTCACATAATATTAAAGTTCACTAAAATTTTATACAATTAAAATAAAAAAGGTATAAGACTTCCGAAGAATTAAATCTACTCACGAAACAACGAAATAAAGTAAATAATATGAAAAAGAAAAAATCTTCGTTTCAGATTTAAACTAACCATAAATTGAATTTTTACCTTGTCTTTTTCATTTTGCCTTTTCTTCTGTTCTATTTTTAACGTATTCAATTTTGGAAGCAATGTAACTAAAGATTCGAAAATTTGAAAACTAATTATTCAGAACTATTGGCAATTTTCATAAATTTTAAAACTTTTACAAACGGAAAAAATATAATAAGTAGATAATGAATATGTTTTTTCTCATCGGCGACGACATACTCAGATATTCGATGATGAACTTCACATTGTTTGCTACTGATCGAAGAATGCGATTTGAAGGAAGGCAGCAAATTCGTCAACAAGTCCGATTTCAGACGCTGTCTCAATACGATGTGACGTAAATGAAACATTATCTGACGTCATAAATGTTTTAAACCAATGAGAATTCTAATTAAGGTGCGTAATCATGATCTCAATTGGAATGAAAGAAATAACCCCTTTATGGTTGATAAAAGAAGAGTTTTGTGTGTAATTGGAAATTTTTATTCCCAGAAAGCTAGCAGAATCATTTATAAATCTACCATATATTTTTAAAAACTTACTAGAAAATTTTTTATCATTCGGTTCAAAATTTCCAATTTAAGGAATACGTAATATTAGATCACACAATTGAATCCAACTGAAACTTACCAAAAGCAAATTGAAATTTTCACCTTTTCCTCCAAGTTTTAAATTTAAGAATGCAAAGTTCCCCTATAACCAATCAGTGTTTACAAATCAGTTTTAAAAGAAGTCAACTTTTATTCATTTCATTTACGTGCAATATTAAAAAAAAATCTCTTATTCGATATTTAGAATCTATTCCTCGTTCCTCAATAATATTTAAAATACAATTCATTTAAGATTTTTGAAAAATAGAATATATTTTTTTTTAGGTAATAACTTTTTATGGAATACTGTTATATATCCTGTTATGATATTTTTAAGTTTAACATTTTTTTTTTCGTTTTGAAATTTGTTTACTCACATTTCTTACATATGTCTATACGAATGAATGCATCGATTTAAAATAAACAAATTACTTATATAATTAAATTATTAAGCATTACAATTAAGAAAATTAAAATAAGAGATTTATATTCAAAGGAATATTCAAGTCTATTTTAAAATATAACTCCAGTATTCCTCATTCAATCCGTGCATCTTTTACTATAAAATAGTTCATTTTTTTTTTACCTACAATTCACTTCCAGCGTTTGGTTCTTTCTACTGTTTGGAGTTATTTCATTAGACACAGAACACCTCGAATTCATATTTAATGTAATGTTTACATGGGAAAAACAAACTGACTAAAAACTATGAAAACTACTTCCAATGGACACCTATCCGAGATATAACGCATAGGGGATACCAAATTTCGAGACTTAGTGAAAATAGACTTCATCTTCTTCCCAAGCGCTACAGCAGATTGCCGGCCAAGGCTGTCTCAGTCAGCTTATGCCATCTTGATCTATCACTGGCAATGACTTTCCAATTATTGACTCCTACGTCCCTTAGCCATTCTTCCACTCTATTTATCCATCTAGTTCTTGGTCTTCCTCTCCTCTAAATAGAGTTCTAACATTCCATGTTCCTATAATCATTGCCTTTTTCAGTCCATGAAAACAGACTTCAATCTATATTAACCTCACTCAACGGGTGGAAGTCAATTTGAGATACCATTAAAATGTAGATGGAATTTTCAATCTTTGTAAAGAAATTTAAAACACGCCAAGACTATTTTTGTAAACGTAGCGTCAATAGCTGCCTTTAAAACAAATATCTATTTATTAACTATTCACAACAATTATATAATTGCATTCCAATGATATTGGAGTCATGTATCTCACAGTTTGAGCTGTAATGTTTCTTTTTAATTTAGAATCACATATTTTGAGCTTTGTTTCAAACGAACACGAAGAGCTGACAGTTCTTCAAGCCTTAAAAACAGTTATCATCTCACCTGGGGATAAGTTTCTGCTTCTTTCTTCAATGAAATCGTGATGAAGATTTGTAACAATGCTATATGCTTCCCCCTTCTTCAGGATTAGGGAACAGAACACCCGCTGGCGTAAAAAGAGTAAAGCATTTTCTGCGATTGTGATTTGGAAATCGGCATTTGCTCCAATCACGATCGAACCTTTGATCCCTGAGCCGAGCGAGCCGATTTCGGGGTGATGTAGGTCGATAGCCAGCGATCGTTTTCGGCAAGATAAAAATAAATGAGGATAATTTTTCGCTTTTCTCATGAAAATTCATTCGCTGTGACCGACAATAGGATCGCATGCCAGTTAGTTGCCTAATGTGTGACTGTTTTACATTTTTTGTTCCATACGAATGGTTAAAAATAAGTTACTAAGAAACAATACAAATTGGGCTTGGTTTATTGGCCTGTCAACATGACCAAGTGCTATTAATTTCAGATACTGTCCTTCCTTAATTAAGGTTTGAAAAATATTAATAAATATTAATTGCATATAAACTTTCTTTTTTAATATTCTTTGTGTGAATGATATAAGCAACAAACGAAATAACCTTCTTTTGTTGGTGTTTTTTAATTTTCTAATAAATGGTTTTAAGTGATTGAAAAGTGCATTTTTATAATTTTTAGAATTTTACAATGATATTTCATGTTATTTTTATAGTTAAATAAATTCAAAATCACTTAAATACATAATATTTAATATTTAATTTAATCTATAAATGTTTTATAGGATTTCTCATTGATAATTGATAATGATAAATAAATAAAAATAAAAGGTCTCACAAGATTCTTTTATATATATTATTATATAAAATATGTACATTACTTTTATATGTACCAAGACTCTACAATAAAATAATCTTTTAACACCTAAGAAGAATACCATGCATTGTGTTCAAATTTTTAAACACAAAAAATAAATAAAAAAATGATTTAACTACTTTGATTTTGAAGTGAATTGATTCGCACTGAAATACATATTCTACAGTGGAAAAGTGACGTAAATATATACTTGGATGTGTTACAAGGTTTTATTTACTGAGAGATTTTAAACTGCAGTAAAAAATAACTAAGTATATATTTGCAGGAATATAGTAACTAAGTATATATATATATATATATATATATATATATATATATATATATATATATATATATATATATATATATATATATATATATATATATAAGTATTATAACTAAGTATATATTTACGAAGAAAATCTGACACAAAAATATACATACATACATATATATATATATATATATATATATATATATATATATATATATATATATATATATATATAAACACTTTTATATTTTTAATAATGGTGGGCACTGGGTGACTAACTTTTCACCACAAAGCCGGAAACTGTTAACCATATCGTTATCCGGTAGGCACTTATAACCAAGTCACGGAGGCAAGAAAAATTACCCATGTCATACTATCACAAATTCACTTACAGGGAAGGCCACATTCATATATCATCACAGAAGAAAGGATAAAAACCCAAAAATAAAGAAACATCCATGCGTGAACCTGGATTCAAACCCGAGATCAACAGCCAAGAACTCGAGAACGTTGATCACTTAGCCATCAGGCGGCTAGTAAAAAATATATTCGCAGAAACATACTTTATGAAGAAAAATTGACGTAATATATGTGGATATTACAAGCTTTTATATTTAATGAAGTGTTAAGCTTGTAAAATATGGAAAATTTGCAAGAAGACGCGGACTGATTTTATAAAAATTAATTTCAAACAAAATTTAAGCAAAACAGGCACCTACGCTAGAAATACATGAAACCATTTAAATTACTCACCAAATATTTTGTAAGCAGAATACTAATAAGCAAAGAAGTTCTTATGCTATTACTTACCATTTTCATAACATCACGTACTTTTTGGAATTTAGAATGAGAACAATACGAATACATATAGCATATAATTGTCTGAACGAATACTATTTAAAGTCACAAAACTAATCCAGACCATTGACCCTTTGCGTGGAGCTAATTTCATTGAGTGAAAATAATATTGATAAAAATAGGGATTAGTCTTCTCGTAGAAGATATTATACTTAAGATCAGACAGATATTTGGGTGCTTAATAATTTGCGTTTGCTTATAATATGCAGTGATTTTATAAATCTTTTTAGCCGATTATTTTTTATCGTTAAAACTAATTTTTAGAGTACTCTGAAAAAAATTTATGTCTATGAAAAAAGGTATTTGAATTTAATAAGGAAATTTGTATTGTGAAGAAGAAAGTTTTTTATAAAACTTATATTATTACATTTCATGATATTTTGATGTGCCTTCTAGAGAACAAAAATTATATAAACTAGTTGAGAGATTTTGAAAAAATTCTAATCTTTTTTGTAACATACAAATTCTAAGAAATTGCTTATTTATTTGTAAGTTAATTTTGGCAATTGATTGCTATATCAAAATTTAAGAATATATCGTTTGATATAAATTCTGAGGTCTGCATTTTAATTTATCAACTATATACTTAAATGTAGTAAATGTACGTTTTGAAAAATAATTCACAACTCTGAAATAGAACTACTTTAAATAAATATTAGGAATAATTAACGACACACACTTTACGACAAAATATTAGATATGCTAATTAATATTTATGATAAGAGCTAATGGAAGACAAAAACACACATTCAAAATTTTAGAATAATTGATTGAATACTTCCAAATTTTACCAAAAAAAAAATTGAGAATGTCACTGAAATGTTGGTCCATCTCTTTTGCTTGGATGACAGATGTCATTCACTGCGACTTACGCTGATAACGGTTTTGGTGGGTACAGATAATTTTGTACACACTAATTAAATTTTAGAGGAAATGTTTGTCAGAAGCTCTGCAACTATGTCAGCTTTCCAGATTAATTTCAATCGTCTCCCCATAATGTCTGAAGCGGAGATCCAATAGGTTGATTTTATTTTGTTGGCTCATGCTTCAAACACATTTTAGATTAGTTCTCATAAAACGTTAAATGGTGACAAATTAAAACACTCGCTTGTTTGTGATAGATGGGCGTTCATTTGATGAACATCAAACAAAAATGAAATGTTAAATAATAATAATTCACCATTGTAGGATATAAACTTAATTCCTTGAAAGTGGGTAGTGATTATTTTTATGTAAATTTTTATCGTTTACTTTCTATTGTGGATTACACTGATCTTTAAAGTAATAGTTTTGTAGGAAAAGAAGTACTCCTCACCTATAGTTAGTGGGAAGATGCTACATGCTTTGGGAATACTGATTAGAACTTACTGACACTTTATTCGCAAAGTTCTTTTGCAATTTTTGTTTTTCATGACAATTTATTTCTTCCATCAAGGAAAACTAACATTTCGCAGATTATGTTTTAGGAGTAATTTTCCCATTCTAGTTTCACTAGATCAAAATTTCATAGCATAATTTAAACTTATAGTCGAGGTGGCCTGGTTTGTTAGCGTGTTGTTCTCATTATGGAAAGTAATGAGTTCGAATTCCAGCTTAACTGAAGATCTGTCATATTCAACAAAGGCGGCTGGGACACGTTACATGAGTCGTGATCGTAATGTTTTTCATGTGAAATGGAAGCTCCAGTGGTGCCAGGAAAATTCTGAGGATCTTCTGAGTGGTTACTACTTCTAAACTATGAAGACCCATCCCACTTCAAGGTCATGGTACCCCTCTATACAAAAGTGCCGTCACATCCACCCCTTATAGTGCTGACAGGTTGTTGCACCAGCATGCTTCCCTATACCTTGCCCTGAGTTGGGCTCTGTCAGTTAGACAGAAGAAGCCGAGTAGAGTCTTCGTGATTTTGAAGCAAGGACCAGGTAGAAGAGCCCCAATACTTGGTCTGCCACCCAAGAAGTATCATTTCAATTGGAAGACCACGCAGAGTTTTAAAGTACCTCAGTCGTCTTTAGGATCTTTGACTAAGCAGGAATTCAAATTCACTATCTTCCGATAATGAGAATGACGCTCTAACCAAACAGGCAACCGTAAATAAACCCCGTTAACAGGGCATTGCAAAAAATATTTTTTCAAACTAGAGGATTCTGAGTTTGATCCTATCTGCTATTAAACAATCATACGTGAATGTTTGGCTTCAGCTCTTTGTACGTACATATCTTTATCAGAATAAGTGACGGGGATTTCTGAGAATCTAGGATGGCAGGTTAAGTATTGGGTTGGGGATCTTCTCTTTAGTCCCTGCTTCTAAAGTATGAAGACTTCAGCTTTTACCTAACACTTGGACAAGCCAAGCTCGCTATGCCGTGGGCTATGCGCATTTAAGCCAGAAGGGTGCATTTTTCGTTAAACCAGAGCACCACGAAGGTGAAAGTACGACTTTTCTTCTCTAAGCTCTTTCGATAGATGGCACAACAGAGGATCCACTCACTCAGTTTTGATATTAGGAAATTTTATCCAGACCATTACACCCATGGTAACTACTCAATGACCGACCACAAGATTTTTGGATTCCACAGATTTAACGAGCACGTATATCGCATGTACTCAGTGGGTCATTTGGAGGCATTTAGAATCAAAACTTGCCCTTCAGGATAAAAGCCTGATGCCCTAACTACTAGGCTACCTTGGCCTCACCTAGCTGCTAAACTCCTGGCTAGGTACAGTGAAGTAAGTTGGTACTACAACATCAGCCTAAGATTGCATACTTAAATTTCTTTACTTGCTTTGATATGTTAAATTATAGTCACACACACACATGTGACTACGTTGACTTTTGGGTGAGCCACGTTTTATCGCCATTGCCCCATATCACAAGAGATATTTTAGAATCCACAGAATATATGACATACATAGGTTCTCAAAGCAATGATCTTCCGCTGGGTGAGATACAGAACTTACTACTGACCATACATGAGAATAACACCTTGTCCAGTCGCACGACTTCAAACACAACACACAAATTTTGAAAATGAAAATGCTTACATCGTGTTTCAATGAACAGAAAATCTGTGTAGAATAAGAAAAATCAATTTTTATTTGTAATTTTACTTCATAAATTGTAATTTATATATATTGCATTTATAGTTAAACGTTCTTATGTTTTATATCATGAAATGTAAGTGGAAAAGAAGTACTAAGACTTAATAAACTAAGAAGCTCATAATTTTATAAAACTATTTCTGTAATTTTTTAAATAACGTAATTGTCACGCGATACCGAAAATTATAAATTACATTCTATTAAAAAGTATACAATTTTATGTGATGCATCTTGAAAAATTAAAAATCATTTTAATTTTAAAACAGTTATTTCAATAATTTCTTATTTCACAAAATAATAAAAACCTACTTTCATATGTTCTTTCTTAAGAGCAAAAGAAAATTCAATAAAATTTATACTTGTAATTAATAAAAGAAGCATTTCTTTAAAAGTCGCTGCTGTTCAAAAGGCTATGACCTTCTATTAAAATAAATTTTGTTTGGTTTTGCCATTTTAATATATTGTAATTTAACCTTTTTGGAAAGCAGAAAAACTAGTTTACCTAAATTTATTTGATATTTCATTTATGTTGATTTTATTGGCGATAAATTTTGTATGAATATAATTTGTAGCCAATAAAATGATTCTAATTATGATTGCAGAATAAAAAAGACTATAAACAACGGAAATGGTCTGATATTAAAAACCAATATTGATTGCTCTCTCTAATAAAATATTTTATTTCATTTGAAAGAAGTATTGATATTACGGTCAATAATTCTGATAATTAAATACTTAAATTTAATAGCTTATGCAGGACAAATTAAAATGTATCTAACACTAAAAATCAAGCTACTTTATTTATTATCATTTTATCTTTTAATTTACATATTCGTGGTGAAGTTTTAAATCACATTTCTACTGACCAAATCTCATTTCATATTTAATTTCGTCATTGAATGTGTTTCAGTCACTTTGAGGGCTATAGTATTTACTGTTACTTTTATTTTTTATTTATTTGTATATATCAAACTTAATTATATTTCTATCTTACTTTGAATAAGGAGGAATATTTTGAAGATCTAATAGTTATTTTATTCATTTTATAAACTTTCGATGTTATGAACTTTATTCGAAGCGAATTTCCATATACCAGCTTTGTATTGTATATTTACTAATTTGATTCATCTACATTTATGTTGTTTTCATTTATGATACTTGGAAAAGGCTAATTCGCTATGCCATGGGCTATGCGAATTTAAGTCAATATGGATTGTCTTTTGTTTAACCAGAGCACCACGAAGGTGAAAAAGTGCTATTTTCCTCTAAACACCTCCGATAGATGGCATCACCAGAGGATCCACTCCCTCAATTTTGACATTTCTGAAGAAGAAGGAAATTTTCTCCAGACCATTACACCCATGGCAACACATTTACGCAGTTTGCGCATATTTTCCCTATAATATACGGAAAAAAACATAATGCTTTATATTTTTGTGAAATGAAAACAAAGCGATTGTAAAGTATTGAATTCCTGAAAATTCAAAGAAGAAACCTGAATAACGAAGTTGTATTAAACGAAGTTGTATAAAAATGAAAGAAAATACTTGAAAATAAAAGAAGAGAATTTTCATTACATAAAAATAGAAAATCATTTTTTTATGATTGGATTTAATTTATTAGTTAATATATAAAAAAACCACAACCAGTATTTATAAACATTCTAAATGACATTCTATTAGTTTTTAGAATATTGCTGAATGGAGGAAAACTTCGCACCAGAAAAAGTAACTTTTTATTAACATGTAATTTAGCTTAAAACTGGATAGTTTTATATTCGAATTATGAAATAGCTTGGTCAGTCATTTATTGAGGGAAGGAATACACTGTGTCTTTTACTTATTCCCAAAATGAAAGAAAATCTTCAGAATGAAAGTAGAATTAAAACTTCTTATATATATATATATATATATATATATATATATATATATATATATATATATATATATATATATATATATATATATATATATATATATATATATATATATATATATATATATATATATATATATATATATATATATATATATATATATATAAAGTCATAAAAATGGTAAACACAGGACATTTTGCAGTTTTCTTTTCACAGACATTTATATTTTCAAAGAAAATATTTCCTTACATTAAAAAAAGATATATATTTCATTCAGATGTATGCCATTTTCTTAAAAAAATAATTTACGATATATAATGGTATTAGAACAATTAAACACTTATTTTTACGCCATAATAAAATAAATATAATTTCATCGGAAAAAAATTATTATTCAGCGAAGTAATTGTTATATTATTTTTTGATTTTAAAAATAAAATACCATAAAATATCCCCCCTTTGTATTTCCATTCCAAATAAACATAAAATCTTACAACCAAAGCTATTACCCTTTAAGTGAATTCGAAAAACAGCTCAAAAAACTTAAATTAGTTATTTAAGTATCAAGAAATAGAAAGCTTAAGAAAATGCAGTAAAGAAGGCAAAAAGTTAGAAGCAGTGACATATGTAGTTAGGGCTTTGTATTCTTTTCTGAAAAGTAGTGAGAATCCTACTTTACAGAAATTCTGTCGTATTCACTAAATTATTCACTGCGGCTATTAAATAGATTTTGTCATAATATCCTCCAAGTGAAATGATACTGCTGGGTGTGGCACATAAAACATTGGGTTTCTTTCGCTTCGTGCCCGTTTCGAATACGAAGATACCTGCCTTGCTGCATCCTTACAACAGTTGAACCCAAGTACAGCCTAGGTATTGAGAAGTATGCCAGGGCAACAAAACAACTCCAGAGATTCACTTCTTAAAATGTAAAGTTAGTTCAAGAATTGAAACTTTAAAATATCACTTTTTCTTTTTCTTAAGCTCTTTTCATGTAATATTTATACCAACATTTGAAAAGTTTTTTTTTTATCTACACAGGTATTGTTTTTATATTTTGTTCTGAAAAGCGTTGACTTACAACTAGTTTTCGCTGAGTCAAAGAAAAAAGGGCTGCGCAGGTTGGGAATTGAACCTGGGACTTCTCGATGAGGGCCAGGTTGCATCGTCTGCGAGTGTAATGAGTCAAATATTTTTCTAGCATAGAAATGGCTACCATCAAAAAATATATTATACGGTTAAAAATCGCTTTCTGGTTTGTGTGCTGTTATGAAACAAACTAACGACTCCAAATTTAGAAACAAAACATTTAATTAACAATAAATTTACAAGGAGTCATATTTGGGTTCATAAAACTCTCGCGCTTGCGTAGCGTACCAAAGAGTCCATATCAATTTCCAAAACTGAAAAACGCAGCTTCTTCAGCCTGCTCCTCGCACCAATCGTCTCCCTACTCACCCTCCCCATCAAAGGCTCTGGAAATCGAAAGCGCTGAGTAGGAGACGTTACAGTGCTGAACGCCGGCAAGAAATGATGAAATGTTATTGCACCAGCATATTTCTCTGAGCCAAATTTGGGCTCTACCGTGTAGTGTAGGTCTAATTAGCCCTCGTGTGCAAAAAAAAAAAAAATGACAGTTGAGGGACAAGAAGACAAGAAAAACGATTTAGTGAAAGCAGAAGAGTGGAAGTTTTTGTCATTTAGAAGCTAAGATCAAGAAGATCCTTTAACGCTTAACGTGCCATCCCCAAAGGTATCATTTCATTTAGAGGCTTTCCCTCCAGCTGCCTTTAGTGAACACGTCATATTTTGATTAAGTCAGGACTTAAAGTTGTGAAATGTAGTTAAGTTGTGAAATATAGTTCTGAATACAGAAATATAGAAATGATTACGATTGAATAGGGATACGTACAATCGATTAAAATATTATACATTCTATGCACGATTTTGAAATAAATCGCATTGTCGTTGACCGTCGAATCATTTGAGTAGCACAGTTAAATCTCTTACCCCATTGATCAAAAGAATTGGTTTACATAAAAATAAAACAAAAATTGCTTATCTCTAAATGTGTTCCTTGACCTAAAATATTCATATATTTCATCATAGTAATTTTTATATACATCTGAAACCGATGTAATCTTTAAAGAATAACATGAATTTGAATCCAAAATTCATTCAATTTTTAGTTCGATTATATACTTAACATTTTATTAAAGAAAAGCAACATTTTGACTCATTTAAATTTTTTTTTAGAAACATCAGACATACCCTACACGTTTTTATATTTTCTGTTGTACTGATTTTTATCCGTTGGAAGCTATCTGTATAAATTAAAATCTATTTTGTTCAAAACTTTTAAAATATTGAAATTCTCTCTTTCATATTAATCTCTACAAGTGACATCTATTGGAAGAGGTCGTCATATAATTTTCGGACAGTTGGTTGTACCCGAGTAAATTTATAACAATAATAAACATGAATACGAAAGGCTCGGTGCCATTTACTCACATGAAAAAAAAGTCCAATGAGCAAAAGTTGAAAGAAGGAAAATCCAACTTTTCAATTGCAGTCGCAGTGAAAGTATAAGGTGAGTGGAGTAAATGTAGAACTGTGAAATAATCTGCTAAAAAGTTTATACATTAATGAAAACACTTTATAAATATATATAATGTTCCTCATATTTTCATATATTTTTTTGGTTGTATTGTTTAATGATACTGTTTATAAGAGGTGTTTTCGTAGCTGCTTTAAGTGGATGCAGTTTCACGAAATAGATATATAAGAAATTTAGAAATGTACATATGCACGACGCCAATAACAATGAAATATTTCAAACTTCGCTGCATGCGCACTACATTTTTTATATTTTTATCTTCTAAATGTTCTATTTAAATGTTATTTTCTATTTAAATTAGTTTTGAAATATGTACATTATTTATTTAATTTTTCTTAACCGTTTATCAAAAAGTTAAAAGCATGAGGTGTACTGTTAACCAAAATTATTGGAATAAAGTATATGAATCAATGCATAAAATGCAAAGGAAGACAATAGAATGAAACCGGAAAGAATATGGAGCCGAACAGAATGCAAGGATAATTTTCCTGAAGAAAATCTTTAATTTGGTTCAGATGTCGTACAATCGAGGATTTCACATTCTGAATTTTTTGGCGATTAACAAATGTTGCTAAGATGACGTATTGTGACGTGCTCTATGATGTAAATACTATGGCGGCAAAATAGATTTTCTGCATAATTCTTATGAGTGTCCATCTCTATGACGTAATGAAAACTAAATTGCCAGATGCATAAGAAATCCGTAAAAAAATTACCAAACTCAGAATTTGGTATCATGGATTATACAACCTCCAAGTTCTTTAATTTATCAGAGTAAAACTTCAAAAGTTTCTTTAGCTTCATTTCGATATTACAATTAATATTCATGTTAATAAGGTTTCCAAGGACCTCAGTGGTTTAGTGGCTTCACAACGGTTCATGAAAGATCAGCAAAGTGAAGCATTATGTACCACGGACAGTGATTGGGAAAGTGACCACATTCTTCCTCTCTGGAAGAATGTGCTGGAGCTCCGTGGATTGGGGAAGTATCCATATTCATCTGTAATCCCCTAAATCCATCCGCTGGTGTGGTGTGGATGTAAGGAGGGGGTGTTAACTAAGTCACCCGACCATGCTTCAAAATAACAAGGGGTTTTGTAATAAGTTAATACTCTAAAACTAACTAACCTTAAGGTACAGTCCGGGGCTCACTTGCACTTTTATCTATTACAAATTTTTTAAGTTTGGCATTCAATCTTATTGTTGAAAAAAAATATTCGATTCTTATAATCTTTTACACTAGCTTAAAAATCCATTTTTTGGTTTGGTAATATATATTACTGACCTTAGTAATGAAAGATACCATCAGTATATTTATTATTAATTTTAACGTTCGAAACTTGCATGAACAATATCTGTAACGTGAGAAAGTTCCTTTAGAGAGATTTAAATCCAATTTCACGTTGGTAATTATTTTCACTGATTCGCATTAAGTCATAATAATTATGGTAACTTTCTTGCCGTTAAATTATTAAGATTCAAATGGAATATCATCACGACTTAAGAAAGAAAAAAGAAAACAGGAGCAAAAACTAAAGCGAAAGAATATAATAACAAGGAGTCGTTAATAAAGAAACACAACACACATTGGCAACAACGGAAAGAGAACACAACAAACAATACACAGACGAGAACAGTGAAACTACTTAAATCGCTTTCACTTGCAACAAAAGAAAGCGGCTTTTGGGGTCGCGAGTTTTGTTGTTGAAAAGTGATTGTTGCGGGGGGTTATTTTACAACACAAATTACATCAGAGATGCATTTTCACAGGTCGCCTTTTACAACAATGAGTCGAATCTTTTTTCCTTTTTACGGGTTATTGTTGCATTCTTTATATCAGTCGCCACGGGGACTACGCTAAACTAATTTGCATATTTTTCCAAATATCCAATACGTTTTCTATGGTTTTGGGTAATTTCCATGCAATATAACAACATTATGATATAATTAAATAAAAGAAATTTAGATTAATTACAAGTAAACACTTCAGTTTCCTATTTCGACCCTCCGATTGGTGAAAAATGAAAATAGTGGCAATAAATCTAGTAAAGCAAGGTAAATACAAAACATCAACAATACGAAAGAAAAATTTTCATCCAATGCACACACAGTTCGAAAGTAATCCATTTCGAAAATAATTTAATGCAACAATTTCAAATTAATAAAATTTAAAAAAATGTCGAGCAGTTATATGTAAACACCTTTGATTACACTGGGTAAAACTCTGTCTTTGCACATTGAGGAAACAAAAAAAAAAAAAAAATCGATTGAGAGGGGGGGGGGGTAAAGCTACTGATGCAAAGTAAAAACAAAGCATTCCACAGAACGACAGAAAATATTTTATTGAATGCACAATTCGAAAGTAATCCAATGCATCAATAGACACACATTAAAATAAAAAAAAATCGAGTATAGTTATAAGTAAATACGTTAGATTATATAAGATAATATCCTACTTTGACTGGCGGACTGATCAAAACTGAAGATTTCAATCCGAAAATTATTTCTACATTCAGCATATAATTGAAAATGACACAACTGTCAAAATAACAGTAAAAAGGCATTATAGAAGAAAGTGTTATAAAAATTGATTACAGTCCTTGCAAAGGAGGTAATCTTTGCAAGGGCTGTAATCAGCTGCAAGATGCAAGAAACAATAATAAATTTAAATATTAACAATATTACAGATAAGAGATCAAATGCAATCGCCATATTAAGGTTGCTGTCTAATGAAATGGTAACTCTTCGAAAATCAGTTGCTATTGATTTGACTGTAATCACATTGAAATGCAGTCGTAATTTAAACAACTGCTTTGTTGGGAACTAGGAGGATATATATACACTTTGTGATTTGACAGCTTGGCGATCACTTGGCGAGAAATGGATAGCTCTGAAAACTTTCACCATCTAAGCTCTTGAGCCTTTATTAAGAAGATGGCCAAAAATCTTCCAAACTTTGGAAAAATTTAGGCTTTCACGCCAAGTAAGTTATAAATACTACCGTTCCTGGACCGAGTCAGTCAGTTTTGAATTCTCAGCGCCAGTGATAGACTAGGGGATACGAGCTGTCTGTCTGAGGTATTAGGAGAACTCTCTGTTTTGGGGAGCTGTTTACCGTTGAATTTGTTGAATTGGTATTGTATAATTGTGATTCGTAAATGTTGTCTCTGCTGGGTTTTTTCTGTATCTTTTAAAAAGTTCTACAAATAAAAATTATGTGATTGTTAACAGTTTATTTTATCGACTCTCAATCAACAGGAACCCCGAAGCTCGATAAATATTAATCATGTTTATTATGAGATAAAACAAAAATTTATGTGTTACAAGGTAGGAAACAATGTTGAATTTTCACTTGTTACAAACAGATGTTCCATTTGGTTCATATCATTAACAAAGAACACACAATAAAAAACTTAAATAAAACTGATATGAATATATCAACCACTTTTTAACTGCTCATTATGTATTCTGTTATCGCTCTCTGTCTATGTCATTCTTTGAGCTATGCAATTGATCCGGATTTCAGTAAAAGCCATTTATCCTGTAGAGCAGTTTCCAAGTCCGTGAGATTGATCAAAAATGTACACAACGATACTGAGCGATACTGAGGAAATTTTAAGGATTTTTATTGGGATTCAGGTTTGGATAGCTCATTACTTTTTCCATGCGTATGTTCTTTCTCCAGGTGATGTCGATGATGAAGGTTCTGTTGTCCATCTAAGTGAAAATATGAGCAACTGCTGATGTACACACTCAAGTCTATGACATTATACCAATATCATGATAAAAGCCCATCTATTTGGAGAAGTCTATAAACGTCAGTTACCTTTTTGAATACCTAATTTCATTTGGATTATATCATCATAAAACCGTCATAATTTATCATCATAAAACCCAATTTTTATGAATTTGACAACTAGAAACAGAAGCCACTTTATATCTAACGTCTGTGACATTATACGTATACAATTCTGTTTACTTGAAGTTGAGAAGTGACATCAGAGAGAGAACCAGTTCTGTACCTCATATCTAATAAACCATTCCATCATTACGTCAGAGAATTGATGACATTGTCCCTCCTTTGAATGAAAATGCGTAAGCGTATCGCTCTCTTTGATTTGGTTTAATTTTCTTGTAACTAAATGGATATTTTTATACACAAGAGCTAGAGCCATGGTGGCTTGGTTGATTAGGGAGTTGTACTCATTATCGGAAGGTTAGTAAGTTCGAATACAGACTTCGCCAATGATCAATCATGCTCATTTAAGACGACTAAGTCACGTTAAATAGGTCGTAGTCACAATGTTCTTCAAGTAAAATGATACGCCTGAGGGTGACTGGTTAAGTGTTGGCGAGTCTTCCGCTTGATCTCTGTCTCTAAATGATGAAGACTCACACCCGGATACTTCCAAAAACTGACAGAACCCAACTATGAGCTAGGTACAGGGATATATTCTGAAGTTACATTTCACTAGAGCTTTTTAGATTGAGAATTACAGTTTAAAGTAGATTTAGACACACAATTCGAGGTGGAAAATGGATTTATGAACACTTAAACCGAAGGTTGGGGTGCTAATCATTTGACTGCCAATTGGACTATCTGTCTTTTTGGTGAAGAATGTCAATTGAATAACGGAGGAAATTTCTACTTTCTGCCAAGATAGGTGACTCGGAAAATTTTCCAGTTTTTTTAAGCCTATCTTCAATGGAATGTTCTACCCGAAAGTATAAACGCAATTGATGTTCAAAAATCATAGAAGCACCTCCATTGTTTGACTGTTCTCTATACAGTGTTAAACGAAATATGACTGCCGACATTTACCAAGAATTGCATCCAGAGGAACAATCCAGCAGTAAATTTCTTAAAGTACTATATATCACATATCATTTCGCTATAACAAATATTATTATTACAAAAGTGTATTTTATATTATATATCACACACACACACATATATCTATATATCACATATCATTTCGCTGTCATCTATATATATTCAGACATCAATTAACTCACTTTCTGTGACGTCAAAGACATGTCGTGTACGCTCTGCGATTTTTAATTTGTTTGTTGATGCTTCCATCTCTCAGTTCTCTTAAATTTGATTCTAAATAAATTACAAGCAGTTCTTGCAATTATAATAAAACTGGATTATAAAATAGTGTACTTTCTTGTCTTTTTATAGTATAAAATATAATATTACTTTAAAAAATGTATTTTAGATAGATTTATATTCAATGAAAAAGCAGTCCGATTGTTTTTAACTTGTGCTTTTCACCACAAGATAAAACAATTTCGATTCTCTTATACCATTCTTATGAATAAAATAACAAATTTCAATTCACTTCAGCAGCTGATACTTTTTAAATGCATCAAATAGGCAGACAAATGGTTATTTTAAAAAAGTCATTTTATCTCCTGAGAAACAGTGAATACTGTTACAAGTTAAAACTATCTAAATAATTACAATATTTTATTTCCCTCCATTTGAAACAATTGTTTCTCAATTTATACATGAATTCTTGGAAAAAGTCTGTTGAAAAGTCAAGGTAGAACATTTTTACAGCCGTTACTAATGTAAATAATTAATTTCTTGTGAAAGTGGTTTTTCCCTTTTCCTTTCGCAACTTTTCCCAGCTTGGTGATGAATTAATCAATTCATTCACTAATAGTTCCAAGGGAATGATACTTTATGATAACTTATGATAAATATCTTTACATTTTACCCTTGACATACCTAAAAAAGTTCTTAATGTGCACGATCTTCTGGAATTCCCAAGGTGAGGGAAGCAGCCTTTTTAATATTCATTGGAATAACCAGCTTCAATCATAGCATTTTAGAGAAAGTTTTTCTTCTTTATGAACTTCCGTGGAAGCTATTAGTTTTCTGTAGACATCTAATTTTTTTCCACCGATAATGTTACAAGACAGCACTTCTTCAAGTCTGGTTAAATAACAAAGCATTTTATTTTTCATCCGAGAATTTTTAGTGTAATATTTTAAATTATCTAAAGAAATAAAAAGGTATATTAAATAGTGCCTTTTCTTGAAATATTTTGGAAAAAATAGTTGTTTAAGTAAAAATAATTGTTTATGCTAATATAAGACTGAATTCAGCAAATTTGAAGTATATTGCACGATTTCATTCTTTGCTATCCATTCCTTAATTCACTTTTCTAAATTTATTCCATTATTATATCCAATTAAATCTTTTGTATTATTCAGATATTTACTAAAAGGGCAAAAAAGAAAAAAACACGAACAAAAATTTGGGCTTAATGTTATTAGAACAAAAGTGGCGACACTGGAAATGTTATGTGAAACATGTAGACGTAAAACTAAGAAAAGGATTTGTGTGTGTGAAGAAAAATTTCAAACAGCAATTTTTGAAACTTAATTATTGAGCTGCAAAGAGTTTTTTCTAAGTGGCAGCAAATGCATTTGAAATTTACTGCCGCACGAATTTCAATGTGAACTTTCTGTACAAATTAAGACAAGCTCCATTTTGCTCAATAAACTAATGGAAAGTATGAAATCACCTTCCCATTCATATCAGACTGTGGATATCCAGTAACTTTTTTTAATCACATTTACTATCCCATCGATAATTTTCTCCAACAATGTATGTTTTCAAATTTTACGAATTTCAATCCTTTTGTTTTTCATTTCGAAATAGGAAAGGAAAAAACCTCAGCTAATTTATATATTCATGGAAACAAATAAATAATCACTGCATTTTTAATTCCTATTCCAATTTTATTATTCTAATTTATAAATATGAGCCTAAATTTGTTGTTGTCTTGTGTCAGCTAGGCTCTAGCATTGTGGGGTTTGCTGCTCCACTTTTCTAACTGAACCATATTTTGGTGTGTAGTTCGACTTCCTCAGTACTCACAAGCCATAGGTACCCGTTTATAGAGTAGGCAACCATTCATACAAGGAAAGGACAAAGACAGGATGGATACAAAGTACATACATGCCCGAACTGGGATTCGAACCCAGGATCTTCCTATCCGCAGTAGCGTGCCTCACTGCGCGTAGGACAAGACAAGTTGGGCGGCAGTTTAAAGTAATAAAAATATAAAACATTAGGGTGGTCATTAAACTACAGTGTTTGTCATTGAATAGTGTTATGGAGGTAACTTCCGTAAGCATCTAAAAGGTTTTTTCTATCCACCAAGTATAATAATATTTCCGGAGTATATTTCATAGAGTGTGCTCTCTTCCGAAGATTCTCAGATTCGATTCTGAATATCACAAAGGAACAAACCCGAAAAATACCCAAGTATTCTTCGCAGCACTCAATGCATACATAAAAACACAGCATCTATCTCCATACAAAGTTATTTTGACTGAACCTGAGACCTTTTACTCTGCAGAACGTGTCTTACCACAAGAACATGGTGAGACGCTTTTCGAAATGACTTAACTGGAGAAAATTCCCCTCAAATAGTGATCAGAAAACAACTGGTGCCATGCCAAAGTCGCCATGAGTGACTATGACATATCATGGGTTGAGTTAGAATTCGAACTCATTATCTTCGATTGTGAGAACTATGTCCTTTCCAACAAGTCCCCTCACGCACTCTCAAAGAATTTAATTAAACTTAATTAAAATTAAAATTTTGTTTTAAAATTATATAAAAAATTAGAGATCCAGTGATTCAGTAGCTCCACGCCGCTACCCGTTAAGATCAGCAAAGTGAGGTATCATCTGCAGAGGGCTGTGATTTGGAGGATGACCACATTCTCCCTTATTAGATTGCTGGAGCTTTGTGTGTTGGGGACGTGTCCACATTCATCTGTGACATCCAAAGCCATTCCGCTGGCGGGGAGTGGATGTGGAGAAGGAGGGTGCCAGCTCAGGTGTTATCTCATTACCTGACCGTAGTTCAAAATTACGAAACAATTGGCTATGGACGAATACTCCAAATTCCTTAATTTTAAGACATAATTCGGGGCTTGCCTGCAGCTCTATGCATGCGTAACAAAGCAAATAAAATAAATTATTAGCACAAAAGTGATCACTACAAACGGAATAACTTTTTCGAAACAATTGAGAGCAATCAAAATGTGACTAATGTTCTTTTTCAAGATATGTTCTCGAGCAGCCTTTCACAAGCAATTTTCGAGCATCAGTCAATAAATCATAAAACACAAACACCCCTTTCGTATTTCGTTCTTGATTCTAAACGAAACCTGAAGCTAATAACTAAATATATACATTTTCCGTCGAATCAGAAAACCATTTCAGACAATACTTTTGTAATGCGTACCAATTTGGCATACTAATTATGAGTGCGTAATGATACAACATATATCGAACCACTGCTTCCTTCTTGAAGGGAAGTAAACATTTCAGCTGAGTTCAAAGGTCACGCAGGAAAATAAAGCAACCGACCGCAGGGCTGAAGCAACAAAGATGAGATGGTCAAGCGAGAGGATGGCCTTTGTTCCGTGATATACTTTCATAGTGTTATCAAAGTGCTTCAGCCCTTACAGCGTTTTCCTCAAATTCAGATACATTTTATTATTTCATCTAGAAATAGAATCTGAATTTTTACTGAAAGGTAAAGTTTTTAACATAATTTATTGTCACTGAAAACATTTTTAAATTAAATGAATAAATATAATCATTTTTATTTATAATATGGTAGTAAATAAAAGATAAAATAACATAATTACACATTTATATTTTAACAATCGGTAATGTGTTATGTTTTTTAAACACATTTTAAGTGCTTGTAAGAAAAGTACAGCACCATTTTGGTATTTAATACTATCTTTCCTACTGATTTTTATCCGTTGAACGAGATAAATGAAGATTGAAGTATATTTTCTTCAAGTTTTGAAAGACTGAAATACACTATGTGGTACACATATCAAATAGCTTCCATTTTAGAAATGGTCTCTATTCAGACTTTAGTCAATTAGTTTTTTTTTTTCTTTTTGCACGAGCATGCTTTCCCTTACCTAGCCCTAAAATAGGCTCTAACAGTTAGATAGAACAAGCCGGGTGGAGTCTTCGTGAATTTGAAGCAAGGACCAAGTAGAAAGCTCCAATACATAGACTGCCACCCCCAGTAGTATCACTTCACTGGAAGGGCATTGCAACCACACTCAAAATTTTAATGTGTCCCAGCCACCTTTAACAAACACGACGGATCTTCGGTTAAGCAGGTGTTCGAACTCACTACCTACCCGATAATGAGAACGACGTCCTAACCGACCAAGTCACCGTGGCCCACCCTGTGTTAGTGGTAGGACAGCAATCTTAGGAATATAAAGTTACTGGTTGGATCCCAGTGACAGTTGAACAACGGGAGATAGATCTGCCTTCTCCATGTATTCCTGTCGGGCTGGTTAGTTGGTTCAAATACGCCGGGATTCAAACTCACTACCTTCCGATAATGATAACCATCCAGGATCTAACCAACTAGGGCACCACGGCCTAGTCAATTATTCCCAATAAATCCTTAATTATTTCCAATAAAGCCTTAACGCTGGAGGAGATGTCAAGAGAAAGGTGCCGGATCAGATTTGACCTCGTTATTTGACCGCGGCTTAAAATTACGAGGTGCTTGGTGATGGTATGAGTATTCCAAACCTGTTAACCTTAAGTTACAAGCCGGGGCTCGCCTGCACCAATAACCTGATAAAACCTTTTATCAACAGAAAAAAAAACGATACGCAGAATATAAATTTTATCTAGAATGAATATTTTTGTGTGAAAGCTGCACGGATTAATGGAAAATAATAAAGTCGAATACTATAAACCGTTATTATCCGGCTACTAGGATTTTCACCTTTCAGCAAAGCAAAGAATGGAAGTGATGGCGCCTTAGTATGGGCCACCCAGTGGTTGTGCCATCATAGCACGATATCAAGTCTTCGTGATTTAGAAGCAAGCTGAAAATTCCGTGACTTGGCCTGCTAGCCTTAGAAGTACCATTTCACATGGAAGACATTGCGACCACGATATATTTAACGTGAACCATCCGCAATGAGCGAACATTCTGAATTTTCGATTAGATTGGGATTCTAACTCACCACCTTTCGCTGACGGGAATGAAGCTATTGCTGCACTAAAATAGTATTAAATAATAAAAAAACTTTCTATCAATATATGTCTCATACTTTCATTTTTAAGTGTTATTTTTATGGATATTTCTTTATAAGGGATTGTTTATTCTTTATGTATATATTTTCATATATATTAGGTTTTGTTTATAATGCTTTCACAATAGACCCTTGTTAAGAATGACAAGAATGAATGTTAAAAGTGACAAGAAATGTCAGCATATAAACCTGGTATTAATGACGTAATTGCTAGAAAACATGAATTATAAAGGAGGAAAACATAGTTTTTATTTATAATTGTCATAAATAGCATAAAGTAACTAATTGCAAGAGGAAATAATTAATTACAAAAAAAGAAATTTAAAAAAGAAAAAAAATCAATTTGAATGAATCAAGAATCATGATGAATAAATTTGGAAATCAGAGAATTGCTTTAAAAATAAGTCCTACCAAAGTAATTCTTTAACTTTAAACTTTAAAAACATATTTTAACAGTATTTTAAAAAGCAACTGAAGCATTCTGATATTTTGTCTAAGAGTAAGACTATATAAAATTTATTATAATTAGATGATGCTATTAAAATTGTTAAGCACTCTAAATAACTCTGTTATTCACTGTAGAAATAGATAAAATTTCCAATGATTTTATTAGTAATAAAATAAAACGAATAATAAAAATTATTCAGTTTATACCTAAATACTGATGGAATAGTATAGAAAATAATGAAAATAATTTTAAAAAATGACTTAATATAGCGCTGCATATAAAAAATATTCTAATATTTTATTATGAACAATAAAAAATAGAAAAATTTTTGAATCATCAGAGAGAATTTAAACTAACCATAAAGTTGTTTTGTTTGGTCTTTTTCTTTCTGTTTTTCTTCTGTTCTGTTGTCAACGTGTTAATGACTTGAATCAATGCAAACAGTTTCTCAAAGCGATGCTCTGGTTTTTATATAAGAAATCGTTTTATTAACAAAATGAACTTAGAAAATATTTTTAATTTTGATTCTAATATCTTGGAGCCATGAAATCGTTACTCAATACATGTTCAAATCAATTCGATTATTATTAAGGGTATTTGGCTCAAAGCGATTCGAAACGACTTTTGGAATCACGGTTCCGGATACTCGTAACAATTAATGTTTCACTCATAAAATGTTCATCAAATAAAAAATAAGAAAAAGAGAATTAGAGAATCTTTAAACGGTCTTCAAGAAAACGAGAAACAACACAAGGGAAGCAGGTGAGATGGAGAACCAGGCAAGAAAACTTGAAAAGGACACACATATTAGAAAAGATAACATTTCAGGAAAATTTAGAAGCAATATTACTAACGATTTGAAAATTTGAGAAATATTATTCTTAATTATTTAGAACAACAGATAATTTCCATGTTAAACATTTTTACAAACGGAAAAAATTATTTAAAAAATACTTCTTTCTTACTGGTAAAAATCATGAATGAGTTTATTCTAATCGCCTATGACACTCAAACATTCGATGGTGAACTTTGCCTTGTTTGCTGCCGCTCGAAGAAAGCGATTTTGAAGGCCGGCAGCAAATTCGTCGACAAGTAGGATTCACGACGCCGTCTCAATATGATGTGATGTAGATTAAACGTTAGCTGACGTTATGGATATCTTAAAACAAAGAGAATTGAAATAAAGGGATATAATCATGATCTCAACTGGAACGAAAGAAACAACCGATTTGTGGTTAAAATATTTGAACATAAATAAAGATTAATTTATATATATATATATATATATATATATATATATATATATATATATATATATATATATATATATATATATATATATATATATATATATATATATATATATATATATATATATATATATATTGCTTCTTATTTAATACATAAAAAGTCCTCTATTGTCATACATTACTTTCGATAAATAATACCAATTGAATTACATTTTTTCTTTATCGCATACTTTGATATTTCTGATATAAAAAAATATACAAAATAAATACATGTAATGATGGAAAATATTTTCAATTGATTGGTGCATTGTTGATCTTTTTAAGAACTTAATACCAATGATAACCATCACAGAATAATACCTTTTTCTCCCTCACAAAAAACACTGCCATTGTTACTATTTTACATTAAGTGTATTGAGTTATTTTATAGGGAGTGTAGTTTATTAACCTGATTCAACATCAGTAATGTCCATTAAAGTATTCTATTTTGGTGTTAAATTTATTTTTTAAGAAAGTTTTTCTATGGAATATAAATGGAAAATTTGCTGTTAAAGTTTATGGTAAGCCGTCTGTGAAGTGTAACGTATGATCTTTTAATCTTACTTCATAATCTCGTCAAAACTTGTCTCACTTTTTCAGCTTTTAATTTTTTTTCTGCCATTCATTTCAAGCAAGGTTCATTGTTCAAAATATTTCACATTCTTTATTTTTTTCAACCAGTCTGCTTGTAGTGTATTAATAGCAATGAATGTCTTGCCGTGAGACAATCACAGAATTACCCCTTATTTTCTTCATTTCAACAAAATAAAAGCACTCTGAAAACGAGACACTTTTGAGGCTATCAAATCAGGAAATTAAATCTCTAGTTTACTATTTTTTTTTAATAAAAAATTTCCACAGAAAAAAAAAATCAAGTTTTTTTTTTCTTTCGTTTATTGTAATTCTATACAGATAAGTCGACGTTGAGTAACCATGTTCAAAAATGTGCCTCTTATTCAAATTAATTTTTCAACTGTTCTAATTACGTTTTGCGATGGATGAAAGTAGGAAATGGAACTATTTTTTAGAACAAATAACAATAATAGGAAGATGTGCTTTTGAAAGTATAAAGAGTGTTTAATGGAATAATAATCAGAAAAATTCCGTGAATTCATAGAAATGGTATGAATATCGATTAATGATCCTACAGAATAAACATCATCTGTCTGTGTTGTTTTTCAAATAATATAGTTCGCAAAATTCGAACAAAAACATTTTTAAATCAATCAAAATAAATCTTCCAAATAAATAACATTAAATAATTGATAAATATCTTCACAAAATTGAAAGGCTTTTATAAATTAAGAAAAAGATATGTATATTTGAATATGTTATTGCTACAGATGAAAGCCTATATCTAGGTAATTTAAACTATCTAGGAATAAATATAAATATCTAGATTAATAAATATAAATATCTAATTTGAAAATTATTTAATCTGCAGATTAACTGATTCTCTTACTTAAAGTGTGGATTCAAGGTTGATATAAAAAATTCATAATATTATGTAAGTTTCTTCAATTTAATAATATCTTAAAACAATTTAATTTTTTGTATTACAGATTTTAATTGATTGAGCATTGATTCCGTCAAGTAATTTATTAATTATTTGATTGGTTTAATTCATCACATGAGTCATCGGAAATTAAATGGCATTGTGATGATTTAAGCTAACAGAAGCGTTATTGTTTTCTCAGAAAAGCTCTTATTTTCATTTAAACAATTTCTATTTGAGCTCCGGTGGCTTAGCAATTACACGAGATCGGAGTTAGCATCATAAAGTTAAGTATTATTTATCACGGGCAGTGATTGGGGGGAGGGTGTACCATCTCCTTCCCCTTGCCAGAGAGTTTCTGGAGCCTCTTGGTGGCGTGCCCACGTTATTCTGTGACGTCCAAAGTCTTTCCGTTTGTGTGGCGTGGATGTGGAATGTAGGATGCTAGCTCAGGCGTGATCTCGTCACTTGATCATGTTTCAAATGACAGTTGCTTGGTGAGGGGAGACTATTACAAACGTTAAACTTAAGATACAGCTTGCGGCTTGCCTACAAGCACTATGTATGCACTAAGTACTATGCATATTATCTAGGTAAATTTTGCGAGTAAATTGTGAAATGAAATAACTCTAAGCACTTTAACATATCACCTCCTTGATCTGCTAATTATCTAATTAATATGTAGAAAAACTTATTTCTGTACTTCATCAATAACGTACTTCCTTTTTTTTCTTTTTTTGTATTCACATTTAAAAATAAAAATTTTTTTGTTTCAAAATATAAAATAACATATTAAAATAAAACTACGCATTTCATACAGGTTTGTTTCACCTCACAATAAGTAATTGCATGCAAACATTGCCGTTATTTCATATCTTTACATGAATAGCACATATGTTAAAAGGGCATAGGACGCTGAAATTGCAAAAGCATTCACGAATCAATTATTTGATTTCATGTTTACATTTTACCTAAACAGTGATTTATTAGCTTAAGTAAGGAACACGAAAGACAATTTATGAAATTATAAGTTAAAATTAAAAAAATATCTTCAAAATAGCAAATTTTATTCACATTTTTCTGTTTCAAATTTTTAATAATTTTGTCGAATTAGAATAATTTTTTCGTTTTAATTTTCAATTTAATGCTTTGAAATTTTTTTGGAGCTTTTGTTTAATTAAAGATACACACACATATATATACTTTTAAATGTGGGATTTAAAAAAAAATTAAATCATTGCATTTTTTTATTAAGCATTTTTAGATAGTAGAAATAACATATGAAAAAATTATATTTTTTCAGAAATTAAAAATTGGAAAAATTATACACATTTAGTTTGATGTTCATTATTATTATTATTATCCATACCATTATGTATGTATGTTATTGTTTCTCAACAGATTTCAACAAAATTTGAAACGTTATGGAACATTTTTATCGATTATGATAAAACAAAAATATAATAATTTTAAAAAGGTAAATCTAAAAAATATCATAGTTGGAAATATAAAACTCTTGTGTGTTCATAAAAAAAATACAATTTCATCACACAAAAAAAAGAGTTAAAATAAAAAATATTTTCCTTTCAAGTTTTGTGTCACCTTAAGATAAAAACTTTGAATCAATGAAATTTTTAAAATTATCGATATTTAACTCTGCTAAAATATATACTTTATGGATTAGAATTATAATAATTTGATGAAATAATTTAGTTTTTATAGTTTTAATGATTAAATGTCATAAAATACTTCATTATTTATGCTAAAATGCTGTTGCTCCAAAAACGATTGAAAAATTCAGATATAATATTTAGTATTAGATAAAAATTCAGTGTTAGATAATAATTTGATTATTCTCCAATTCAAAAGTAGTTTTGAATGATAATCGCCACAGTTCAGAAAATGAAAGGAATATATAAAAATGCAGTATTTCCACACATTTTTATCTTACCCTAAAAATTCGGAAAAATTAATGTAAAATCTTTTTATTTCTTATTATATGTAAGAGAAGGAAATTATGTAAATTCATAAAACTGCCACATTTTTTTATTTTTTAAATAATTTTTGATTAATTTAGTGGGTAAACAAAAATCATTAAACTTAAAATAGGACTTATTTCCAAAAATGAAGCAATTTGAATTAATAAATTATTGCACTATGCCTCCAAATAAAATAAATTATTGTAAAAGAATATATAAATAGAACTACAGGAAATATTCAGTTCAATAAGTCATGAAAAAAGGATCTTAACTGATACTAATAGAAAAATAAAAGCAACAAAAGATATAAATATTGTCTTTAACAATAAAAAAGCCGCTTAAAAGGAAAATATCGGGTTTTTAAAACTTGCTATTCCATACTAACTAACTATTCGAAACATAAAGTAAAGTTCAATAGAATAATGTAGCCTCTCTCGGAAAAGTGATAATTACCATCATCTCCTCAGACTGAGGTTTTAAAAGATAATGACACACTTTTAACCGTCAATCACACTCAGCAAATTGCAGTTTTCTTTTCTCAGTTTGAGAGGTTTTGCGCACAATCTGTCTTCCCGTGCGACTGAAGTAATAAAAAACATCATTACGATACAGAAATACTCGAATTTCCATTCCTTCTACTGCTATTAAATCTTAAATTCGAATTCATAAGCAAATAATTGACCTCGTTGGATCTCCTTCGCTTATATTCTCTGTGAAATAACAATAAATTTGCATAAATGGAAGACACAGTGTTAAATTGTTTTGGAGACGAGATTAAAAAGATTAAGATCAATCGTTTATAATGAGCCTAATACTAGGGGTGTATATTTAAATTGTTTGCTATATTCGAAACCTCAATGAGGATTTTTAATCAATTAACTCAAAACTATGATTTCAAATTATTTAAAAATTAAATTACTTTTAAATTATTGTTTTCTTTAAAATGTTACTGTTAAAAAAATCATTATCTAATTGATTTTTTAGAAACTACATAAAATATACAGGGCACTCAAGAAAATTTAGTTAATGTAAAATGCCTGGCTTCTAGGATTTCTACTTTTCATTACCTTAAAGGTCAAAAGTGAGAGCACATTAGATAGAGGGGCATCCAATGGGGGTGTCATCGTGAGCCCAAAAGGGGTCCTCGTAATTGAGAAGCAGAGACTGAGCATAAGACTTGGCCTGCTATCTTCAGAGATATCATTTCATAAGGAGGACATTGCAACCCTGAATTCTTTGACGTCACTCAGCCGTCATTTGAGAACACAACGTGTCTTCGATTGCGTAGGTATTTGAACTTATACGCTTCGATAACAAACGCCCAAGCCAACCAGGACACCTTGTTTTTTATATAAAAAATGTTAATTTCTTTTAAATTAGCAGCGCTGTTTTGCAAGATAGTGCACAAAAAGGGTATAATACTGTTTCTCATGGAAATGCGTTCCCCCATTTAAAATTTATTGTCCTAATGTTGTTTTCAATAAGAGACCACTGCACCGATACTTCTCTAATGATTTTGAAATATTATTATTTTTCTGTTATAAGGCATACTGATTTATAAAATCAAGTGATTTAAAGTCTTAAGATAATAAATGTCGATGATTTAAATTTTAGTTTGATGATAGAAGCACAAGCGAGTGCAATGAAACCTAGAATAGCACAAGCGAGTGCAAGCGATAGAAGCACAAGCGAGTGCAATGAAACCTAGAATAGATTTCATGGAACTTAGAGGTAGTTCCAAATGTCCTTTGTGAAAGACAACTTGTTTCTAAGCTCCATATTAAGGCGCTTGTGATTGGTTTCCCCTGTTGTTTCCAAGATCGCTCATTGATAACAAACGATCCGATTTTTAAGACATATTTATTTACATTAACACACATAACACTAATTTATAGACAAAGACATAAATTTAGTTGATTAATTTTACATTCGAAATTTTCATCGCCTGGAAGCGGTACTTCCGCTACCACTCGTCGTGGCATACCCGTACTGTCTCTCTCTTTTCGACAAGCTTGCCCTATTTCTCAAGTGTCTTACCACTTAACGAACTCGAAGGCTCCCGTCCGCTAAGTGTTTGATCTTCACACCTTCCCTCCAGTTTTCATTGCTGGACCTTGTCCCGCAAATGGAAACTACGAAGAATTCTAGAAAGTTCCTTTTACCTTTATCACCATTCCATCAAGAGCCAAATAATACCAACATTTTAAATTTAACTTAGTGCTTAACCTAGGTGCTGACATGCTTCAGCTTACACTTTTGTTTCATATTCTCTTTAAAGGAAAATATCCTATACTACTGCTATATTCATTATATTTATTACAACACAATATTATAAAGTAAGAAAATAAGAATCAATATCAACACAAAAACAATTATGTGCAAATATTATTCACACACAAACCTTATGAAAATTAACGACCCATAACAAATAGAAATAACTACATTATATTATATAAAGTTAAATATGAATATTATGATATATCAGAAATTATTTCTTTTTTTTTTTTTTATTTCTTACAAGATTCATTATAAAAGAGAAATAATTAATCATCCTCATAAACCCTTGATAAGGCATCTGCGATAACATTATTACTACCGGGCTTATGAGCTATTTTGACCTGATAGCGAGAAAGAGCCAATGACCATCTCTGTAATCTGGCATTCTTCGGAATGCTTTCCGTAAGATATTTCAGAGGATTGTGATCTGTGAACAAATTTATGGAAGTTCCGTAAGTCCATGCTTCAAACTTACCAAGTGCCCATATCACAGCATACGCTTCTCTCTCGATGGTACTCCATTTGGTCTGCGCTGGAGTTAATTTCTGACTGGCGAAGGTTATAGGCTTAGGATTTCCATCTGTATCTCTCTGCATTAAGCATGCTCCAATGCCAGTAACCGAAGCATCTGTGTGCAGTTCAAATTGTTTATTTAAATCAGGGGTTGACAATGAAGTGACAGTACACAAACTATCTTTCAATGAGATGAAGGCCTTTTCTGTCTCTTCAGACCAAGGAATATCATTTGGGATAGATTTTCTGGTCAGGTCTGTTAATGGCTTAGCAATATTCGCATAATGAGGTACATATTCCCTATAATAGTTAAACAGTCCTAAAATCGATCTTAAGGCTTTCTTCGTTCTTGGCGATTTTAAGTTTTTGATAGCTGTAATTTTATCCGGATCGGGCCCATGCTCTCCTGATCCAACTACATGACCTAAGTATTTTACCTTCGATCGAGCAAAGGTACATTTCTCTAAATTTGCGGTAAAATTACACTGTTTTAATGTTTCCAAAACTGTTCTTAGATGGTTCAAATGTTCTTCCCAACTAGATGAATAAACTATGATATCATCCAGAAACTTTCAACAAAATCATTATGAGGCCTTAGAATCTGATTCATAATTTGCTGAAAAGTAGCTGGAGCACCTGCAAGTCCAAATGGCATTACTTTCCACTGATACTGTCCTTTAGGTGAAACGAAACTTGTTAGTTCTCGACTATCTTGATCCAATGGAATTTCCCAATAACCTTTAAGGATATCTAGAGTTGATAGATAATTTGCCGCACCAGCTTTGAATCGTAATTCTTCTGAATTTTGCATTGGAAATGGAGCTATTTTAGACTCAGAATTCAGTCCCCGATAATCGACACATAGTCGAATCGTTCCATCTTTCTTTGCGACACATACAAGAGGATAAACAATCTCTGCGGAAGATGGTTCTATCAAATCCTTGTTTAATAGTTCTTTTATTTGATTTTCCACCTGAGGTTTTAGTGATTCTGGTATGCGGTATATGCGAGGCTGTTTCCTTTCGATTCCAGGTTTTAATGTTATTTTATGAGGTGGTACCTTAGCTCGTTTCAATTCACCATTGAATACGACTTTGTAGTCCTTAAGAATTGTTAAAAGCTGAGTCTTTTGCTTCGGAGATAGATTTGAAAATTCGGTCTTTTCTTCTAGCTGTTTCCAACTGTCCTTTATTTCTCCAAGGCCTCCTAAAGGTACAGGTTGAACTTCTCCAAAATCTTCATCAGCTTCATATATTATGCCCACCATATTCATCGGTTGGATATATTTCCTTAGCTTATTTTGATGCAAATGACGGATGCTTCCATCCGGTAGCTTAACTGCATAAGAATGTGGTGATTTTTGCTCTACAATTTCCTGGACCTTTCCACCTAGAACAAAGTTTGTTTGTAGAGTCTGGAATCAGCACAATAACTTCATCTCCAATAGATAATTCTTTTTCTTTGGATCTTAAATTATGATAATGTACATATTTCTCCTGTTGATTTTTAGTATGTTCATCGGCGTATTCCACAGCTTCCTGTAACCTATTTCTAACCTTCTGAAGATAATCAGTGATTGATTCACCAATACCTTGAGGTAAAACAACTTCATCTTCCCATGTAGATTTTAAAATAGCTAAAGGTCCAACTGGGGGGCGTCCATGAACGAGTAGGTAGGGTGAGACCCCAGTAGTAGCGTTTGGCACTTCAACGATATGCCCACAAGAGAAAAGGCAACTGTTTGTCCCATCCTCTACCTTGCGACCTTATGGCATGATGCAACATTGATTTCATTGTGCCAATCCATCTTTCTATTAATCCGTTACTCTGTGGGTAACCTGGTGTAGAGAATTTTGGTACAGTCCCTAATCTTTTAAGAAATTCTTGCGTTAACTTTGCAGCAAAATTTGTTCCATTGTCCATAGCAATGATTCGAGGAATGCCAGTCCTCATAAAAATTTCCATAAAGGCATCGCATGTCGCTTTTGCCGTCAAAGTTTTAATCGGAATTGCCTCTGGCCACCGACTGTGCTGATCCATAACACACAACACATACTGATGTCCCCTTGAAGATTTAGGTTCAATAGGCCCTAAAATGTCAGCATTGACTACTTGGAAGGAAGTTCTGGTCTACCAACAGCTTCTATAGGTCCTCTGTCTTTCAGTTTGGTTTTCCTCCGCAATTGACAATCGTGGCAAGATTCACACCAGCGTTTTACATCCCTTGGCAGACCTTCCCACCAAAAAGACATTGTAACTCTTTCCTTTGTTTTCCTAGAAGCAAGATGTCCTCCTGTTGGTATTTCGTGAGCCAATTTAAAAATTTCTTTTCTCCTGCACTCAGGAACTACAAGCTGTACAAACTTCTGTCCTGCCACATTGCCTGTGTGGTACAATAAATCTGACTCCAACCAGTAATTATTCTTACGCTGTCTGGCATCTTCAAAACACCGATTTAATGTAGCACAGGACAACTGTTCTTTTCTAAATATCTTTGCTTGCGAAATTGGAGTACTATTTTCTTCATCCTTAATAGCGGTTATTTCTTTATTTGCCAAGTTACTTTCCACTGGAGTAGTTGAAACCTCTACTTCAGAATTTTCTAAATCAAATGTTCCTTGATTTGCTTCTATTGCCTGGTGAGCTTCTATTTTCCTTCCCTCCACATTGAAAGTACTGAAACTATTCCTTTCCCGTGGATATTTTTTATTTCCTCTCCAAGATATTTTCTTCTTTGTTCTTCCAACAAACTAAAAACTCTAGGAGTGATCAAAGCTTGCTCATGCAATCCTTCCACAACCGCAGCATGCACCATGATATACGGCCTGATATCATCATCTGCTGACCAAAGACTTAGTGGAACAGAAACAAGCTTTCCTTCAACCGGAGATCCAATTGCAGGCCTCAAGTAAATTTTCCCACTTGACTGCAACATTTCTTCTGGTACCACTGACTTCCGCAGTACTGTAATTTCCGCACCACTATCAATGATTCCTTGAAACTTATTATCTCCTATATTTAAATCAACTCGCAAAAGCTCACCATCCTTCTCACTGATTGAATTTCCCAATCGAAACTTGCATTACCCATTTTAATGCAAAGTTCATTTAACCCTTTTTGCTTACCTCAGTTTCACTTATATTAGAAACTTGAGTTACCGTATTCATTTGCGGGCAGAATTTCTTCAAATGTCCCTCTTCCTGACATTTGTAACACTTCAATACCTTTCTATCTGGAGCGCAACTTGCGGTATTATTTCCTAAACGATTCTGTGGTCGTGGATTTGGGTTCTTTTGATAATTATAATATTCTTTCTTTTCCACAAAGTTTTTATTTCTAAGTTCACCTGGAAAATGTTTCCTTACAGTTTCGTTCTGTTTTGTTCCATGTGGGCCTGGAATAAATTTAGTATAATTGTGGGAATTATTTGCAAAACTTTTTGGCATCGAAACTAGGAAATTATCAATTTCCCTTACCAATTCAGGGACTGGAAGCCAATTTTCAGTCTCTTTCAGAAATATTTGAGATCTTACATGAGTGGGCAAACTCTCTTTTATTTTGTCAGCTACAATAAGCTCTTTAAGTTTAACAAATGTATCTACATCTCTTGATTTTAAATACAGTTCTAATGCAGCTTCCACTCGGGACGCATACTGAGCATAACTTTCATTGTGTAATTTATAACAAGAATCAAAATTCTTTTTGTGTTGTAACGGAGTTATTCTATATTCCCTTAAAATGAAATTTTTGATTTTGTCATACTGATCTAAATCTTCTTCCGACAACATAGCATTAATACCTTTAGCACGACCCTTTAAACACTGTAAAATAATTTTCCCTTCGTACTGTTCGGGTACTTCATAAAGCTTGAACATCCTTTCTGCATGATGGAAAAAGAAAGGCCATTCTTCTGCTTGTTCTGGGGGATCTAAAATTACCCCTTTCATTATATTTAAATAACCTAGAAATGTGTTTCCTAATTTATCTCGCCCATATTCTACCGTGCTTAATGAGTTGCCCTCATATTCCCTTTCTTTTATTTCTAATTCACGCATTTTAATTTCATGCTCACGTTCTCTTTGTTCTGCTTTGGCTTTTTCTCTTTCTATCCGATCGGAAATTATTGTATTTATTAATTCTCGAACAAATGATTCTTCAAAATGTTTAGATTGTGTAATCAAATTTTTAAATCTATTACTTTCGCGTCCGGAGGAATCTGTTCTCCTAACTCACTAGCCAATATTAACAGATCCTCCTTTCGAGCTTTACCCAAGAATGCAAAGGCCATTTTAACAACTAATGTTATCGCAAATTACCAAACTTAAGTATCAACTATTCAAAGCAAAACATTTAAATCACACAAATCACCTTTCATTTGTTTAATCTATAAAACCCTTTCGTTTACTTAATGTACCAAAAAAAAAAATTTAAGAAATTTATTCTAATAATAAATTTTAAATTTTATAGTTTCAATTTTCATTTCAACACACTGTAATATACTTAATACACACGATAATATACTATAATATGTATAAAACTTCAATTACATAATACACATTAATGAATGAAACAATTCAAAACAAGCTAAAAAAAAATATACATATACGAATCATACTCCCAGTTTAGGTATTTCAATTTAAATAAATCTTTATCACAGAAGATCATTGAACATATAACCACTTAAATCAATAAAATGCTAAAATAATTTTTAGTAACATGCATTTATATCTTTATCATTATTAATATATATAATTTTACCTTAAAATAATATGAATCAGAGTTACCGAAACAACCAAAAACTATTATTCATTGCAAGCACAATTACTCTCAAAATATAAAATAATTCAAAATTTCCTCTCATAAATGCTTCCCAATCTTGGTTTTGATACAAAATTTAAAATCTAAACTTAGTTACTTTACATAAATACTAAATACAATCATAGTAAATAATAAATATACCTAATAACATTGAATAATTCTGTGAAAATGCAATTTTTAATAATGCAAAACAATACTCAGTAAAAAGCATTTAAACTTTCTTGAAATAGTTTCTTATTCCATAAACTTTATCATTTACATAATGAACAACAAAATGATAATGAAAATTCAAAGCAAAAACATTTATATCCTACTATATCACATTAACACATTACACCAAACATACGTTTCAACAATTTACTATTCAATAATACAGTATCTTTTAAATTAATGCACATAACTCAAGAAATTGACAATTAGCAACAACATTATTATTCGACATAAATTTGTTTTAATAAACAGATTATTCCAAAAATATATTTTTTTTTTCTAATAAATCAAAATTATATATATATACATATATATTTTTTTTAGTAATATCACCAGTTAGAGAAAACTTTTCTGAATATTAATGAACAAATGTCAATAACCAATATTATTTCGAACCAATATCGAACTTTTAAACATTTTCTCAATTAAATTAAACATTATACATATTTGTTTTTATCTTGATATTTTGAATATTTAAACATTTTTTTCATTTATTACATTTACTTCTTAAACAAAACCCTACAAAGAAATTTACGAAAATTCTAAAACAAAATTTCCCTTAAATCATACATAATTAAAACATATATTGGCTCTTAATGGAAGGAGAAGCAATCAAAATATACAGACTCACGATTTTGTAGGTATTTTTCCATCATTAGGATCTCATCATTTTGTATTAATCCGGAATACATCCTGTCGACTGCGCCAATGTGATTGGTTTCCCCTGTTGTTTCCAAGATCGCTCATTGATAACAAACGATCCGATTTTTAAGACATATTTATTTACATTAACACACATAACACTAATTTATAGACAAAGACATAAATTTAGTTGATTAATTTTACATTCGAAATTTTCATCGCCTGGAAGCGGTACTTCCGCTACCACTCGTCGTGGCATACCCGTACTGTCTCTCTCTTTTCGACAAGCTTGCCCTATTTCTCAAGTGTCTTACCACTTAACGAACTCGAAGGCTCCCGTCCGCTAAGTGTTTGATCTTCACAGCGCTCTAAAAGAAATTGCAGCTGCTTAATTAGTACAACATAATCTCATTCATTGTAAATATAATTTAAACTAATTCTCTCTCTCTCGTCCCCTAATAAATAGAACCAATATTCATTGATTAAAATGAATAAAAATGCGTTATGGCGGTTGTTTTCTTTATCGTATAATATATGACTTTTATAATTGTATACTGTTAAAATTAATATATATTAATTTATTTAATAGACATGACTCATTAAGAATAGGCTGAGAAAAATTCCTTTAAAACCTGTAATAAAAAAAATAATATTGAGGAAATCGTTATATTTTTTCTTTAAAAACTAAACTTATCAGATTATCAGAAGCTAAAAACAAAGAATGATCTCTTAAGAGAAACAATATCGATATCACACACAGTTTTTATATATATATATATTATACAGACAGAACAATGAAAAAAGAGTTAAGAGAGTATATATATATATATATATATATATCTATATATATATATGTATATATATATATATATATATATATATATGTATATGTATGTATAAATTATATATATATATATATATAAGAGTTAAATATATATATATATATATATATATATATATATATATATATATATATATATATATATATATATATATACTCTTAACTCTTTTTTCTTCATTGTTTTGTCTGTTGCTGTATTAAGAAATATTATAGTACCTTTGTAATATATTTGAAACTACTCAAGTAAAACTAGAACTCTTTCTGAAGGGTGCAGATTTCCAGGACACTAACATTGGCGTAGTACACTATTGGAGCATTTGCATAGTTATAGAATTGTTAGTGCACAATACACTAAGATTAACATAGAAAATATTAATCTGATTAAATATTTTCTACGGTTGTCTAATATTATTTTCGGGTTTCTTCCATTTCTATGGGGCAATGATTTTAGCATTATAATACTGTTCCTGCAAACTTTTTAATGAGAGAAGTTCATAATTATAAAATAATAGCAATAAACATTTTTGAAATTTTCGTTATGAATGAATCAATGTAGTCTCGTCAAGAAAAATTATTTAAAAGAAATTATAGATGTTATTAATTTATTTGTTTTGTAAAACATGGTTTCGGTTCATTTTAAGGATTTTATTTAATTACTTGAAAATGTGATTTCAGTTTTCAAGTTTCAAAATTAAATATGTATTAAAATTGCGCAATATTTCCAAATAAAATGCTTAAGAAGAAGAAACCAACAATCTTACATAGATTTCATAAGATACAGATATTTTATGATTGAAAACGAAATGCAGAAATGTTTCTACAAAGGATAAGAATTCCATGTTTGGTTGTTTGTAACAGTAGCTTTCAATTTAATGTCTTTTAAATATTTAACGTTAGAGTAAATACAAAGAGGCACACACATGCAAAGTAATTTGTGCCATGTGTATATTATTGTGGTGACAGTCCTTGCATATATCATATACTAGTTGAATGTTCCTACTAAGAATGTAGTTGAATGTTCCCTCTTATGCATTCCATTTAAATCAATTTACATCTGGTTCAAGGGACATCGTGATCTGGTTAGTTACGGCGTCTTTCCCAATACCAGAAGACCAACAATCTTACATAGCGGTGTAGCTGAGCTCCGGACTGTATCTTTAGGTTAACGGGTTTGGAATATTCGCCCATTACCAAGCGACTCATCGTCTTGAACCACGGTCAGGTGACGAGGTCTCATCTGATCTGGCACCCTCCTCTCCACATCTCCGCCACACCATTGGAAGAATTTGGGATGATCCTCATTCACGTGGACACGTGCCCATCCCACGGAGCCGCAGCAACCCTATGAGAGAGAGGGTACGTGGTCACCCTCCCAATCACTGCCGCGGCAAATGATGCTTAACTTTGCCAATGGAAAGTGGCGTGAAGCTACTGAGCCACTGGAGCTAATTATCAGAAGGCTGTGAGTTCGTATCCATACCCAACCGAATATGCATCATTTTCACTAAGAGCATCAGGGGTGCGTATAAAGGGTTGTGGTCGCAATGTCCTCCCGGCGAAATCCTTATGGATGACAGGCTAAGTATTGGGGGGTGGGGTGAGGATTTTTTGATTGGTCCCTGATTCTGAATGACAGAGATGCAGCCACTTTTGGGCTCACGATATCATGATCAGGGGATGCCCAATAGGTTCCACTTCTTGTAGTATTGAAGGGAGAATTCTTTGCAGCCAGGTATTGGAAAAAATTTCTGGTTCAATGAATATGTAATTGACACCTGACTCCCTTCATGCTTACTTAGTCTCGATATTACCAAGGGAAAACGTTCACCATGTTTTGAAAATTAAGTCTTTTGGGGGATTTATATTTGGGTTCGTAACCCAAATATAAAAATGGGGAAATTAATCTGTATTGAAATTGTTTTCTATACAGCATATCAAAATAAAAAAAATTAAAGTGTTAAAAATGATTTCAGACTGAAGTCTTAGTTTAATCTTGAAAACATAAAAGCTATCTTTAATCCCCTCAGGGGGTTTACCTTCTTTAGGCAAACACGGGTGTCACAATCCCGAGGTACCTTAGTGAACTGTCCTCTTCTTTCTTTTCTTCTCTCCTCTTCTCTTCTGCTTTTTCTTCCTTTTCTCCCTCATTGTGGTTGCTTTGTAAGAGGTTGAAGGCTCTCCTTGAGTAGCTATTGCCGTCCTGTTGCTATTAGCTTCTCTTGGGGACTAAATCACCCACGTGTTTGCCGTGCGTGGAGACCCGTGTCCCTGGAAAGGAGGATCCTGGTAATTAAGACTCTCAGAGACCAACACATTACTTTGGCCTCTGCTTCAGGTAAATGGCAGGTGTGTTGTCGTCCTCAGCATGCCAATCGGCTTCCATGGATCAAGCGATCATATATCTGCTATGTGACTCGATAAGGGTGGAGGCCACGTCAGAGATATATTGAAAGCGTATAAGGTCTGGCTAGCACTGATGCAGTTGGGCTTCATAGTGGGTGGTGCAGTCAGGCCTTGAAGTAATTAACCTATTTCTATGTGGAATGTACTTCTAATTCTTTACTCCCTATGGAGCAACAAATGATACAGGATCAGAAATATTTTGTTATTAAAAGAACATAGAACAATTTTGATATTGATTCCCCTTTCTTAATTATTAAGTGTCTTATTGGTACAGTTGGAAATGTCAAAAATGTTCGCAAGATGAAGTTTGGTGATCTCTTAGTTGAATTTTATCAATTGAACAGGCCCAAGCCACTCTAAAACTAAACTGCCTTGGTAATATAGATTTTATAGTACCTCCTCATAGTAGGTTAAATTCTACTCGGGGAGTAATTTCCGCAGATGATCTATTTAATGTTTCA
The DNA here is from genome assembly GCA_030067965.1 of Latrodectus elegans. Taxonomy (NCBI): domain Eukaryota; kingdom Metazoa; phylum Arthropoda; class Arachnida; order Araneae; family Theridiidae; genus Latrodectus; species Latrodectus elegans. The sequence goes on from CM057822.1 coordinate 96,359,089, forward strand.
GAGGAGGAAATTTTGGATAATCTCGTTAATCAAAAAGTACAACATGTGCAGCGCATTACAATCAGAAGAGAGGGCACAAAATTATAAGATCTAAACACCTTATACTCACGTTTGCTATTCCTAAACTACCTTAATCTATTAAAGCTGGCTACCTAAATAGTAATGTTCGCCCCTACATTCCAAATCCATTACGTTGCTTTAAATGTCAACGATTCGGCCATTCAAAAACTACTTGTAGGGGACATTTGACTTATACTCGATATGCATCCTTTGGACATGACAGTAGTCAGTGTCAATTACAAGAAAAATGTGCCAACTGTAGTAATGAACATCCCTCGTATTCCCGGTCATGCCCAATCTGGATATTAGAAAGGGAAATTATTTTACTGTGAAAATAAAACAAAACTTATCTTACCCTGAAGCCAAGCATACAGTGTCATCTCGTATCCCTATTCAAGGTATTAGCTATTCACAAGCAATTAAAAAAGTCCTGAAATCTTGTAGTACCCAAACAGATTTCTTAAATTTTCCAAACTTATTTTCAAATATTTCTAATATAAATGTCTCATCTTTACCAAAAGGAATTTCTCCACTGTCTTTCGCAAAATCTAAGTCTCAAAGATCCCTAAAATTAAAGAATGCAAAAGAAGGGCTCCATAAATCATATTTAAAGAGTAAAAGAAGCTCAACTGTCTCTAAGACAGGTATAAAGAACGTAGACCTATTAGTTGATGAAACACTCCTAAGTGGAGATTCATCTGAATCCCAGATGGCGTGCTCCAATGCCGGAGCATTCAGCTTAGCTTAATGGGAATCTTCGTTTCTTAGAATTGTCGAGATTTTCGCACTCATATAGAAGATATAAAAACTATTATAAACCTGCATAATCCAATTTGTTTTGCCATCCAAGAAACCTTATTGAAACCTCAGTATAGTTGAAAATTGCGTGGGTGTAATTGTGTGAGGAAAGATGTTAATCATGATTCAGTTTCTGGAGGTGTATGCAGTCTTGTCTCTTGTAATATTCCTAGCACTATACAATCCCTTAACACTTCATTATAGGCTGTTACAGTACGCATACACTCAAGATCTCTCATTACTATTAGTAACATTTACTTACCTCCCCATGCAATCATTCATGAAAGTGATTTAAACAGTTTGCTGGATCAACTACCGACACCTTTTACTTTACTTGGTGACTTCAATTGTCATAAAACCTTATGGGGTGGTGATAATATGAATCCTCGTGGAAACATAATTAAACAGTTCATTTCTAATAATAATATCTGTCTTCTAAATACCACAGAAATAACCTATTTACATCAACTATCAAGAACTTTTCATTCATTAGATTTAACTATTTGCTTTCCATCAATTCTACCTTCATTAAATCTTAATGTTGATAAGGATTTATATAACAGTGATCATTTTCCTTTAATTATAAATCAAACTGCTATAAGCAGACCACAAATCTTCCACTCCTCTTATTCTTATCATCGTGCAGACTGGTATCGCTTCACTCAATTAGCTGCGATTGCTGACAGCATGGTTAAAAGTGATAATATCAATGATGCTGTACAAAAAGTAACTGGTACACTTCTAGATGCTGTCAAAAACACAATTCCCTAGCGCTCCCCAATTCCACGCAAATATCATAAACCATGGTGGAACCATGAGTGCCAAGAGTCATACAAAAAAACAGCTGTGGACTGTTTTTCGCAGGTGCCGTACCATGGAAAAACTCATGACTTTCAAAAAAGCTAAAGCTTTTGCTCGTCGAGTATGGCATAATAGTCAAAAAGAATCGTGGATAAAATATGTTTCCTCCATCACATCATCAACTTCCAGCAAAAAGTTTTGGAAGAAAGTTAAAGCTTCCAGTGGTTTATTTCGGGTTTTCTCTATCCCAATACTATGCACAAGAGCTGATACAATTTCTTCTCAGTATGATACTGCCAATCTTTTAGGTGAAACCTTTGCAAGGGTATCTAGTCCAGCCTCTTATGATCCTAAATTTCTCAGAACCAAAGAGCAAGCTGAAAAGAAACCTATAAAGTTTTATGATAAAGCCATACATCCATATAATTGCAATTTCTCTTTCCTGGAACTGCAGAGAGCCCTGTCCCAAACAAAAAATACTAGCCCGGGATTAGATGGTATCTCATATAAGACGCTTTGTCATCTTAATCATGAATCTTTAATAAACATTTTCTATTCAATAGAACATGGAATGAACATGTCGATCCCAGTGTCTGGAGCAAAGCAATTATTATTCCAATTCTTAAACCTGAAAAAGACCCAACTAATCCTCAAAACTATCGTCCAATTTCTCTCACAAGTTGTCTTGCTAAAACTTTGGAGCGTATGATCAACGACCGTTCTTGTTTATGTTGTAATGAAGACAATCAGTACATATTATTTTATCAAAGTGGATTCCGGAAAGATCGATCTACTCTAGACAATATTGCATACCTAGAAACACAAATTAGGCATGCCTTTGTACGGAGACATCATTTGGTGTCTATATTTTTTGACATAGAAAAAGCTTATGATAAGACATGGCGTTATTGAATTCTTCGAACTTTGTATAATTCTAATTTCAGAGGAAGTTTACCCATTTTTATTCAGATTTTTTTAAGTTCTCGCATTTTTAATGTTGGTATATGATCTGTTTTATCTAATCCATTCACCCAATGTGAAGGGGTTCCTCGGGGAAGTGTCTTAAGTGTTACTATTTTTAATATTTGCATCAGCAACATTCTTCATGTATTGCAACTATCTGTCCATGGAACATTATATATTGACGATCTCCAAATTTCTTGCCAAGGTTCCAATATTCGACTGATTGAACGGCAATTACAAATTGCTGTCAATAATCTAGTTGCTTGGTGTAATGAAAATGGGGATACTTTTTCCCCTTGTAACAGCAATTGTATCCATTTTTGCAGAAAAACTGGGCCTCACCCTGATCCAGAAATTAAGATATCAGGCACATCTATTCCCGTAGTTAATCAAATATCATTTCTTGGGCTTATATTAGATAAAAAGTTAACATTCCTACCACATATCTTAGATTTGCGTAAAAGATGCGAAAAATCACTAAATATTCTTTCTAATGCCTCTTGGGGTGCAGATCGTAAAGCATTACTTCGAGTGCATCAGTCAGTTATTCTATCTCGAATTGACTATGGTAGCGTAATTTATGGATCAGCCAGATAATCAGTTTTGCGCAAATTAGACCCTGTTCGTCACTCAGCTTTACGAATCTGTTCTGGAGCATTCCAGACTTTTCCTGTCCAGAGCCTTTATGTAATTTGCAATCAGTTACCTCTTGATCTGAGACGTAAGCAACTCTCTCTACATTATTATTTTAAAATGCTATCAGTATCACAAATGCTATCAGTAACACCCTTTGAGATCGATGATTATTTGTCCCTCTTTAAGAAGGGTACATAATGCCTGGCCACATAACATATTATCATTTTATGAGCATACAAATTCATTCCTGTCTTCATCTGAGTTCCTCGATTTACACATTCAAGTCACAGATGCTCTCAGATTTCCTCCTTGAGATATTCCTGTTGTCAGTATAATCAAACCCTTTACTGGATACAGTAAATCAGCTACATCTCCCCTTATTTTGCAATAGATGTTTTCACACATTCATTCTCATTATTCCCCCCACATCTCTGTGCTCCCATATCCACATGCAATTAGACTATTTTAATGATAAATGTCATCCAATTATTGTGGGAAAATTGAATATTTTAAATATATTGAAGAATAAAGGATTTGACATCTTGTTTTGTTGGGTTCCAAGTCATGTTGGCATTGCTGGCTATGAACTTGCAGATAATACTGCTAAAAATGCCTGTGACATTTTGCATAAGGCATTGCATTATTATTTTTTGACATTAAACAAATTATCAAAGATTTCATTTCCTCCCATTAGCAAAAAACATGGGATTTGCTGAAGAACAATAAATTATATAGTATATCCTCCCATATTCTTCCATTTTCAGTTGCTCCCATGCGAAGAGTTGATGTAAAACTCAAACGGCTTCGTATTGGATATACTAGATTTACACGCAAGCACTTTTTTTTGTCTCGGAGTGCTCCAATTAGTAACATGAGTAATGTACCATATACAATACATCACATTTTAATTGTTTGTTCTAATTCCAATGATTTACGCATAGTGTTTTTTAATACCACAAATTTAGTTTTATCAGACTTGATTGGGTTTAACCACATAGAAATTTGTGTGTGTGTCTGCATTTTTACGTGCAATAGGTTTTTTAATTCTATTTAAGATTTTTTTCCAAAATAATCTTTTCCATATCCTTTTCTTGAACTTTTATTACATTCCATTGTATACATCTGACTAGTCTTTTAACACAGAATTTTCAACTACAGTTTTAAATATTGTACGTTGCAGAAATGTCCAATATTGGATCTTACATCAGTAAACCTCACAAAAACAAACAAACTCTCTTTAATTACGAAGTTCGTAATATTGAGGTCCAAATTCTTTTTATCCCGGTTCCAATGTATTTCTATATGTGGAGTATAATGCAAACTGTAAATATATACGCTGCAATGGATGTAAATAATACTTTTTTAAAAAATTAATAATTATTTTTATTTTTTATACACTTAATGACAATATAGAAAGAAGGAGCAAAGTTTGAAGCTATAAATATTTTTCTCAAATCCTAAACATTATGCATAGAGGAGATTTAGAAGGTTGAATGAGAATCACACATGCTTCTATTCTTGAGATGGGAAAGATTCCGTTGTAGAATATTACCCCAACTTAAATTAATTATATAGCTGCACAAATAACTGGACGAAATTGAAATTAACTATTTTGGTTTAAAGGAATTCAAATAATTATGTTTTAAATGAATTATTCAAACACTGTCATTTCAGTATTTCGAATTGGAAATTGAATCTTAAGTTAACCAGCTTATTTAAGCTTGAATTAAAATTTCCTTATATTTGACGCAGCTGTTTTGAATTAAAAACAGCGATTTGAGGTTGAATTAACCTCGACCAAAATTTGAAGGAAAAAAAGAATAATGATTTCATTTAAATAGCTATAGAGATAAGCAAAAAGGTTTTCACTGAATATTTAAGGAATGAATAAAATTACCAAGTCCCAGTGGTTCAGTAGATCCACGTCTCATTCCGTAGGATCAACATAGCGAATAATCACTAACTGCTGGCAGCGACTAGGGGGGGACCACACTATCCCTCACTAGGTTGCTGGAGCTCCGTTGATTGGTGATGTGTCCAAATTTATCTGTGACGTCCAAAGTCACTGGTGTGGCAATTCAAGTCTGGACCTCGTCATCTGTGGTTCAAAATGATGAGACACTTAGAGACAGCTGAGTATTGTAGGTCCATTACCCATGAGGTACAGTCCGGGGCTCGCTTGCTCCGTTGTTGTTTTTTGTGCCAGTTAGGCTGGCATTATGAGGTGTGCTGCTCCACTTTGCCAACTGAACCATATTTTGATGTGGAGTCCGACTTTCACAGTCATAGGTATACAACCATTCACAACCCATTCATACAAAGAAAGGACAAAGAGATGACATGCAGAGAGAGAAAGTACATCCGTGCCTGAACTGGGATTCGAACCTAAGATCGCAGTCACGCACTCTGACCACTAGACAGGGTGGGTGTTGCCTGCTCCGTTATGGAGTTATGGATGCATTATAACATCCTAATGGACTTATATAGACTAGTCATCAAAAATCTTATTGTTTAATAAATACTTAAATTTATATATATATATATATATATATATATATATATATATATATATATATATATATATATATATAATGTTGATAACGATATTACAACTCTATGGATGTTAATTTATTTATAAACTTTATGGAAATCAAAGTTTTTGAAATAAGAATTCAAATGTATTTTTATCTATATGTGGTTGAATGTAATATGTTAAAATTTATACTTTCTGATCACAGGTATTATTTTAACATACAGAAAGATAATAATATTTGATAAGGATATAACATTTTAATATGTTTGTTTTCAGTTTTTTTAATTTTTCTTTTGAAATTAAAACTTGTGCATGTATTTGAATGCATAAGTGAATAATATTTTTGAATTTTCTGTGGTATCATATTTTTTTACATACTTAGCACATGCTGATAGAATTACTAAATTAAATTTATATTTATTGGACCTAAATTTAGCTTTATTTGCATTTCGATACACAACTTTCATTTAATAAAATAAAGAAAATTAGCATCACCAATTTATTTTAAAACCTACTTATTATACTTGAAGCATCGGATAGTCATAAAAGAGAATTCATAAGCACTTCACCAAGTTACACTGAATATAAAAATTTCTTCATGAAAACTTGATGTCAAAAATTATTCATAAGTTAGTAACGTGTATGTCCCATAAATTTCTCTTAATTTACTTATGAAGCCAATTTTATGTAATATGTATGCGAAGTATTCACGTATTTATTCCCTTGAGGACATTTTCTACCGGAAGATATTTCGCCAAATGCTTACGCTTAACTCCAAATATGTTAAAATCGCTTTACGTATAAACTTGAATAATATTATCAAACCCCAGATTTTAGTTATTTTTTAAACACGAGGGAAAAATTTATAATAAAATTTTTAACGATTTCTTCCAATGAAGATATAAAATAAATAGATATATTAACTAATATTTCCATGGAAATAAATAAAGAAGCTTTAATTTTAAATCTCATTACTTTATTTAATTGGCACGGTTGTAGAAAATATAATTTTGAAATTAAAACTTGCGTGCGCTGCAAGTAAAAAAATAAATAAATAAATAAATAAACAGGAGCTTTTGAAATAACCTAAGCAGTACCGTTTGGCTCACCATAGCCGGATGATTGGAAAGTAATCTTTGAAGCAACGATATCGTGAGTTTGGCTGTCCACTCTAATACCAAAAGTAATACGATTATTAAATTATAAATTTTAGCGCTAAATCGCGCTTATGTTTTTTGAGCGCAGGACTAGGATACGTAATATCCAATTTTTTTATAAATATATAGAATAATGTGTTACTTGTTGAAATTTTTTTTAATATTTGCAGCAACCTTTAATATTTTTATTTTTTAAGTTTACAATAGAATTTATATTTAAAACCCTAACAGTACCACTTTAAAACCTGAAAAATCCTGACAGTTATACAGCTACAATTCTGACAAATTGTAGCTGTATAACTGTGATTATTATTGTATAGAAATTTTTCTTATTGTATATAGATGCAATAAGAAACAGCTTCCAATCACAGGTCTTAAATACCTCAGACAGAGAACAGCTTCTTTAGACTAGCAGTCACGACTAATTGTCTTCACTCAATGACTGTCTTCACAAAACTGCCTGCCTTCTATATCGGGCTGCAGTAATTATACCTGACTTGGCGGAGAAATCTACCAGTTTCGCCAAGGTTCTGGAAGCTTCTAGGCTATCTCGCTAAATATTGGTCCTAGAGCTTAAATGATGGACGTTTCCAGAAGTATTTATTTTTCGCCAAAACATCGCCAAGTAACCAAATCATTATAAAACCCGCTTTTAACGTATAACGCATCTAAATACCGCAATTTTTGCCCAAAATGTGAGTATTTCCGATCTGTATGAGATATTTTAAAACAAATGAAATAATTATTTATAAATTTGTAACTAATTATTGTATTTGTCTTAAAATATGTAAAGTAGAGTTAAAAGGTTAGAATGTCGGGCAAGGGAAAACAGTAAGCGATAACTAAGAATATCCGTACAGAAATATTCCAAAAAGTATCGGCTGAAATATTTTGTTAGGAAATGGTATACGTTTCATTGAAAGATAGATAAATTATTTAAAACTGATATTAGTAGTAAATTATAACTTATGGAATGTTAATAAGGAAATTAATTTCATTGTAAATTATGTTTTATTTTTTTAACGATTTCAACGTTTAAAAAAATGCACTTTATAGCATTATAATATCAATATATATTGAATAGCAAGGGAAACCTATAAAGAAATAATTCAAAGGTTATCTTCTATAATTTATTTAAAATTATTCATTTCGCTGAATTTATTTCTTATCAGTTGTGATAAAATGCACGTAATTCTTCAACCTGTTTTATCTAATATTTTGTATCGCATGAATATAATTTCTTAATTCTAAAGATAAAAATGTTCCTTGTATAATATTATCTCTGATCTGATTCACTTTAAACAAAACATATTGAAAAATTAAAAAGCTATGTTTTCTTTAAAAATACATATACTTTTTCTATGATCAAATAATACTACTTTTTGAAAAATATTTATTCAAACAGAAACACTTTACTCTTACAATTCTTAATTATCTGATAATTTTTGAATTATTTGAAGATTAAAAAACTTTTCCCAGATGTTATAACTTTCATGTCAAAAATTTCAATATTATCTGCTTAAAGTTGTCAGGGTTAGAGCTGGGATTTCTTATATCTAGTGGAAGTTATACGAATAAAAGTCTTCTGTTCATTAAGTGATTGCTTTATTCAATCAACACGGACCCTGAAGCTCGGTACAATTCTTTACCCGATACATTTTGGAATATTTCTTTACGGATATTCTTATATATAGTTTATTGTTTTCCCATGCCCGAATTTCTCACCTTTTAACTCTACTTTACATAGTTTACCCAATACTACTTACATATTTTACCCGATACTTTTTGGAATATTTCTGTATGAATATTTATAGTTATCGTTTATTGTTTTCCCATGCCCGACTTTCTTACTTTTTAACCCTATTTTAAATATAAGAAGAATTTGTCATAGCTTATTGGAGTAGATGTCTGTCGAAACCGGAGCAAAATCATTGTACAATCAGGAAGGAATTTCTGACAATCGTTGAAGCTATAGAACATTTCCATCATTATCTCTATGGAAGAAAGTTTTTGCTGCGGACAGATCACGCATCCTTAACCTGGCTTTTAAATTTTAAAAATCCAGAAAGACAGGTAGCCAGAGGGATTCAACGAATCCAGGAGTTTGACTTTGAAATATGTCATCGCAAAGGAATTCTTAATAGAAATGCTGATGCTTTATCAAGGAAACCGTGTAATGGAAGCGCTACCGATATTGTTCTAGAATAGAGAAGAGCTATCAATTAGTAAATCCTTCGGTACACCAAGTTACTGTTTCACAGCCATCAAAACCAGATCCACGGAGTGATGAAGGACTTAGAGAAGCCCGAAAAGGAGACCCAGATATAAATCCAATTTTTGAATTAAAATAATCTTCCAGTATGAGATCAAATTGGCAGAACATCTAAATCTACAGTCCTGCTACTAAACAATATTGGGCTTTTTGGGACTCACTCCATATTAGAAATGGCGTGTTATGCAGGAAATGGGAGTCCGATGATGGATGTAATTTTAAATGACAGCTTGTTCTTCCAAAATCAATAATTTCAAATGTTTTTAAAGAATTGCATAGCAGCTCAACTGGAGGCTACTTCGGAGTAATGAAGACTCTAAGGAAATTTCGAGAATGCTTCTATTGGAGTAAAACTATACAAGATATAGAGAAATGGTGCTAATCTTGTGATGATTGTGCGGCAAGTAAGGGACCAAAGAAACTTAGCCAAGGAAGGTTGCAGCGGTACAACGTAGGAGCACCTTTTGAGCGGATAGCATTGGACATTTTGGGTCCTTTACCACGATCTTCAAATGGCAACAAATACATCCTAGTTGTCATGCACTACTTTACTAAGTAGGCTGAAGCGTTTTTAATCCCTGATCAAGAAGCGACTACAGTAGCCGAGGTTCTAGTGCAGTAATGAGTTTCCAGATTCGGCTCACCCTTACAAATTCATTCAGATCAAGGGACAAATTTCACCTCTGCTGTGTTTAAAAGAATATGTCAAATTCTCGGAATTGACAAGATGCAGACCACACCATTACACACGCAATCGGATGACATGGTAGAGAGGTTTAACAGAACCATCTTGAATAATCTCTCACTTATTGTTTCCAGAAATCAGCAAGATTGGGATTTGAAGCTATCACTGTTATGCTTACATATCTCAATGCTATCCGTGAGACTACCGTATATACTCCATCACAAATGCTCTTTGGTCGCGAACTTCATCTACCTTGTGATCTTCAGTTTGGTCGTCCTTGGATGCATCTTCATCGCCAGAGGAATACTTTCGAGACCTTCAGGTACGTCTTGAAGATGTCCATAACTTTGCTCGAGACCGAATCACCCTGACGACCGAAAGAATGAAAGCAAGGTGTGACACAAGAGCGACAGGACATAGATTTTAGGAAGGTGACAAAGTTTGGTTGTGGAACCCGATTCGACGTAAAGGACTTTCTCCAAAGTTGCAAGCCGACTGGGAAGGTCCTTACACATTCCTAAAAAGACTGAACGACGTCGTGGTTCGCATAAGGAAATCATCTTCTTCAAAACCAAAGGTAGTACATTATGATAGATGAGCTCCTTATCGTAATGTAAAGTAAAAATTAGTATACCATAATCTCTTTGTAAATAGTATAGATAATTTTAATATTTTCTATTTTTTTGTATTTGTATTTTTAGTTGTTGGTGTATGTAATGTGTTCTCTATCCTCGTAAAATGTAAATTCTTTTATATTAAATTTGGCCTCCTATCAGGGGATGGTACTGCCCAGGACTTGCAGTTCATGAGAGAGGGGGGGCAATGTTACAAATTTATAAATAGTTATTGAATTTGTCTTAAAATATCTCAAACAAATCGGAAATACTCACATTTTGGGGAAAAATTGCGGTATTTAGACGTGATATACGTTAAAAGTGGGTTTTCTAATAATTTGGTGACTTGGCGATGTTTTGGCGAGAAAACGTGGCGACTTGGCGACAGTTGGCGAGATTTTTGGCAACTTGGTGAGAAATAGACACTTCTGGAAACATCCATCACCAAAGCTATCTGACCAATATTTAGCGAGATAGTCCAGAATCTTCAAGAATCATGGCGAAACTGGTAGATTTCTCCGCCAAGTCAGGTATAAATACAGCAGCCCGACATAGAAGGCAGGCAGTTTTGTGAAGACAGCCAGTAAGTTAAGACGATTAGTCGTGATTGCTAGTTTAGAGAAGCTGTTCTCTGTATGAGGTATTTGAGACCTGTGATTGGAAGCTGTTTTTTATTGTATCTGACGAATTGTAGCTGTTAGATGTAAATTTTAGAGCTGGAATTTCTTATATCTAGTGGAAGTTACACGAATAAAAGTCTTGTGTTCATTAGCAGCCGTATTCACCAAACACAGGATAATCTGCGAGTTGCTTACCACAGAGTAAACTTACCCCTCGCTTTACTCCCCGATTCTTATTCACCACACGGTGAATTCCCCGAGTAAACCAATTCAAGAGTAATCTGTGCACGAGATGTAAGACGATCTCTGATTGGCCGGATTTAGATCACGTGAGATTATATTTGCTTACCCGCGCTTTACTGATCGTGAGCGTTTCGCCAAAATGGAAAAACGATTAAATTTCACCCCACATGAAATTAATATTCTTTTGGATATTGCGAATAAATATGGTGATATAATTAATTGTAAAAAAGCTAATTGCATAAGCAATGATAATAAAAAGAAAGCGTGCGAGAAAATATTCCTTGAATTCAATGCGGTAGCAGGGGTTTATAAAAGGACACTCTCCCAATTAAGAGATAAATATAAAAATTTAAAAAAACTATCCCAGCAACATAAAGCTGCGGATTGAGTAGAAATTTTTAAGACAGGTGGTGGAAAAGCCAAATTAATTTCAACTGAAATTTATCAACGAGTGCAAGACATTGGTTTGGTCACAGAACCTTTGGATTGTGCTTTTGATTTGGATTTCAGATATCAAGAAATGACATCGGCAAGTCAAGGTAAGAAAAATCCTTACTAATATTTAATATTACGTATATGTTGAAAAGAAAAACTTTTGATTAAATGTATACTTTTAATTATATGGCATGTGTGTGTAATTATAAATATATTCAATGTAATCTATTGTGAATCTATAATAAAATACTTAATATTTTGTTAATTTAAATGCAAGCTATAAAAATATGTATAAAAAATTTGGGCAAAAATATTAACATTGGTATTAACAAATAATGTATGTATAGTGAATGTTTCATGTTTGTGTAAAATGTTTATTTGTTAAAAAGCTATAATAATTATTTCATATGTCAGAATTATATATATATATTTACAAGTTTAAATTTAATAATTAAAGTCTTATAATACATCTTTATTGTAAAAACTAAAATACATTTATTTTGTTTCCATAAATGAGGGATATAAATTATAGTAAAACTATTTACAGTTTAAACTAGAAATCATTCCTTTTATAAGAAACAATTTAAAAATATTGTGTATGAAGGGATGGAAATTTAAATTTAGATTTTTCTTTTAGAAACTGTAGTGGAGTGTTCAGAACCTCAGGTAGAGAATTCAGTTGGAAACACAAAGAATACTGAAATTGTAAGTAATTTTACGAATTATTTTATACAAATGTATATTAAATAATAACTTATAAAATATTTATCTCTTTGCTTCTGTAAATATAAGAAACCCCAGTAAAATATATTGAATCCAGTTTTTAATACAGTTCTCTTAATAGCTATATATAACTTATAACATTCTTTGTGAGATAGAGACATTGTTCTCTGTATCAAACCTAAAGTTGGGCTGAATCATTAAATTAAAATTGCTAGTCAGTAGTGTTTCATTTAGAAGTAGGGCCGAAACATAAGATTCCTAAATGCTTGACATTTTAGTGCTAGAATTCATTTCATTGAAAGATATTAACACCGCAACCTACTTAATGCTTCCTCGCCCCTTTTAGGTCACAAATCAAATCTTCAGTTATGTTGAGACTCGAACTTGATATCTTCCGACAGTGAATAATTAATATCACCGACAGTCTTTAATTAATACCTTTGTTATGGCTATAAGAACTTCATATAAAAATATAAATTTAATTTCTTACATAATTACTGTGTACTTATTTGTGCTAAAAATATTTTTTTAAAATAATTAACATTATAATTCATTTACAACTAAAGAATGCTTACCAAGCAAGCTGTAGCATAGATACTTTTATCTCCTACATATTATTATTATTTGTGTGTTATTTATTTCATATTTTTTCAGATTGTACCAGAAACAGTTGCACCTCTGGAATTTTCAACAGAGGATAGTCAAAACATTAAAACTCCATCTGGAACACCCCTTTTAAGAAAAAAACGTTTAAGCGAAAGCCTAATGCTTCTGAAGCTGTGGCAAAACAGATTTCAGGGGGGCAGAGGCAGCGAAGGAACATTTTAGAATCGGAGCATGAAGCAAATATGCAGCATAAAAATGAGATACACGCAGCTCTCATGAAAGACATTGAAATGGAAAGAAGAAGAAAAGAAGAAATTCATGAATTAAATGCAAAAAGACAGAAAATTGAACATGAATTGAAAGGTGAAGCACTGAAATCAGAAATCAAGGCAAATTATGCGAAAGCTGCATATTATGAACATCTAATAAGTAAACAATAAATATTGTTTACTTATTAGATGTTTATGTGGTGTTACATTGTAAATAAAATTTCATTTTATTTTACTTATTAGTTTCATTTCATTGCATGAAAAAAAATTGTTTGCCTTTTTACAGAGCACAGCATTAGCAAATATTAAATTCAAAATGCATTGTTTGTTCTTAAATAAAATTTACAGGTGTTATAATTATTTTATAAAATAGAAGGTGAAAAAAAATTTTATCTGAAAAGTGTAGTTACAAAAAATTGAAGTACACAATTAAATATATATAAAGTCATTAGTTTATTTAAAAATTATGTTAAGGAATGTGCAAACCAGTGTTATAAAATTAGCTTAAATTTAGATATAATAGTGTAAATTTATTCAAGAAATTTGAAACAAAAAATAATGTAGGAAAATTTTTGTATTATCCTTATTGTTTATGTTTTAGCCATTGACAAAATTATGGCATAAGAGAACAAGATGTCACAGTCTCAAAAGCAATAAATTTTTTAATTTACCTAAAGAAAAAGTACATCATAAATACAAACTTTAAGAAATTAGCATTTTGTAAAATAAATATGGTTTAATGTTAAGGAATGAAGTTATATTATGAAAATCAATATTATTGTATAAAATTAATAATATTTACAGTCAACAATGAAATAAAAAAAAGTAATAGGTGGCATTTAACTTTTATTTTGATTCAATCAATATGCAATTAGTAAACGTATATATAACTTATTAAAACAATTTATGTACAATTTAAAAATATGTGTCCACAATTGCATTTCTTTTTGAAATACCAGCACGTTCATGATCCATGCAGTTCATACCATCATCATGATAGGTAATTTCAGTTTCAGAAAACTCATCACCCAATGTTGATGAAATGTTGTGGAGTGGCTACAATAATTGTTTGAGCTGTTGATAAACTACAGCGCAAAGGGAGTGAAATACACGGAAATCTTCGTTTCCAAACGCCGTACTGACGCTCAACAACATTTCTTCCCAGAATATGAGCTGTATTATACCTATTAATGAGAAAATAAATATTTACTATTTGACAACAATTCTTTTTTTGTTATATTGACACATTTGAAGATTTATTTTTAGTTTGAAAGGAGAGTGTGGAATACAGCAATTAGAAAAGAATCACAATATTCTAAATAATTGTCTTGACTAGTAAACTAAAATGAAAAATTGATAATTCTAAGTTTTTAAAAATGCTTGTAAATTCATTAATACATACAGAAACATCAGTTTAATGATTATTTTTTCAATAGTTAATTACAATAAATTAATAAATTTTTCTATTGAATAGTTTAAATTATGTTCCTTACACAGTTGCCGAGTAATTGTTAAGCAGTAAAATGTCTCTACAATATTTCCCACTTACATAACATTGTTACATTGAGCAAAATAAGGAAAAGAATTTAGAAGCTAAATTTACCTTTTTTGCCTATCTGTATTAGGATGTAGAAATGGCGTCATCAGGTATGGTCGTAGTGGATACCCATTATCTCCTAAAACATGATACCTAAAGGGCACTTCTGTTTCCAAGTGTGTCCTTAGGTATGAATTGTCAAATACAGTACTATCATGAGTACTGCCAGGCCATCGTACCACAATATTTCTGATAAATAGGTCCGCATCGCTTAATGTTTGAACATTAAGGCTGAAAAAACCTTTGCGGCACCTAAATAGCTCTCCAATATCTCCGCCAGGGCTTTGGAGTTCAATGTGCGTACAATCTAGTGCACCAATGACACCGGGAAATCCGCACAATCTATAGAAGTTTGTGCTAACCTGTTAAAAATAACACATTTTTAAATTCATGCTGATAATATAAAATTAATTCAATAAAGTTATTAATGTAACTTTAATGTTTTTATCTGCTTTATTACTAATACTTTCAACTGTAGTAATATCTACAACAATGTAATGAATGGTTAATAAAAGTAATTGGTAGCTTTCTGTTTCAGGTAAGCACAAAATAAAAACAAACAAAAATTGCAAGCCAATTCTTAAAGAAAATTAGCTTCGCTCGAATTGCTTAATTGTCAACACATTACGACATAACACCATTCAGTAATCCTATACCGAGTAATAATTTTTGGTAAAATTCTGGATACCTGCCTGAGTTTGGCTTAATTTCTACTTTTCGCACTAATAAGTACAGACTAATCAAGAGCAAAGGCATTATTAATCAAATGCTTTTAAATTTACTATCATACAAAACAAATTTCGAGCATGTGTACAATCACGTTTTGTTGCACAAGTACAAGGACACTTTCTTAACCAATAAACCAGCTTCGCGCAACTTATCGACAGGCAGATAGCAAGGATTTCGCCAAATTTTTTTCTGCAATTAAGCAGATGCATTTACACATTCTTTTTTTTTCCTTGATTGTAGAAGTGAATTTTCGCTCTGTACCATTTATTTGCTTTTGGCATTTTTTAAAATTGTTAGACTTCATTATTTAGGGATTGCAACAGCCTGTAATAAATTTATTCCAAACAAAGATATTCTTATGAAAAAAAAATTAATATATTATTGCGATTTTTTTTTCTTTTACAATTTTGAGACAATAATTTCTATAAGTCCGCCAAAATAAATAATAACTGTATTAAAAATAATATCATTAATTTAATGTTTTTCAAGTAGAAAAGAATTTTAAAAATTTGCAACAGATTACGTAATGCTATGATTATTATGCATTGTTAGTGAATGGCAGCATTAGATTCAATATACATGCAACGCAATGCTGGGTTCTAATATTAACTTCATTATTCGAAAATTTCTAAAAATACACAAGATACCAAACAATTAACTTTTATAATGTGTACATAAATGATATGTTATTATTGATACTTCACCAAAGAATAACAGAGATTAGTGTAAAGCAGATAAAATATAAGATTACCCATAAAAGCGAATATATACAATTTATTGTAACTTATGACAGTCAGAAATATTTTCATAAAAAATGTATATATCTTTTTTATCAGAAGAATTTGGTTTTCAAACCTACACAAAGACCCAATATTTGTTTTGTTCTACATATTATAAGCCTTTCCCAATGCATATTTTCGCTTTTAGGTTATTATATGTACAGTTAATTCACTTACTTCTCTTCGTTGATCTTCATTCTCAGGTAAATAAATGTACTGCAGGCGTAATTCAGCCAAGCTTCCTGCGACATCATTCACTGCACAACTCATAGAAGATTGGCTGCATCGGATTAAATTTCCGATGCTTAACTGCTGATTTCCTGTGGCAAAAATCTCAAAACGATTAATATTTTTTCTGTCGGTGTTAAAGCCTGATTTCGCGTACTACGAGATTCCAGTTTCGAACTTAAGCACTCAGTTAAAGTTTCCACAGTGTTTTTATTCAGTCTATATCTACTTCGAAAATCGACATTATCTAAATCTTCTAAGTCATTTTGTCAATTTTTAACAATATTTCTTGATCTTCTTTCAATAAACTCAAAATTTTCTAAGTCTTCAACGTCAAATTCATAAAACCGTTCATTCAAGTCCGCCATTATTTTTGTTTACTACAGGAGCTTACTCTCACTTAACACTGCGAAATCGAGGAGTTACTCATGGATAAAAAATTGGCATGTTACTCGCTCTTTTGGCGATGGTGAATAAAGTTTTAGGATTTAACTCGCCCATTACCCTCAACTGAGCGTTAACTATGATTGGTGAATACGGGCGTAAGTGATTGCTTTATTTAACTCTCAATCGACACCAACCCCGAAGAGTTTGGTACAATACTTTACCCGATACTTTTTGGAGTATTTCTTTACGGATATTCTTATATATAGTTTATTGTTTTCCCATGCCCGACTTTCTCACTTTCTAACTCTACTTTACATATTTTACCCGATACTTTTTGGGATATTTCTTTGCAGATATTCTTAGTTATAGTTTATTGTTTTCCCCTGACCGGTTTTCTCACTTTTTACTCTGCAAGGAGAAGAAGAGGTGGCCCTGTTAGATAGGGAGGGCACTACTACACAAGGCACCAGTGGTTGTGATATAGTGACTTTGAGATTGAGCGATTCTTCCCAATTTAGAAGCAGAGACCAATAAAAAGACATCCAGGCTTGGGCTTCCAAACCCAGAGGAATTATTTCATGTAGACGACATTGCGAGCACAGTATTTTTATGTGCTCTAGCCACCATTAGTGATCACTATGGATCTTCCTTTAGGGCAGTATTCAAATTTACTACCTTCCGCTAGCTTGAACGGACCGGCCATTATCAACACTTTGTTATTGCTCGTGGCCTAATATTCCAAAAAAACTTCAATTAGGTACCGAGGAGTCGATTCAGTAATTTACTGAAGAACTTTACTTCTATTCGATAAAAGGAATAATTGTGTAAAAAATATTTAAAAATTATTTATTGTAATACCAGCAATAAAATATTCATTACAAAATTGAATTGTGTGTCTGCTTGCATAGTTCCTTGAAGCAAATATAATTTTTTATGTAACATAACCAATAAAGTTCTTGCCACATTTAATGAATAAAATAAAAAATTTACATAAAATATAGTCTTCGATACAATGGCCATCGGTATCCAGCATCGTCTAACGACTTCTTCCCTAGCTGAACAAGAGATACGGTAAGGTTTCAGATGTAAAGAAGTATTTGAATTCTTGGCGAAATTCTATTTCATTGGCTTCAATTGCTCAGCCTGAATTTTTGTAGCCAAATGCCTTGTAGTACCTTCATTCACAGCACTGTCTCCAAGCATTTGATATACTTGGCCACTTAAATCAATTGCTTACTTTGAAACATGTATACATTGCCTTGCAGGCAATCACCGAACTGTATCGTAAGATTAACAGGTTTGACATATAGTATATTCGAGAATACTCGCCCATCAAGAAGTGTTTCATCATTTTGAACCACGGTCAGGTTACAATGTAATACCTATTTTGGAAACCTCCTCTCCATACCAGTGGAAGGACTTTGGACGTCACATATTAACGTGGACACGTCTCCAAAGTTCCATCAACCCAGTAAAGGAGTTAACGTGGTCATCCTCTCACTATCTGTCCGCGGCAAATGATGCTTCACTTTGCTGATCTTAAAGCGAAACAGCATGAGGCTAACTTAAAAACATACAGCGAAGAAGCATCTTGGACTTTACTCTTTGTCTTCGATACTGTACGAGTTACGAGTGATGAAAGTGTTGTGATTAGAACGATTGATACTTATATAACCGACTAGATTTAATACCCCGTGGTGCATTAATCTGCATATCTCTTTTCAAAGGATTAGTAAAAATAGCATGAGCTTCGTTAATTACCCTATATTACTAATTAATAAATATTTTGCTGATTCAAAAATAATATTACAGCATTTTTCACAAGATTTGACTGATTACCTCTACAACATATTTACAATTGATGGTTTCTTTTTTCATCTATATGTGAGAAAAATGGTTTGGCCTGCTTGGTTAGGACGTCGTTCTCATTATTGGAAGTTAGTGACATTTCCGATTTAGCCTTCGTATTCATTAAAAGTGAGTGGGGAGTGTAGGTCATGATAGCAATGTTCATCAAGTGAAATGATACCTCTGTAAATGGCAATTCCCCTTAAAGATATTATTTCTTCTTATAAGTATTGAGGGCTCTTCTACTCTATTCTTGCTTCAAAATGACGAAGATCCAATCCGGTTTCTTCCATCACCCTATTCTCACTTTCGTACAACGAAGTTTGCTGATGCAGTTGCAACAACCTGTATCAGAGATCTTGTAATATGATCTTGAAACATTCAAAGTTTATGCTGCAGTCAGTAAGTGCTTGCTAAAAAATGGCCGCTTTGCTCTAATAAAACCATTTTCTTGACAATAGGTGATTATTTTTCTTTTAAAAATCAAAATTAAATATACTATAAAGTGATAGAAAAAATAACTAAACAAACGATACCATACTAGGAAAATCGAAAGCTTACTTCATACTCACAAATAAATTTTAGGCTAGAATAACTGATTAATTTACTTAAAAGCTAGAGCAATATTCGATTAATACTTGTAAAAGAGAAATCTGCAACTGTAACCGTTCTTAAAGTAAAGTCGGCTTGCTCTGGAAATTATTTATTAATTGAAATATTCGGAAAGACAGAGCACTCATACAACACATATGCAAGAATAGTTATGAAATAAACATAATAGGATAGAATATAACAATTCACATTAAATTGGGGGCAATAATATTTCATCTGTTTACTTCAAGACAGCCGGAGTTCGACTATTATTTTCTGCTGTAATTGTTACCACTTGATGACAACTAATTACTTGTTGCTATTCTGTCTGATAAAATACTCACATCTCTATAAATTAAGGATAATGCCGGAACAGGAAACTGAAGACACAGAAACAAAAAAAAGGTAATTTATTCAAAAATCCTTTGTACTAAACGAATGAAGAACAAAAGAGCTTTTGTGTGTATGATTTCAGACTTATGATTATAGCTGCCTGGATCACTTATACCCCATACATCCAACAACTACATGTTGTTTGATGATGTTTAATACAAATATGTCTCCCATACGACGAAATACAGTTTGTGCAACGCCGATCATGCTGGGGATTATATTATCCAGCTTCAGAGAACTCCTTTCAGCAAGCAATGGTCTCTGAAGATCCAGTGCAATTGTAAGAGATGGTAAATTGATTTTCGATTTACTATCTCTTACAATTGCACTGGATCTTGATTTGTGGTTTGATTTGTCGGCCAAACATGCCTGCTACATGCTCTATCTGATTCTAGTCTGATTACAATGTTGGCTATTCCATATGGGTGAAATCCTCGGATTGAAGACAGTCATGGACGATGGTCGAACGGACATTGCCCTTCATAAACACAAATTCAGCTTCCATATCACTCCTAAGCAAACGGACATGTTCCAGAATGATATCTCGACAAATTTGACCTATTTGACATGGCTCCTGTTTGAACATGCAGATCTATTTTAGGATAATGCCTCCCCAAACGACTACGCATTCAATGGCGTTATCTTGGTGGTACTGAGTGCCAAGCGTTTTCTATATGAATGCCTAACATGAATTAGACTGCAAGCTAAACCCCGACTCGACGGAAAACATAACATAAGCTATCCAATGGCGGTGTCCACATTGCATAGTCTCTATTCCGGAATTTCCACTGACGACAGTGAGTTGCTTTAAGCGAAGCACACCTGACAAACTTCGAGCATATAGAGAATACTGTCCCAAAATCAGTTGTTATCTTGAAATTATATTTTGCACTTCATACTACATTTAACATATGTACACTTTACCTACATTTTTCATGATTTTTGTATGAAATCTTCTTATTAAGTGATGGCAACATAGGTATGAATCAATTTTTAATGAACTTACAAGTACAATTGCGTTACATTTCTTTTATGTAATCACCAACAAAGCTTATAATTTTTGTCAAATGTAGAGAAGCCGTTGTAGACCAGTGGCAAGGTGTTTATTGTTGATGTGACCGACCGAGCACCCTACTACATTTAGTGCAGATGAAACGCTATGAAATTGGTGACCGGGTTCCTTCAACTTCGGAAACAGATAGAAGTCACAAGGACTCATATCAAGTGAGTAAGGAGGATGTTTTAGGATTTTCTACTTCCACTGACGCAATAGGAGAGTGGCATTGTTTACGACATGGCAACGAGCGTTGTCATGTAGTACGTTAGAGAGATTTTTGTGCAATAAACGTGTACGTTTGCGCAGATTAGCCGTACGCTGTAGAAATTGGCAATACTAGTCAGCGTTGACAATTTGTCCTTCAGGTACAGAAAGTGTAAAAATCACACCGTCCCAGTCGAATGCCACAATCAGCATAACCTTCACACGATTGGGGTCTTGTTGAAATTTCTGTGGATGCGGCAAACCTTAGTGACGTCATTCATTTGATTGACGCTTTAATTCAGGCTCATGGGCTCCTGCCCATGTCTCCTCACTGGTGACAATAAACTACAGTAATGCGCCTCCTTCATTGCGGTATCTCTCGATGAGGGTGACACCCAGTGCATACCGGTGCCATTTCTGTAATTCGGTTAGTCAGTGTGAAACACAATGGGAAGTAATTTTCCTCATCTCGA
Organism: Latrodectus elegans; assembly: GCA_030067965.1. Taxonomy (NCBI): domain Eukaryota; kingdom Metazoa; phylum Arthropoda; class Arachnida; order Araneae; family Theridiidae; genus Latrodectus; species Latrodectus elegans. The sequence continues at coordinate 96,380,790 of CM057822.1, forward strand.
GAGATTTCTTTATTATGCGCCACATCGTTTAATAACTCAGATCAACCTCTAAAGATAATTCTCGGGCAGTCCATAAGTAGTCTATGGTAAGGAGACAACTCAGGATGTCAATCTGCACTTGAAGAATGGAGGGCCGACCTTGTGCGTTGTAAATACGCAGTCTCCTTTCGACCCGAACGAAATGCTTGAATCCATCGTGCTACTGTCCTGTAAGGTAAAGTATTTGTGTCACAGACTTCCACTAATCCTCGATAGCATTTTGTTGCATTTTTACCACGGGAAACCTCGATTTTTAGCCACGAGGGCTGATCACCTGTTGAAAACATGATTTAGAGCAATGGAAACGAAACTCCTCTCTTTAACGCCACATAACAGCCACCCTTCTCAGCAGATCGTCTGCTTGTTACACTCTACACATCGACAACAGAGCCAACATCGCTTCCATATTCTATTTGCCAGCCTTTCTGCGAGTTTTAAGGTTAAGTTGCCACTATTTTATTTACAACCCTCGTATTTACAGTTCACATATTATTTTTTATATACTCAAGCTAGAAAATCAATTATTATCTTGAAATCACATACATTTTATATGCATATTTTACAAACACTAATTCTTCTGATATAGACATTTCACATTATTTTTTAATCACTCTGGAAAATCAATCATTATCCAGAAATCATATGGCATTTTATAAATGAAATTTTTATTAATTTTGATAAATCTTATAAAATTATCACCAAAAATGATATAATTGAGCGCAAATTATTTATTTTGATGAATTCTATGTAATGTAGTAAGTCATAATTTCCTAGTGAAACGTTGATTGCTTCTTAAATAAACACAGTACGAGCCGAGCGTATGAATCAAATTTTTACAGGTAGCATAATATTGTTTTTCCTAAATTATAAGCAAACAATTCGCCATTTTCTTTTGCCTCTAATTTTTTCAATATATATCAGCCATTCTTCCTTTATAACCCTCAATTTTCCTAATTTTTTGCATTGGCTATTTATTAATTATTTATTTTTTTCTTCATGTCTAAGTAATACCATTGATTTCCTAGAAATGTTTGACTATCTAATTTCAGGTGTTTAATGTATTTAATTATCAGTATTACATAACGAACTATTTTAGTTAATTGATAAATCTTAATTAATTTTTTAAAGTTTTATACATCTTTTTATTTTTATTTTTATTTATTTATTTTTTGTCATCTAGAATAAAATACTTTTTATCATAACTCTACATCAAAGATCAATAAAAGGGATCAATAAAATTGAGCTGTTCAACTCTATTCAGTTCTTTTTGTATATTTAAGTACTCTAAAATAGTCTAATATGCTTCATAAGCAGAAAATTTTCAACTTCAGTTTTAATAAAACTCAATTCAAAGGTAAGATGAACAATGAAAATTCAGCTAAAGGCAAATTTGAGTAATGAAAATTCATTTCAGACGTAGGATGGAAGAATGAAAATTCAAATCAAAGGTAGAATGGAATGATGAAATTTAAATTTAAAGCCAGGTTTAAACGATGAAAATTAAAATCAAAGGTAGAATGGAACAATGAAATTTCTATTCAAAGGCAGGATTAAAAGATGAAAATTCAGTTCAAACGCAGGACAGAAATTAAAATTAAGATTAGAATGGAACAATGTGAAATTTCAATTCAGAGACACGATGAAAATTCAGTTCATACAAAAGATAGAAGAAGGAAAATTCAAATGAAAAGTAGGAATGAAAAACGAAATTTCAGTTCAAAAGCAGATTTGAACGATGAAAATGCTGTTCAAACGTAGAATGGAATAATAAAAATTCAAATGAAAGGTAGGATGGAACAATGAGATTTCAGTTCAAAGGCAGGTTTGAACGAAGAAAATTCAGTTCAAACGTAAGATGTAAAAATGAGTATTTAATTCAAAGGTAGGATTGAAAAGTAGGAAGAAGAAAAACTCAATTCAAAGATAGGACTGAATAATTCTAAATAGCATTATTTTGGAAATAAAATTTTCCTTTTCCATAAACATTATGTTTTTCAGAAAAAAATAGTAGAGAACAATAAAATATAATAATTTCCCCATCATTAAGAACACATTTTTATGAATTTCTTGTCTTCTTTCACTATACGTAGCAAATCTCATGAACGTTTTAGTATCTTTGTGGACATAAAATAAAATAAACTTTTTATAAAATGTTTTTATATATTAGACTGCTATATCATTAAATAAAGTTTCATTTCCTATTAAAAGTAGTTACGCAGGATTAAAACGGGAAAACATAATTAATATTTTTAACAGTTTCATATAATATGAATATTTTATCGCAGTTTCTTTTATTTAAGCAATAAATTATGTGCTAATATTTTTTTTCCATTCTCCCGTTGAAAAATTTAAATTTTTTGAATATATAAACTTTTATGAAATAGAATACAAGAGACAAAATGGGTTTATAATTTTTGCAAAGTTCACAAATAATAATAAAAATTTAAAAACGCTAAGTTTTAGCCATAAGGAAACTATAAAAATTTTAATTTTTGATTTATATATATATATATATATATATATATATATATATATATATATATATATATATATATATATATATATATATATATATATATATATATATATATATATATATATATATATAAAAGCTATTATAAGTTTTAGGATTAACTCATTAAGATTTCAATAGAGTTATTTCTTTGAAATTGAAATTTTATTACAAGAATCATCCATTATTAATTTTGCTATTTTTTTAGGTTAATTTTAGTAAAGAATTTAGTGCTAAAATAAATCAAACATCGTAAATAATACCTAAGTATTAAAAATGACTATTGCAGTTAATATGTTGAAGGAATGAATCAATCAACAATGAAATCAAAGAGAATAATAATTAATAGGTAATTAATTCGATTGTGAAATAGAGTGTGTGTTCCTTTCTTATGTAAATACCACGAAATCTAAATAAATTATTTTCAATGTATTTTTAATCAAAAAATTGTAGAAAAGTGAGAGTTTTTTCAATTGAAATATTATATATACTTTTTCAATTAAAATCAAAACCAGGACATTTTTAACTTATAACAGATATAATTTTAATAAATATGTTAAAACTAATTAATTAATTTCCTTTAATATGGCAGTTTTATTCGTCCCCCAAACCAATTTAAAGTAATAAGTGAAATAGTTTTCAAGTTTCAAGATCTTAATTAAGTTTTTTTGCCAGTTAATAATAAAAGAATATATCAAGAACTTTGTTTCTTCCTGAAACTCTTTGTTTCTTTAAATCGTCCAAAAAGGTTGTTAACGACATCAAGGTAATTTAATTGGAACAGATAATCGCCAACGATTTATTTTTTGGTTTCTTTTAGTAGACTGAAACTAATTTAATTTCTATTCACTTAGAAATCGGAAGAAAAAAAATGATAAGTATTCATGCATGATAAAATGTTTTCATTATTTTTGAGATTTATTTTTATTTAAAGAAAATAAAAAAGAAAAAAAAGAATGACTGGAAAGAAAGAGTTTGAAGTCTTTACTCAGAAAAAAAACTTTTATCGTTAATTATTTTCTTTGACCTATAACCGTAACTGCAGGTGACGATTCATATCATTTCAGAGGTGAACAACTTTTCGTCACAACTGCTGTAAATAATGAACGAGGAAAATAGGAATGAATGCATTTGGTGTCCTTAAATATTTCGTTTATTGTCTAAATAGATTCAAATATAACTGCTGAAAATAGTCATCAGCACGACAAAAAATGAAAAATTTATTTTCCAAGTTTATATTTTTGGGATTTGAAATAGTTTTTTGAAGAGAGTAACGGCTTGATTAAAAAATAAATTGTGTTTTTTTTTCTTAATATTATCCTCTAGACTGTTGTCTGAAAGCGTAAACTAGAATAGGCCTGTTTTGAGAAGAAAAAAATTCCAGAATGCATTTTGATTATCTATTCAAATAAAATTTTAGAATGATATTCGATAAAAGTTATTTTTTAAAATGCGATTCGAGAAAATTAAAGCAGATGTTCAATACCAAATTATATTTATCTTTTTTTAAACTAGGAGAAAAACCAGCAGCTTAAGCGGTTTCTGCGCGTGCATAGATATTCAAAAACAAAATACAGCTGACATTTCTTATATGGTGATCGCAAAATAATTTTCGAATTCGAACTAGTATAATAGTTCTTATATTCGAAAAATAGTAAAATAGAGAATTAAGTGCTGGATTTTAAAACTAACTGCATTTACAAAATTTCTTTCTTTATATATACCTATAGAAAAATTATTTATATATATGCATTATGCACAAATAAAACATATTTAAAATAGAATTAATGATTATAAGTTCTCCTCAGCCATCCAAATGCTTGACCTTCATTGACGCCAATGCAGTTGCCAGCCAATAGTTAATTGGCCAGCAAGTTAAAAAAGTTTTCATTCCAGAATTAAACAGTGGAAGAACCATTTCAACTGTAATAGCCAAACTTAGTACAAAACACTTGAAAGGCATGAGAATTTATATAGATGGACAAAGGAGTTACACCAAGTTCTGTCCTCAATGTGCGGATAACACCCAACAATCTCCACAACACATCTTCAGCTGTCCAGCAATGCTGGCTAAGTTTTTTAACATCAGCATATAGAGTATCCTGTGGAGCTTCTTTTCACAGATAAAGCTGTAGAGATCGCCAGGTATGTTTTCAACAGATTCGGGGAAAATTAAACTTTTTGCATGTACTCCATGGACTCGACATCATCATCAATGATTATAAGTAAATGTTAGGCAAATCAAAATCACATATAGTTACTGATTCAAAATTATATTTTTGTTAACAAAATTTTCCATTTTTTCGATATAAGGAAACACTTTTTTCTTCTCAAAACTACCTCAATTCTGTTAACCATTCATCACAGATAGTCATAGAAGTTCGCCATTCTTTAATTGCATAACTTAATCAATATTTTTGATATTTGAGGCTCTTTTTCATTCTCATTCATTTCATATTTTTAATCCTTTAATCATCAGATACTTATGTATTTAATAAATCTGAGTGCCAATCAAAATGTCCTGAAAAAAATTTGGACAGCAAGATGTTTCTTTGTCAATGTGACTGAGAGTAATTCAGCTTTACTCAAAGTCGTCAGATAAATGTTCTTAGATTTTTTTTCAGTCACACATTGTGAATTTTTTCAATAAGGCAATGCGTCCCAGATATCGTTTTAATGCAAAGATTAACAAATGAGGTGATCGTAGACTTTTAATTTCATAAGGAAGAAAAAGTACTTGGTTACATTTGAAGGTCTTGATTAAATTCTGATGGAAAGGCTGTAAGATGGGTTTAAGATAAAGTGGGGAAAATCCCACCCATTTGCTTAAAAAATAAGGTATTTCATTTCCAGCATTGAGTTTAATTATCCATAATTCGAAAGATTTATGACATTCCAATAAAAATCTCGATCAAAGTTTTTCAACTATGTAATAAAAAGTAATGGAAAAAAACTTTAAAAAAAGTTAGATGATAAGAAATAAATTTCAAAACCAAATATTTAGGAATACAACTTTCAAAAAAAGACAGTTTTCAAGACTTCAGTTTATTTGGGATTTAAAAATATCCGTATTTGGGATCATGTTCAGCCACTAATTCTTAAAATTGTGAGTGTTCGTAAATTAGAGGTTCGTAAAAACGAGGGCTGGTAATGTATATTAACTTGACAGCATTCCGTTAAAAAGTAAACAATGGAATCACTTTGCTTAAACGTTATCAAATTATTATTTAATGCTCGGTTCTGTAAACGTTTAGGGCTTTTTTTTATTTTATTTCTAGAGGAAAATTTCTCAGAGTCACTGTGTAAATTGAATCACTGCTATTCATTATGGACAAATGGCGTGATTGTTTGTTCTCTTTAAAAAAAAAAGAAAGCAAGATGAGGAAGTCGGTGTGACAGTTCTGTTACACCTAGATGTGTCTCGATATCGTTCCCATTGTCTCCCCAAGAGCGCCATCAGACAATAAAAGCTGTCTCAGGGAAAAAGGGTCTTGACGCCCCTATTAGGGACTTCCACTGTGTCTACACACTCACGCTATCAATACTGTAATCTACATCGATGTATTGTTGAAAGGGGCGTGCACTCATCGTTTAGATTCGAAAGCTTCTCTCGAATCAATTGTCTGCAGAAATATTCTATGAGATTTACGACAGAAGCACATGAAGATTTTTGTTTTCCTTTGAGAAGTACTTTGATTTAGAGATGATCATTTAAAATGATTTTTTTCGACCATTTAAATAAAAGTTTAATCTCTTGGATTTAAACTTTAACTGTTTGTAATGTTTTATTATCTTAACTTTTTATAACAATTATAATAATTAAGAAGCTTTAATATATTGATATAGAATGTTACGAGATTTAAATAATTAAATTTTCAATGCTGTTAGAATATATCAAGTAAATTTACTTCGATAACTTCTAAGGCTTATGTTAAAAAATGGTGGAGAGGTTAACGTCACTAATTTCGAAGAAATAGGTCCCAGCTTCGAATCCTCGTTCGGGTATGGATGTTCCTTGCTTTCTCTCTAATTTTGTCTTTATTTATCCTTCACTTTCGGGCAGAAGATGGCACACACCCATTAGATACTCCACTATATAAGAGACCATCACTTTTTCGCCCATTACAGCATTGAATAAGGTATATCCTAAGATCAGAGGAGCATGAGAAAAAATATTGACCAATTTTTAATTTATTGTTATCTTAATACAATCGTCTCATATGTTAAAACTGTCAAAATAAAAAAATCAATGATAAAAAAATCAGCACCATCGCTTTTCTTATAAGTTTACTTTTTTTCTGGTTAAAAATGCAGATTTTTTGAAAAAGAAAAAAAATATTTAATTCATTCTTCTATGTATCAATTTTTGCAAAGCTAATAGGCCTGGTGGCATGCACTTCGGGCTCCCAAGTATCAAGTTCGAGGTTCGATCCCTTAGTCTGGGCATGACTGACTCAGCTTTTTCTCTCTTCAGTGAAATGAGAACCAAGCATGCTTGATAATTCCACACTGGAAGTTTCGCTGTAGACAGTCTACCTAATCGGAGCATATGCTTTGCACCCCAGAAATTACTGTCAAGATATGGGCACTGAGTAGGCCTTGTGACTTTTAATTCTATATTATTCGTAGTTATATATTCAGCTGTGATAGTTTCAGGAAGAAAAAGTAAATTTGGTTGTTCTTATCCTATTAGTTATGCATGATGTTTAACGATATTTAACGATGTTTAAAACGTAATTTAAATCAATCTATATCAATTTTTTCTGGCACCAAATAGGATAGAACAAAGTTAAGAAATTATAACATTGAATTCAAATTGTGCCTAGAATTTAAGATCTGTTAAACTTAATAAGAAATTTAAGCAGTAAAGTGACTTAATTCTGATAGTTCCCAAAGAATTTTAGAATGTAGACCTTTGCTTAAGGCTCTAGCACACAGAATTTCCTTCCAGTGGATCCCTTCCCATTGTGGTATTTTGGGCAATGAAAAGGCTGATTCACTGGCTAAAAAGGGAGCCTTGATAGATCAACGCATGAATCGCCCTCTTTCATTTCATTCAACTAAATTGTTTGTTAACCTGACTCTCAAGAAGACTCTTAAACAAGATTTGTTCAACGTGCGACGCACAAGAGATGGAGGATATTGGGGGAGGTAATAACTGCTCCCGTTTTTTCAAGAAACACTGCGGTGGCCCTTTTCAGAGGTCTAACTGGACATGATTGTTTGCAGGACCATCTCTATAGGATTGGAGTGGTGAATTCCGCGGACTGTGTTTTGTGTGACTCTGGTCAATCAATGACTTTTGAACATTTAAGTAATTGTGTGGTTCTTTCTCAGTATGAGGGCATTGTTGAAAAGTATTGGAGAGCCCGTGAATTAATGGCTTAGGCGCTAATGTTCGGCATTTGTAAATAATAATAATAAGGACTTAATTCTCATTATGAGTAAATTTAATATAAAAAAATGTAACATTTTTATCTGACTTAGAGTGGCAACCAGAGTTTAGTTATCATCGAACAACAGAACAGCATAGATCTCCAAAAGCATCCACCATAACCTCTCTACCAACAATTAACAAAAAACAATTACTCGAATTCCAGTTTTTATGAATTTAGTTAAAAACATATTATATGTTTCTGAATTGAGTTATTTTGAGTTATTTTCTTATTGCATATTTTGCAACTATTATTATGTTGTGCAATGCTTTTGTGAAAAGTTTTCAGAGCAAGTCTACGTTTTTTAATTAAACGAATATTTAAAAAGATGTTTTTATAAATGAAATGTATATTTTTAAGATGGGATTGTCGATTATTTAGGAACTAAACAAAGCGAACTTCCCCCAAAAATTACAATTATTTTTTATTAGTAAAAATATTGTATCATTTCTTCTTAACTAGAATTTTTTTTTTAGTTTTTTATGAATTCAGGAATGATTAATTTAGTTCTTCTTTGATACTTTTCCAGTTTATGCAACTATTTATATAAAATATATTCTACATCAAATTAGCTGTTTTCATGCATCCGCTTATAAGTTTCTGAGTTTTTGAGGAACAATAAAATTTGATGAAGCTTCTCGGATTCATATTCTTAAAAAAATAAGGGAGTGCTGCTGTGGCATCCTTTTGAAAGTGGATCGTTTTTCATGCATTCTTCGGAATAGTGAGTGATACCTTCCTTGCAAAAGATTTAATGATGGAGGAAGTGGACAGGGTTGTTCTGACCCAAATCACTTTCATTATGAACTGAAAGAAAGTGATGGTTGTTCAACCTGTCCGATGGCCAGATGGAAGACGTCCAGAGCATCTAGAAAAAGGGAGGCGACATCAGGGGGCAGAGATTGTGGTATCATGAAATATCTGGAAATCATACGATAAATCAAACAACCGAGAAAAAAAAGAAAGAAAGAGGGCAGCTTTGATTCGTTGCTATTGCACAAGGACAGTTTGGTAATGAAAATGTAACAGATTACCTGTTATATTCTCTATACATCTCTCAAGGAATAACCTAAAATTAAATAAGAAAGATATTAAAAATAAGAAGGTTGAGTTTCGCAAAAGTTATTTCTAAAAAGAAGTTTAAAATATAGTGCCCTAAGACGCGTTCTCTTGTTTTAAAACAAGTTTAAAACTATCAATAAAACCTACATTAAAATTGCTGCATAATAATATTTATCTGCTAATTTATCCTACTGTTTATTGTGTTAGTCTATAATTTTAGATCCCAAAAACTTCAAAATGCTTAAAAATTAAAAAAAACGAAATAGAAAAATTAATTTTCTTAATTATTTTTGAAATCTAGTCATTTATTAAATGTTTAAAACCAACGATTCAAACTCATATATTAATATAAACAAAGATTGATGATCTTTCTCTGATAACTTATCATACGACTCATAATATCAGATTTTATAATTCTAGATTCAAGAACCTTCGAATAACTTCCAAATGTGAAAAAAAAATTGAATTGGTTTTCAAAAACATTCTTGAAATTTTATCTTTTAAGCCATTCTTATCTTCTAAAACATCTGTGTTTAAGACAGTAGAAAAATAAAATATAATAAAATTAAAAAATAAAGTATAAACATAATATAATTACTACAGACTGATAACATTATAAAACATATATATACATACATTCAGAGGGCGTCATAAATTCGTGCAAATTTTAAAAATTAATTAAAAAAGCACAAATGATATTAAAAAAGTTTGGTTTACACCAATGACATCAAAAAGAGGGCGGATTTTTTTATCAACAAAAAAATTAGTTCCAAACATGGCGGATAGGTGAAACTGCGGTGCCTACACGAAGCTGATTTATTAAAATCAGGTTGACAATAAAACATCTGAATGGATATGGACTCTTCATTTGATGCCGCCCCCTCAGTAAAAACATTTTATTTGCGAATGTTTGGTGAAGGCCGAGTGATAAGTCGAGGCTGTAAGATCAAATGGCCCCCACGATCTCTAGATTTGACTCCTGTAGATTTTTGGCTGTGAGGTTATTTAAAGTCCCTGGTGTACCGGTCCACCCATTCCACACTGGCGGAACTTAAAGAAGCCATTCAGCAGATCGTGTATGGGATTCCTCCAGACTTGCTGTACTCAGCTGTCACAGGTGTTGAGACTCGCTTTACTTGCTTCATACAATATGGTAGGGATCATATTGAACAACTTCAGCTTAAATAAATCTTTGAAAATCCAGAATTGTATTAGTATTGTGTTAATTTGCTTAAAACATTGATCATTAGCGCCACCTATTGGTCATTTTTTAGATTTTTTTTCCTAAAAAAATCCTTTTTTTTTGTGATACCATTCCTACAAACTACACTTTTTTAACATCATTTGTTCTTTTTTAATTAGGTTTTAAAGTTTGCACGAATTTATGGCGCACCCTGTATATATATATATATATATATATATATATATATATATATATATATATATATATATATATATATATATATATATATATATATATATATATATATATATATATATATATATATATATATATATATATATATATATATATATATATATATAATAACAAACATATTAAAGACTAATAACATTTTTGTACTCATTTATCTGAATGCTAATAATATTAGTTTTTTTATAATTGTAAATTCAAGACTTCAAAATATTAAGAAATTACAAAAAAGTTATAAAAAAGGAAAACGAATCGAAACTTAAAGAATTTCTTGAATTTATAGTTTTTGTTTTCTAAAATCTCATAAATCTTTAAAGATTTCAACTAGTAATAAAAAATATACATTTATTTATAGTTAACACTAACTTTACGCTCATTTCTTACATACCTATCAGTTCGACATACATACATCTAATGTATGTACATATAAATGGATGTACATCTATCTAAAGATAAAATAACCCCTAGAAATCATTGTAATTAAGCGATATAAGTAAATAAATGACTATATGAGATATGTATTAATAGAAAACCGTTTCTTTTTTATTCAATACTATAGTATATTGCGCCAATATTCTGCATTCACATTCCCCGCTTAGTTTTTTTAACTGTTGCTGATAGGACTCATTTCACTAGAGACAAGATCACGGATTCTCTGCTATACATATTCATTTCTGTTGCCATTCTTGCATGGTTAAAACTAACTTACTAAAAGTTGTATTACGACAGCGTCCAATGAATTCATATTTGTAGAGATAGGTATGCACAACGAAAAACAGTGGTTCTCAACCAATGTGTCGCGGCTTTTTTGCTTCAAGCCGAATTTGTATAATTTGCTGCGAAATTTTAGAAAAGTATAATAGAACTTTAGTCATCTGACTTTCATTTTATCTTAATCGCTGATTCTCCGAATCGCTCTCAGAATTTCAGAAAAATAAATTAAACTGAAGAAGACAAAGAAAATTAAAAAAATAAAAACAAGTGAAGGAAGAAGATAGGAATGAAAGGCTTATCACTTGAGTTCCGATAGCGATACGCGTTGTATGTTTCGCGAATAGTCATATTCATCTTCCATCATGGATAGCCGAATTCATGAATAGTCATATTTATTCTTTTCCGAAATATTTCTTTTTTTCTTTATCCCAAAGGCGTTAAATTAATTTTCTTGGAGAAGCTCGAGAGAGAAGTTTGTTGCAATCCAGCTTCAAGTTTAATGTCTTTTAAATAAACTATGCTGTCAACTAATATAATATTAAGAACTTATTCTTATATAGTTAATACATTTGTGTTGTAATACACAAGTGATGATAATACATTGATAAAAACACCTAATCTTATTAAGGCTATGTTTCTTCAGTACTTGCATAAGTATAAAAATATTCACACACTCAAACTTTATATTATTCTCAACTATTGAATATATCTATATAATATATATATATATATATATATATATATATATATATATATATATATATATATATATATATATATATATATATATATATATATATATATATATATATATATATATATATATATATATATATTAACGGAATATTTAATCACATTGTACATTAAATTGTACCATTATTTCTTAATTTAATTGTAATTATATCTCACATTGAAATAGCTCAGATTTTAAAAAACTGTAAAGAAGAATTTCTTTATTTTGAGAGAATAGAAAAGAATTACTTTATAATTAAAAAAAAAACTTAAAATTATGAACAAAAAATTCTGAAAATATTTTATAATCGTAGTTTTCAGAAATTTTTTAAACAAGATATAATTCAAGAAAAAAATTATTTCCAGTTTTTCAAGAAAGATGAGCTCTATTTGGATGTCTGACTGGACATGACTGTTTACAAGACCTCCTCTGTACAAGTAGAATGGTAGATTTCCAAAAATGTATTCGAAATGTATCGAATCATTCTATGATTTTCGAACATTTCGATATCTGTATTGTACTTTCTCGGCATCAGATCATTGTTAAAAAGTATTCGGTAGAGCGTCAACTGATGGTTTAAAAGTGAGTGTTTGGCAACTGCAAAATTATAAATAAAAAAATATATATATATAGGCTTCACTGGAATGTTGTTGATGTTTAAATATTTGTTTTTACATTAATGAATGCATAAGGATTTATTTTTTCGCAGTCCGAATTTTTAATTTACTGATAAACTGAAAGAGATACTGCATTCCAAAGCATGCCGTTCTTAACAAATATAACATGCTTGGCAGTTAGTATATTTTGTTGATTATTCTTTTGGAACACTGGAAAGATGCTTCATCATCAGATACTCCATTGTATTCATTGTCTTATCTATGTATTATATTACTGGAACTTACTATGGACTAATATGTGTACACTGTAATATATTTTCCCTCGCATAGCACTAAGTTGGGAATATACTAGTTGAATAGAAGCCACTAAGTAGGAATATTCGAAAATGAGAAACAAAAGCCAAGCTGAAGACCCCCAGTAGTTGATATGCCATCCCCATAGATATCATTTCACTTGAAAGACATTGCACCCACTACTTGTTTAACGTATTTTAGCTTCTTTTAGTGAACATGACAGATGTTTGGTTAAACCAGAAAATGAACTCATTACCTTCCAATAATGAAAATGAAACCTGACTGATCACGTGTCCTATTCATAAATCATACAGTCAGGAATAGAACATCACAAAGTAGCTACTGGACTCTGCAGCATAAATGCAATTATGTTATATAAATATCATATTTATGTTTTCTGCATAACCATCAGTTAGGGTAGATGCTTGGGAGTTTTCTTGGCTCCCTTTTTGTCATATAAAAGTAAGCATTCTTCCTGAACGGTATTTCTTGAAGAATGTTTAGTTCTTTCTTGGAAAATAATAAGAAGGGGACGTTGAAATACTTTCTAACAGCCATATAAACTTTGAGAGTAAACTCAATCAGTTACGTGATTAGAGCATATATGATAGTGAACAACATGAAAAATCTTAAGAATGCAAACAAATACCAAAATAAATTGTAATACAGTGATGAAAAAAATGAATGCGATAAAGAAACATTAACCACAAAAAGCCAAACGTCTCAAGGTGTACTGAACTGACAGATTTGGAAACCACATCAATGAGGGGATAGCAATTACATATTTTTTTCTTTAGTTTGAATTTGTTTGGGGACAAATAGCTTCGTAAATCATTAGGAGATGTTTCTGGAAATAGAACAATCATCTGAGAGACTCGGAAGCAAAGTCTAAATTTCGTTAAGGTACTTTGATAAAAAGTATATATATATATATATATATATATATATATATATATATATATATATATATATATATATATATATATATATCTTTGAGGAAAGATAATTCTAGAATGTTGTTTCAATTTTCCTATCGGGGAACTTTCAATTTTCCTCCCGTACAAAAAAATTAAAAAAAAAATACCTGTGTGGAACTATAATGGGATTGGCTAACCGAACGTCGTGTACCACAACTATTTTGAAAGCAAAAGGTGTGTTATTACCCCTACAGGGATGGCCTGTTACGAAACGGATTCTGGATGTCGTGTTGGAGGTCCCCTGTGCCTCTCAGAAATGCGGATTTTAGGTCATCCGTCCCTAGATCCCCCTTTATCTCCCTTGATATCGAACGACGATATGTAATTATGAGCGGTGGTCGTTATTTAAGCACCCCCTTTTAGACACTTTCCTTGTTCATTTTCTCATAAAATAACATTCCCTGTAAATGTGTTGCAAACTACTTGAAGAGAATGGAGGTTTAAGTTTGTACACTGGCCCAGTTTTAAAGAATTTACGACTTACATACCAATTTGTCATAAAATTAATTCAAGTTCATGCTTTATATCCTATTCTATTTTATAATCTCTTATTATTGGTTAATTTAATTGATAAAAGTGAGTATGTTTCATAAATCATAAGAGCTTTTTTATTTTCTTAATTTCATGGCAAGCTCCATACAAATATCATAAATTTTATGTGAAATGAATCATTCATAATACAACATTAAAAGTAAAAATAGAAAATTATTTTTCAAAAAAAAAAAAAAAATGTGTCATGGCTTGTGCCATTCGAATTTCTCACATATAATATAGAATATACATGTGTTCATAAAATTTGTTACAATGAAAAAAAAATTTAAATAATTAATTTAAAAACATATTTCAAGGGATCTTTCATATATATATATATTTCTTACATGTTATAGGAAATATGCATAAAATCATAAAATTATTAAAAAGAAGAAAAAATTAGAATAATTATTCCTAAAATATGTTTCATGATATATTCCATACAAATTCCCCTCATTATATAAAAAATATGCATTCATTCATAAAAATATTTAAAAAAAAAAAAAAAAAAGAAATTACTATAACTTATTTTCGCTGTTTGATCATTCCAATAAAATTATTCTTTACACAAATGGTTTTACTGAAAATAATTAAAGGAACATAAGATTGAAAACATTTTATAAACGCTTTTTCACACCTATTTTAGTATTTTGCAAACGTTTTTGCTCTTTCTATGAATCTGTTCTAACACCAATAATCATCTAAAAATAATAAAATACTTGGGAAAGCAACAATACACATAATTAAAGCTGCATAAAATTATTGTTCATGTTGCCAATCTGAAAATATTTGATGAAAAAGTTTTTGTAATTATTAAAAAATATTTTTTGAGAATTTTAAGTTTTAAAGAAACCAAATTTAATTATAAAAAGAATTTGATTACTACTTTTTATTAAAATTCTTAAATAAAAGATTTTCTTTTCTAATATTTTGAAATGTTTTTTATAATACAACGTTGTGAGAAAAGTAATGTACTTGGTTAATTTTTTAATGCCCTCACTTCTCTGCTCTGGTAGAGAGGTTGTCCTCCAGTGGATCCGTGGCCATTGTGGATTATGCGGAAATGAACGGGCTGACATCTTGGCTAAAGAGGCATCTGCTTTACACCCACCTTCCCATCCAGTCCCTTTCCGACATGTAAGGAGATTTCTTGCGAGCAAAATCAATCATCGAATAATTTCTGCTCTTAGGAACTCAGCTGATGAAAAATCTTGGGTTTGCCTTCTTGATGACCAGCGGCGCTCAGTCTTTCTCTCCTTCCCAGGGCGGAGGGAGTTGCTTGTTTTAGAATTATTACTGGTCATGACTATTCGCAGGCACCTTTGTGTAAGATTAACCTGACCAATTCACCTATTTGTGTGCTCTGTGACACCTCACCTATGACTGGGGAATATCCCTTTAATTGCTCCTTTCTTCTGACTGTTCGTTCTTGGGATGACTTTCGGGCCCTTTCGCCTTGTAAAGCTGCTTCACTGTTGGACTGGTATGCAAGACGCCTTATGTCTAAGAGGACGTTGGCAGGAGTAATTTTAAAAAAAATATTTTTAATACCTACTTACATTATTTCAAATATGCTACAGAATATGATTTTTTCTGTGTATGTGCAAAATATTTATAATGAAATTTAATTAAAAATTTACTCTAATTTTTCACAGTTTGCAAAAATGTCAAATGTAAGGTAGCTTTGGCTTGCCAAATAAAAATATCAGTTAGAAATATTTATTTATTTCGTTTATTCAATTTAAATGAAAATGAATGAACATTTTTGATTTCATAAAACACGCAGTCAAGTTAAGTAGCATTTTCATTACTATTGTGAATAAAACAGGATGTGTATCAACACAATATTTTCTCAATATAATCTGGGTTTTTTTTTTTTTTTTTTTTTAAGTCTTACTTTATTACATATTAGAATAGCTTCCAGAATTACGAAAATATAAGGAAAAAAATAAGTGTTACTTCCACATTAGTGTTTCACGTAAAAGTATTCATAAATATCTTCTTTTTTATTGAAAAATACTATTTGCTTAATTCTACATAAAGACCAATATCCGAAAATATTTACTAATCAGTTTTTACTTTGAACGAAAAACTTTGAAATTATCAAATGCTTTTCAAGTTTGTAAACAAATGATGAAAAATAGCAAAAGAAAATTCATTGCCCATGATAAATTGCTGGCCAAAAATATTTTTTACGTTTGGAAACTATACACACATACATAGAAACAAACATATATATATATATATATATATATATATATATATATATATATATATATATATATATATATTAATTATGTATATATATACACATTTTTTTATATTCGTATATTAAATATTTAGAAACAAAATCCCTGTGTAGTATGGGGCACACATTTTTTGAGACGAAGTGAACAGCGAATTCAATTTGGGAACCACAGAGGAGTTGTATTCAAACTTTCCAAAGAAGAAGCATTAGTTATATTATTTCAGCATCGCAGTGAAACACACCCCAGATCAAATCATGATTTTCCTGCGTGCGTGAGATGTGACACATGAAGACTATCAGAAGGGGTGGCCCCGATCACTTGTAATGCTCACTTGTGACTTTTTTACTTGTGTAGAATTTTTAAAGGAAAGAGTATACCAAACAAATGCATACACAATTGAGGAATTCGGTATCAATAATGTCATCAATAGCATCACAACATACGAATTGATACTAGTTATATTGTGTATGATACCTTGAAGAAAGCGAAGGGCACATTCACCTACAGTGAAGGAGTGTAATCATATTTAATACATTACATTTTATTTAATGCGTTGACTTTACAATGCCTTTTTTACGTATTGATTTATATATATATATATATATATTTCTGATTAATTTCTTGATTTAATAATTTAAATCATTGCTGTGAATCGCATTACCTCGAATTCTACAAGAATAGAGTTTCTAGAATTATATTCGAAAATAAATAATAATAAATTTCAGGTATATAGGATATAATATGTTAAGCCTCATTCTCTATAAATTGAAATTTTTCAAGAAGAATAACATCCATAAGCGGAATAAAGGAAAATTCAGCTTATGAATGTTTTAATAATAAAATATAAAATAGTTCAAGAAGCCAAAATAAATTCTAAAATAAATTACAATTGAAAATCAAATTTATTATTATGAATTGTAACAAAAAAATAATCTCAAAATCTGAAGTAAAATTTAAACAAATTGCATCATCACTGTACTAATATTACTCAATGATACTTTTGAAACTTATTGGAGACTGTTTCTGCTTGTTTCGAAAAATGATCAGGCTTTAAAATAGAATAATATGTATTTTTGAGTGTAATATATATTTCAAAATTGAAAAATTTAGGAAAATGTTTTATTAAGTAACTAAAAGTCTTTTTTTTTTTTTTTTTAAACAAATACAACATTTTTTTTACTGAAATATTTCTTAATCTTCTGTATTATCTGCAGCAGTAAAAGAATAAAAAATTGAAAAATGATGTTTATCAGGCAATAAATTTTGCTTCTTTTAATTGTACAATGGATAACATATTGTTCTTTGTTTGATTTGATGTTGGTGGATTTCAATAACGAAATTTTTATAATGGTATCCGTTGGCATAACAAAAGTTGTAAAAGAAGAAAACATTGTAGTTTTTATTATAAACTACTTTTAAGGGATTTTACTGACTTTGAATAGATTAAATCTTGTGGTAACGGTGACCTACATAGCGGCCGTGAAAGATGGACGATCTTTGTTTTCACAGCTCCTTGTAAAGAAAGAATTGTGTAAAGGTCAAGCGAACGGAGCCCTTTCCTCATTACTTTACCCACATACCTCTTAAAAAATAAAGTTTTCTTAAGGATTTTTTTTGCAATGCATGAGATATTCAACATGTTCCCAGCCAGACAAGCATTTTTCTTCTTCACAGGACACCTACCGTTCAAGACATTAATTTTTATTTCAATTGCTTCGGTAAGGTTTATAAGCTGCGTAACATAGTAACATTATACATGACATATTTCATCTCGTATTATGCAAATAAAAATCTTAGGAGTCAATTAATAAATAATATTAACTCCTTTAAAGTTGCTTCTATAGCTGCGTACTTGTAGAGCTTTAACAAACGATAAAAAAGAAAAATATGATATTATTACAAATTATTATTTAAAATAGCAATGTTAAAATTTTAATTTTTCATATGAGATTCATTGTTGCAGTCAAAAATAATCTAAAATTAATTTATGATAAAATTTATAATAAAATTATGATTAATAATTTATAATAAAATAATGATAAATATTAAAAAATGAAATTTACTCCCATTAAATGAATTGTTCTTAAAATAAATTTAAATTAACTCGAAAAAAATGTCGTTTTGTATTTTTAATTGAAAAGATTTCGGAAACTATAAAAAAGAGCAATGAAAATATTACAAATTATTATTTAAAAATGCAGTTTTAAATAATTTAATTTTTCTTATGAATTTCATTGACGGATTCGAAAATAATCTGATATTAATTATTTCAAAAATATCTTCATTTAATGATAAATATTAAAAAACGAAATTTACTCCCATTTAATGGATTGTTCTTAAAATAAATTTAAATTAACTCGTCAATGATAATCGTTTTGTAATTTCTATCAAAAAGATTTTGGGAATGATAAAAAAGAGAGATGAAAATATTACAAATTATTATTTAAAATTGCACAGTGTTAAATAATTTAATTTCTCATATGAGATTCGTTTCCGGATTCGAAAATAATCAAATATTAATTTTTTTCTAAAATTTCTTTATCTAATAATAATATTAAAAAATGAAATTTACTTCCATTAAATGAGAATTGTTCTTAAAATAAATTTAAAATGAACTCGTCAATAATTATCGTTTTGTAATTTTTATCAAAGAGATTTTGGGAACGATCAAAAAAAGAGATGAAAACAAAAAATAGAATGATCGGTTAGAAATACAAAACACACTGATAGTTATAAAGTAGGTATAAATTCTCATAAAGTATAGATAATTGTAAAATAGTAATTTTAAATATTCAGCTTAATAAAACTATTTCTCCTTCATCTTTATTTTGATAACTAAACCATTTCTAAATTTATCTAATTGCGTGCATCCATTTTCCTATTAAAATTTATAAAAATTTAAATTTAACTTAAAATAATTTTATAAAGAAAGCAAGTTTTATTAAACGAAAAATCTTAGGGGTCAACCAACCAATAACACTATCTAAGTTTATTAAGGATTTAGCAAACAAGATAAACAAAAAAATGGCATTTTTGCAAACTATTGTTTGAAAACAAGCATTAAAATATAGTGTTTAATAATTCAGTTTTTATATTTCAACTTTATTTTTATTATATTTATATAAATTATTTTATGTTTAAAATATATATTTTGTAATGCACATACATTTTGTTATCAAAATTTATATAAATTGATAATTAATTTAAAATAATTTTGTTAATTTGTACGGTGTTATGTGGCAGGAGTTGAAAAATATTCTTTTTGATGGAATGATATAAATATAAGCGAAGCTTGTGATAAATACAAGCAATTTTATTTTATTGTATCTGAGAGTTCCAGTTTCATTTGATAATAATGTTACATAAAATCTTCATTTGAAACATGCATAATAATAAAAAACTCAATTTTTTTACTTGGATAGTAAACTGGTGAAATAGAAATAAAGCAAAGGTTTTTTTGAGTTCGAAAAATGTACTACTGCAAAAAGAATTTCCTGTGTAACGTTATTGTGCTTGCACATTTATTTTTCATTTAAATGAACATACTTATAACATATAGGCATTCATTGTATTGCTGGGCACAGATGCCGTATAATCCATCATACCAAATTCTATTTTGTTGATTTCTTAGCATATTTTTTATATATTTAGCAAACTTTTTTATTACGTCATAGACATGGAGACTTATAAGAATTATGAAGAATATTAGACTTTACCGGCCAACTTGTCTAGTTGTCAGCGTGCCTGACTACGGATAGGGAGGTCCTGGGTTCGAATCCCGGTCAAGACATGGATATACCTTCTATCTCTCTATCCTGTCTTTGTCCTTTCCTTGTGTGTGTGAATGAAGTATGAGTGATGCCTACCCTATAAACGGGTCTCTATGGCATGTGTGAGAGTGCGATAGTGGCCCACCCCCTGTGGTGCACCCGGGGCAACGCCTCGGTGGCTAAGAGGCCGCTGTGTCTGGCCGGTTCCTTGGTATCAGGGAACAATAGATTAATAAACTCTGTTGCAGTTGTAACTGTCTACAATCTGCCATAGAAAAAAAAAGATTTTGGCATCCCTTGTATTTCCGTCACCACAAGAAATCACAATAATCTCAGCAACATTTATTCGTCACCAAAAAATATTCAAAATTTCGCATTGCTGGATTATATGGTAGCTGTGTCTTCTGCTGAATGATTGTTAATTTCTTGTTTAAATCTATACATTTATTACAATGTATTAAATTATCTCATGCACTAGTTAATAACTGCCTTGGTATAAGATAATTAAATAATGTGAAAAATTTAAAAACCTGTGTGAATTATTAATATCATAATTCTTATTTATTGCTAAATATTTCGCCAGAAGGAATAACCAAATCAGACATTTATATAAATAGGATATATATCATTATCAAATAATATTTTTTGGAAAAGAGATTTATTAATGAAAATTGCTTTCATTTATCACTAAAGAATTTAATGTGAGAGAAATATTGTTTGATTTCTCACGAATTTCGCTTATATGTTATATTTATTTTTCCTATATTGTGTTCCTATGAATCAGTTTATTTCCCATTTGTAAGTAGATTTTCCTCACACAAAAAGGTTTTGTTTCAAATTCTTAAAATCTTTTAAATTATTTTTATTTCATTACATAACGTAGGCTTTCTTATTTCTTTTTCTAATGACTGACCGATTCGATTATTTATCTTATTCAAGATCAAAAGGAACATGATATTTTCGAGACTACTTACAGAACTTGAGAGTTTGAGTGGATTATAGCTTTATTTCATATGGAAATAGGTATATTTTATTTTACCCCATGCTAAGCCTGTGACTAACGACCATGTTTCTTTAATAATACGAATTCTTCCTAATCAGTGAGTGCGAAGGAGTGTGTATATAACTTGTCATTTCATAAGAATTTTTTCCTCCCACGTGACATCGAATATTGTCTCTGTTTAACAAAAAAAAAAAAAAAAAACAGTAATGACAATGAGGACACAAGCTTCTCTTTTAAAAGTAAATTCATCTTCAAATTTAAAATATTCACTTCTGTAGTTATCATTGAGGTTCCCCAAAAGAAATTATTGAAACTTTATTTATTTAGTGGCACTGAATGTGCAACAAAATGGGATTTCATTCATTTTTTCGATACTTACATATTAAACCCATCAACTATTTCTATCAGAAAGGGAAAAAGAAAGTTATAATCGCCAAATACTGACAAATGTTTACAGTTTATATATATATAGATATATATATGAGGAAAAAGAGCTATTAACTCATATTTTTATTGAAACAAATGAATAAAAATGTTCATTTTAATTTAAATATATTCAATTTTTTTCATTCAAATTTAAACTTTGCATGTATTAAAGATAAAAATATTTAAAGCATTAGAGTAATTACAGTAAAAATATTAAACTTAAAAAACTAAACTTCTATTTTGATGCAAAAATGTGACATCCATTAAAATTTTTTTAACAAACATCAACGAAAAGATTTTAAGACCTTTTTAGATTTTTTTTCGCAAATCCTATCAAAAATCTTTACAAGAAATTTTATACCATAGATATGACACAAAATAATTTATATATTTCTTAAGTCATTATGTGCAATTGTGTACTGTTTTCTTCGGTAGTGCATTTATTTTTCTTTCTTAAGATAACCATATATTAATGATAAGAGAAGCAACATCCATATAATTGATAAGTAATTATCAGAATTTTGTTCTGAATTTGATTTCCTAATTATCTCAATTTGCTCTGTAAGTCACCTTTATATACTTCTCATATTAAAAATTAGAAAACCAGACAATTTTTTAATACAAAAGAAAAAAAATGAATCGAAATAAAAAGAAGATTAAAACCAACTTTAAGATTGAAAATATTTAAAGTTGGCATGAATGATAACATAAAAAATTTCTTTGCACAGTTAAAATTTGAAATTTACTATTTTTACATGCTAATTAAAGCAATAACATGTTCTAAGAATAAAGAAATAATTGTTATGAAACAATTGTTTTAGAAATTAAAATAATTCTTTTTCTTCGAATAAAACTAATGACCTTCACTTTAGATAAAAAAGCATGTTTTATTTATAGGTAAATAGTATAATTATTATTTTTTTAATTTCAATTTCATTCAATGGTAATAAATAGTTTAATTTTAACGAATGGTTTGATTTTAATAATGTCTAATTAATAATTAAAGTTTAATTTAAAAATGAGATTTGAAAGGAAACTTTTTTTCCTGTTATAATAATTTAAAGTTTGTATTATTTAATGTTAATATATATTCCCATACATTACATTTCTAGCTTGGTAAATTTTGGTAATATATATTTTTAAATGAAAAAATATTGAAAATTATGCTTGATATGTATGCGTCATGTTTTCATATATAATAATCACTGTTCAATTATTTTTGGTAGTCCTTGTAGTTATATTTTGCAATTTATTATACACTTAAACAAATTCGATTCTTACTCTTTTTGAGTGCTACAATGGTTGCAATATTTTCTCTGAAGTCTATTTAGTGACAATTTTTACAATAAAAAAAATCTTGGAAGAATTAAGATGAACATAGGGCTTCATAAATATTTATATTAAATTTTTCATCGATAAACTTATATATAAGGTGATTGACATATACTTCTGAAATTAAATAACACGAATCCTTTATTTTTAAGAGAAGTTTAGTACTTTGAAAAAGAGTTTTGTCTAAAGTTTTAATTACCCAATTCAGTATAGTTTTTATTAAAAAATTTTATTGATATGCCTTTTAATAAAATGCTTGTAAATGTATTTAAAATTAGATTCATTTTAATAAAATAAAAAAGAAAATGAAAATATGTTTAATTTAACATCTCAATATTTGTAGGAACAACTGTTTACAGAAGCTTATTTTTTCTAGGAGAACAAAAACAGAAGTTCAACCTTTAACCTAAGGTTAACAAATGGGAAGATAGATGAAAAATACTGTCAATATTCAGAATTTTTTTTCTCTAAACAATGACGAATAGCTGTGTCATTTTCGCCAACATTAACCAAAAAGAGAAACGTCAGAATCTGTGAAAGGCAATTCCGCAATGGTCTGCCTCATTTACATAAAACCCATCTCCGGCCAGATCTGAATCGCCTTCTGGTGTTTTTTTTACCTGTACGAAGAAGAGAACAAATAGCATAATTGCAGTTTAAGGTCAAACATCGTGGAAAAAAGATCACTGACTTCAAACCAGGCCGTTCTAAATAAGGTTTTCTTCGTTTAGGTGAGGAATTTCGAATTTTAACACAGTTCGCGTAGAAGCAGAATCACGTATAAAGAGTATGCGCTATTTAAGGGATCGTAAACTGAGTCTAATCAATTATATATATTTGTAAACAAGAGCCAATTATGTATAGTTGCGAAATAAAAAAATAAATGCTAGATCTGAAAATTATTTTTTTAATCTAACTCTCTCTCTCTCTCTCTCTTAAATAAAATACTATTTGAAATAATTGTTAGCAAATATTATGTCAATAATATATGCAAAATAAAATTCATATTTACAAATAATTCTTTCTTTCATTTTATTGATGTAGTCTGCCAAATTATTCTTTTTTCTCTAATTCAAAACTATATTTTTAAAAAGATATTCTTCCAGTCATAATGTTTTCTTAATCATTAAATCACCCAATACTTCTTAAGTACAAATTACATCTATATAAAAAAGAAATACATTTTTTTCCTGAAATAAAAATTTAGTATACAGTGGGTTGTTTGTAGAATTTGAAATCATCTTTGCTCAAGCCGTCAGTAAACATTCTTGGCTATCTTCAAATACAATGGTTTTCATTAATGAAGTTTGTATGCTAAAGTAATAGTTCTCAAGTGTATTTCACGTAGAATATTTTAAGCAGGAGAATTCATAATGAATTACAAAACGATATCAGTCCTACCAAATGTACCTTGCGATATTTCTACTTGAAGCTCTACTAAGATACAAACATAGTAAAACAGGCGAGCCCCGGACTGTACCATAAGGTTGACGGGTATAGAATACTCGCCCATCAGCAAGCGTCTCGTCATTTTGAATCACGTTGGGTGACGAGATCACACCTCAGCTGGCACCTTCCTCTCCACATTTACGCCACGTTAGTGGAAGGGCTTTGAATCTCACAGGTTTGCGTGGACATGTCCCTAACCGACAGAGCTTCAACAATCCACGCTCTAAAATAGGAATTAGGTATAGCAGGAAAATGTTTAGATGGATTGCTATAAAAAATGAGATTTCTGGATCCACAGAGCAGATAGTTATCTATAATTAAAAGAATATTCAATTCTTTAACAAAAACATCAATCTAAGTTTCTCTATCTTAAAGTTAAAAAAAATTGGAAAATAAAATCAGCTGATGAAAAGCAATGTCAAACGAAAATGAGTGGTAAGTAGTTTACAGTAAAAAGACTTTTTCAGTGTTATTTAGTAAATGGGAATTAAAATTATAATTGCGTCTATGGGTCTATGTTAGGGACTAGCCACTAGTTTGTATAATTTTGAGTTGGTAATTAACAGATTCGTAAAAGCAAGCATCTACTGTGCGCATTGTATGCTAATGTTTCTGATTAAAACTCACTGTTCACTCTTAAAAAAATCGAGTGGTTTTTCACCACTCGATGAGCGACGGATATTTTGTACTCCATAAAGATACAAAATGAATATTTTTCTACTTAATTGGGTAGAAAAGTTCACTTTCAAACACTCCATTCTCGATTTAAAGCAATTTTCACTCTTTATTTGACGTGTTTATGGCACAAAGCGAATGTGATGTGCTCTGATTGGTTTAAATCATCACGTGGCTCTATACTTTCGGTTTTGTGTCGCTCAGAATGGAAGAATTTAGTACTCCATTTTGTTAAAGCAATCTATTAGAATATTTAAAATATGTAATTCGACAAAAAGGAGTGCTGAAATATTAAGGTAAGTCTTTATTTCTTATAATTAATTGAATGACTAGATCAAATCTTCATATTTGTGATTTTTTACCACTATGTAAACTTTGGTATTCGAAAGTGTGAATGAATTAATTCTATTGAATTTATATTCATGTAATATTTATAATATTTGCAATTCTTGATTAATTGATAATATTTATATAATATTGTGTTTGGAAATTTTATTTTTTATTTCAAATACAATTTTCTGCCAAAATTTAATTCATTATAAATTAATAGTAAATTATAATGAATGCATTTTTAAATTCTTTTATTTTCGAAACAGCGTGAATATAACTATAATTTTCTCATTTATTTAAATATCCACAATATATATTATAGAAATATTATTTAATAGAGTGTATTGTACTAAACTGAAAGTGCGATTAATATCAAATACAACATTTTATCAATGAATAAGAATAATTTTTCTCATAAATTAAATTAGAAGCTTTTTATAACTTGAATGTTAATACAATATAAAGCAAATATTAATCTACAGAATATTACTTGACATGTATTTTATGTATTAAAATTTTACTGATAATATGTTTTTTATTTATAAAATTTCACTGACAATTTTTGATTTGATTGTTACTAAGTACAAGCATTCGTGGATAAAACGAAACGGAATTGTATGTATCAAAATCTATTAGTTTGTAGATTTTAGAATTTACAGCTAAACATTTTGTCGATGGAAATATAATTTATATTCATATTTTATGGTTGTCATTATTATCATCGAAAAAAATAAAAAAACAAAATTAGCAAAAATACGAGTAAATCCGAAACATGTAATTACTTTGAAGATGATGAAATGCCAATATAAGGAAGAAATGGCTGATCTGGTATAGTCTGTATAATGTGTAATCAAAATAAGTTTTATGGAGAGACTGAGAAAATGTTAACTATTGTTATTACTACAAGTATTAATTTCATTTTGCTTGTAAAATGTATTTAAAAGTTTGAAGTAATATTCTATGTTTAATGTAAGAATGTGGTAACTTAATTAAATGACATGAAAACTTCAATCAATATTTTTAGTTAAAATCTCTTATTAAAGTTTTTGTTTCTTAAAATTGATTTTAAAATAATGAAAGGTAATTATTATTATTCAATAAATTAAAATTACTTGGTAATTAGCTTAAGAAATATTAATAATGTTTTTAAATCTATTTGGAAATAAAGTTTTGTCTGTTTTTACAGCTAAAACCAAATTTTAAATATCTTTATAATAAATTTATAATTAGTTTAAAATTTATTGAATTTTTAATTTGAATTTAATTGCTTAAAAATAAATATCCAGCATTTATAATTCACTTGACCGCAACTAGTTTTTACATGTATGATATTTTTGAATAAATACATATGTACGAGTGTATTTTTCCTTTCAGATAAAAGGATTACAATTTGAAATGCTTTATGAAATTCATTCAGAAAAAATATTTGAACCTATGAAGAAAACGCTTAAAACAAAATAACATTTTGTGATGAAAAATAGATCATCTATTGTTCTATTCTATAACAGAATTTATATCTCTAATTATCCAAAAGAGGCTGCTTTCAATGAAACTTTGGTAGTATAAAACTAGTATTTTTTGCATATTTAAGGATGAATTTTAAAATATTCATGAAAGTACTAAACTTTTATATTAACATTATTTTCTAACAATGATTTAAGCCCATCAAAATTTACAATTCCTTACATAATTTGTATATCTGCATTTTTAATGAAACATGCTGTTCATGAATTTCCATGTTTTTATATTGCATTTGAATAAGATATTTTAATGCCCAAAACATTTAGTTAAAATTTTGCAGAGAAAAAATTTTTTATATAAAAATGGAAGAAAAATCTCATTGTTATTTTTATATTTGTTTAATAATTGCAAGATCCAAAAGAAAGTAATTAAAATCTATATTTTACAAAATATGCAATATTGCATATGTCTTTTATTATATTGTAGTTTTCCATCTTGTATTTTTAAAAATCAATTTACTTGCAATGTATTTGAATATTATTATATGTGATACAAAAGCATAGTTTCAAAATTTTTTGTTGTAATTTGTAAAAAAAAAAAAAAAATATTTATTTAGTTTCACCTGTTTTTCATTTATAGTTGATTGACTTAAAATGCTTTAACATTAAAAATAAATTTATGTATGCATGTATATATTTTTATTTAATGTTTAAAAATCCATTTTGTAAATTATAAGGGTTATATCTATTTCATAACAAAGAAAAAATCCAAAATTATTTGGTATTTGTTTCATTGTAATAATTTAATTTTTTCATTCAATAATTTATCATTTTTGCCACAATCTTATAAAAATTTTCAAAATCTACTGGATAATCATTAATTTATCAACTTAAGTTACTACGTTTTAATTAATTAATTAATGGTAATACCATTCTTTTAACAAATTTCACTTGCTTTAAACTACAATAAAGAGTTCTATTAATTTAGTATATAATCGCACTCTTTATTACAGATACATTTGGAATTTGATATCCAGACGCTGTTTTCTCAATAAATAACCTGCATTCGAGGCTCCTAGAATATTATTGTATGTTCAAATATTTGTCCTGTAATATGGAATAAATACGTGACAATTCAGGATGATAGTGTTTTTTAGGCTGAATATAATCTCATATAATTATGTAGATATCTGATTTTTTGTATCTTTATTTTTTAATAAAATGGTCTTATCTTTTTTGAAGTATTATTCTTATGTATTAAAGTTTATATAGACACTTTAAGTTTATATACACACAAATAAATATTATAAAAATTTTAGTTATTGTGTTTTCTTATCGAATTAGTTGAAGAGATTTGTAGAAGAAGAAAAACTCTCAAAAGTAGTCAACTAATCTTGCTTTTCTGTGGTCAAAAGCATTGATGTCGGATATGCAAGATTAAAAAGCGTTCAATATTTTATATAAATGTCACCATGTGTCTAATGTTAAGTACGATGTTAAACTTAGTGTATTTTATGCTCTCGTGGACTATATGATTTATAAATTAAAAAATGGTTCAGTTAAGACTTTAAACTACACATTCTTACTATATTCGTTCAAAATTTAAATTTTGCAAAATACAACCATCAAAATACATATTATCTTTTTTATTCTTATTTTAATAGTATTCCTATTTTGTTTTATTAAACTGACAATAAAACTGTCAAGCTCCGGTATTAATTTGACATCATAAACATAAGAATTTCTGTATACATATTTTTATTTAATTTTTTTCTGTATTAAAAATTGAATGAATGTTTTTTGTATAATCTTGCATTTTCTTTTTAATTTCATTCTTAGTTTCATGGAAGTTATTTTCAGTTTAATTTAAACTTGGAAAAATATATCATAAAACGAGATTTATTTGCAAAAATATAAGTCAGTTTTTTCAACAGAATAATCTAAATATTTGCCTTTATCCTCCTGTAACTTCAAAAATGCATATTATCAATATTCAAAAATAAATATTGAGCTATACTATAAACAATTTATTCTTTCAAAAGAACTTAAATTATATTTACTTATATAAAATATTTATGTATGTTGTAAATTGTGTACAATCTGTTGTACTAATAAAGTGTATAAATATTAATTTTGTACTTAATGGGCCCATAGTAAACTAAACTGAAAAATAAGTAGTGTGACGATTTTTTCTTGAGAGTACAACACTTACACGTAAAAATAAATTGATATAAATAATGTAATAAATGGCTGAACAATTTGCTTGATAATGTATGCAATTTAAAAACCACTATAAATATCCAAATCAATTAAAATGTCATATTCAATTGTACTGTTTGTTGTATTATTGAATGAAGAAATCATATATCTTTATATTGTAATTGTAAAAAAGAAAAAAAAAACATAAATACTTAAAATAAAGTATTCAAAACCTAAATTCTGCACTAAATTGTCAACATAAAAAATAAGCAATATATTGTAATATATTGTTGATTTTTTTATATTGATCATTTAGATTTAGACAATTTTATATTCGTTAAAAGATTGTGAAATTCACTCTTTTTTTCTCTCTAATTTACTTCTTTAGACGATATGTTGTTACTCCTCTTAAAAGGAGTGGTTTACCGACATCTTTCAAAAGAGTGAATTTCTATCTTAAAGATTGGTCGAGTTTTGTGAAAATGAAAGAGTGAAATTTCACTCCTTCCGAGTGAAATCCACTCGATTATTTTAAGAGTGTACTATAAAAGTTATTACCAAGGAAATATTATACTCTGTTGGGGAAAATATATGTAACGCTAAGCAAAAAAAAAATTAGTTTTGTTAGTTATGGTGCATGTGTGTATTCGTTTGCAATCTATTATAATATTGATCATTTAAATTTTGTGACAGACTGATAAATTATGTTGTGGTTTTATTCCTCTCTTAATGGGAAATATATAATTTTTATATTTTGCAATGATTTGTAATACTACACGATATTAGTTTCTAAGATTCAGGGTATTTATAATGAAATAAAAATACTTAAATACGGTTATCACTTTTCATGTGACATATTTATCTCTCTATTCATGTTGCTTTCTTGATTTACTAAACTCAGATTTCGGCATCATTTGATGCACATTTCAAACAAATCAAATGTAAAAGGAGTTTTTGTACACCTAATGCATTATGAATTTTGAGAACAGGAAAATACAGTAAGTAAAATGAGAAGATGCTTAGTAACTATTGAGATTAATATTTTTGATTCCAGATGGCGTGAAGAGAGAAATTTCACAGTAAAATTTCTCACATCTCAGATTAAATTGTTCAAAATATCTTTTATCACTTTCCATAGCTGAATATTGATTCATCAAAAATTGCTCCCAATACTGTATCCACAAAAGCTGTTGTTTCCTTTCGTTCCAGTATTTGATTGTTTCTTATGGTAATTCAACAGTTCATGAATTGAATTTCTCCAATACAATGTGAATATTTTTCGTTTTTAAAACATACAAAACCTAAAAGTAACTTATTTTATTTTTATGAAGATACTATTAGAGTGATCTTCACATATAAAAATAAAATAAGTTACTTTTATACTTTTACATTACACATGGCAAACAAATCGTTGGCTCATTTATAGCATTCTTACCAGCTACTCCGGCGGCATGGGTTTAATTCCCGGCTGATAAAATCATTTTCTATTCTCTCCACGGCTTAGTGTGGCTGTCACTTCACCACTGTGCTTACCTGTACCTATTTCTGAGTTGGGCTCTACCAGTTAGATAGAAGCAGCCGGGTGGAGTCTTCGTGATGTTGAAACAGGAACCAGGCAGAAGACATACAGTATTTGAACTGCCACTCCCAGATTTATTATTTCACTTGGAGGACATTGCGTCCGCGCCCAGTTTTAACGTCCTCTAGTCACCTTTAACGAACACGACGGATCTTCTGTTAAGCCTGGATTCGAAATCACTACCATCCGATAATGAAAGAGAAGCCCTCATCAACCAGACCACCATGGTCTCATGGCCTAGACTAGTGGTAGGACAGGGTCTTTTGGGCGAAAGTTATGAATTTCATTGAAGTCACAACTGAAGAACAGGAGATGGAAATTTCTTCTGTATGCTAGCATGTTGGAGTGAGTGCGTGGGCGTTTTATGGGTTTCATCTTTTGCTATATGTAAAAACACCTTTCAACAGCCTTAGGCCTTTAGTCAATTCACAAAAAAGTATCAAAGTAATCAACGGTATTAAAGAGAGAGATTAAAATTCTAGCGAATAATATCTTTCATTACATTTTAACTAATAAATCTTTAACTATTCTCTTTTAATAAGGAAATAATTTAGGATCAGTATGAAAATGTAATACATACATTGGATGGGTGAAAATAATATTTATGAATCATCAGAAAAAAGGCAGTGATTGTAAGCACATAGTTCGCATTTAATTCAAATTACTGTACCTCTCGCCAAATGAAGATATCCCAATGTGAGATGTTCCTAAAATGGTCTACTAAAAAGAAAAGAAATATTTATAAATCATGGGAAGAGACATCAATTGAATGAGGAAAGACAATGTCCTTGATGCATTTGACTACGTTTGGAGAATGTCCATCAATAATGAGAACGTCATCGCCCCACTGTATTCACTGAACTTTCTGATTTCTCTGCATCACGGAGCTAACAATCACATTTTTTTTATCATCACAACTTCTCATTGTGACACCAAGTAGGCTTACAAATAGGGCTCGCTTCTATTCTTCTTTTTGAATAATATCAACTCTACAACACGAATATTTTTATTTGAAATTATCTTCATGGGGTCGTCTCCAGATTATTTGGCACTTTGTTCAAAATTATTGCTGTACTGCCACACTCCTCACTAATATATATAGACCAGAGACGTAGTGGTAACGTTTTGCGCTTCCAATGTTTAATTTGTTTATCTCTAACGGTCATTATTTTTTGCACACGAGGGATAGTTAGACAAGGACTTACGATTTAAAGTACATTCCGGACCACTATAAACATCCATGCCCAAAGCTGCGCATTCATTACACAGATCAGAAATTCGATCCTTGGACTGAGCAAGATTGATTCAGCATTTCACCCCAACGGTGGGTCGATAAAAATGAGTACCAAGCATGCTTGCTAGCTCACAAAGAATTTAGCATTAGACTGACTACCTAACCAGATCTTATGCTTAGCATCCCCAACTATGTTTAATACATATATGCTCCTATTCATGTTCTGTCTAAAAGAAACACGTGGGTACTGTAAGTACATGAAGAATGTATACTGTACCATCCGGGCTGTCGTGCAGATATATATATGTATACATACCAAATG
Source organism: Latrodectus elegans (assembly GCA_030067965.1). Classification (NCBI taxonomy): domain Eukaryota; kingdom Metazoa; phylum Arthropoda; class Arachnida; order Araneae; family Theridiidae; genus Latrodectus; species Latrodectus elegans. The sequence continues at coordinate 96,413,164 of CM057822.1, forward strand.
AGACGATTGTTAACAGATGTCGCCACGCATATGTACAAACATTATGAAACATAAAAAACATGTGGTTTTTTTATAGTGTGACCTTTGATACTCACGTTTAGCTTGCATTTGGACAAGTTTCAGGATGCATTTTTTTACTGTGATGAAAATGTCGAATTGTATGCCTTCCAACCACGAATTGTGGACAGCATTAATTTTTTGTTACCATCTGAAAAAATGCTGCTGAATCGCATCAAATGTTCGTAGAATCATAGGATGGCAATTCTATGAGCCGTGTGCAGTGCTACAGGTGGTTTGAAAAGTTTCAAAAGAATAATTTCGATGTGAGAAACGAGGAGCGTGGCAGATCAGGAAAACATTTGAAGATGCTGAATCGTAAGCATTATTCGATGAATATGATGACCAAACGCAAGAACATCTTGCACAGCAAATGAATGTTGATCATAGCACTGTTTCCCGTCGACTCACAAAGCAATGGGCAAGATAATAAGGGTCGATAGATAGGTACCACACGAGTTAACGGATCGTCAGCAGGGAAACCGAAAAGTCGTGTGCGAAATGTTGCTTGCTCTCTACAAACGCAAGTCATATCTCCATCGTAATGTGACTGGCAATGAAAAATGGATTTATTTTGAGAATTCCAAGCGTAAACGATCATATGTTGACCCCAGACAGTCGTCCAAATCGACCGTAATGCCGGATCGCTTCGGCCGCAAGACAATGCTGTTTATTTTCTGGGAGCAGTTGGGGCCAATCTATTATGAACCTTTCAAATCCAGCGTAACCGTTAATACTAATCGCTACAAGCGACAATTACTTGATTTGAACGATGCTATACTCGAATAACGCTAGCAATACAAGAAACGGCACCACAAAATGATTTTTCTTGATGACAACGCACCTAGCCACCATGCTAAGCCAACCAAGGACATCGTTAATGTGCTCTGCTGGGAGCCCTTAGCGCATGTGACTTATTTTCCAGATTTGGTTCCTTCCGTTCACCACCTATTTGCATCATTGGGACACGCATTATCTGACCAATAAAGAAATATTAACAGTTTTCGCAAATTTATTGTGCCTTTTTTTAAAACAATTGTCCCATTTCATTTGCATGCACCTGGTATATACCCCAAATAATAATAGAACAAATTGAAAATAAAAAAAATAAAAATTTATTTAATTCATTGTAATTTTTGACATGATTTTTAGTCCCTATAACTTTTAAGTTTAAAATTGAAAAAACTGGGATATTAATTAAAAATTAAGTTTTCAGCAATTTGTTTCAATAAAGGTATAAGTCAACAGCGGTTTTTCCACTCAGATTTTGAAAAGAAAAATCATTAAAATTTTTGGCGATCAACATTTTGGCGAAAATGATCGACAAGATAATATGTAAGAGTACCGTAAATGTATATAATATAAAATGCTCAAAAGTGAATAATCTTCATAAAAATAGTCGTGTTTTATATAAAACTGGCTCAGCCATGAAATGTTCGAAAGAATGGATGTACTTTCTTTGCTTTTCCAGCGATAAAGCTCATTTTATGTGAAATCTTTCAGTAAATATTCACACAATAACCTACGCATAGTTTCGCAATTTATTTAAATTTCAAATGAATTTTTTTTAATGAAAAATGTCGTATGATACTTTTCCGTTTCATGGGCGCAGGCGATAAAGTACATTAATGGTATTACCTACTTCCAAAATAAAATATCCCAAATTGCAATCTTTGCTATAGGATTCATAAATCTCTTGACTTTTTAAAAATGTAGACGATGTCAAAACATTTACACATTTAAAGAAAATTTGCGACAACTAAAAGTTACTACATTTTGTCTATTTCGAGTATTGTGGCCAAAAACTGTGAAATGGTATAGCACCAAATATACTGTACAAAAATATATTTACACATAGCATTAAACAACTAAAATCCACAGCAGAATTAATATATTATAACATAAGAAATATGCAAACATGAGTCGTGAAAATTCCAAGACTTTATTTTTCATGTTAGTAGTTTGGAAGAGTGTTCTGATTCTCTACTTAGTTGGAGGCATTTTCCTTTTGAATTTTTCTGCTTATCATAATTTTTCTTAATTATAATACAGAGAAATCTTTGAAAAGAACGTATTTTTAGTCTGCTTTTCTTTTCACTGTATGCTATAGGGATAAGAAAGAAAAGAGTTTTTTTCTGTGCCTAAAAAGAGTTGAATTCTTTTTGTGCGAAGTTCCTAATCCTTATAAAGAATTTCTTTCCTGCAACTAAATTAGCACGAAGATAGATAACTGTAATTAAAAGAATATGTTTTAACAATAGAATCACTTCCGTATACATTTTTGGCTCCTGTTAACAGTAGAAGTCACTAATTGGGCAAAGTGAGAGCTAAGACTTACGCCATGTCTTAATTTCCTCACTGATTTATTTGTGGGTAGGAAAATATTCAAAACAGGCCAGGTGATCAAATATAAAAAAATTCCCATTGGTTTTTCTTATTACTTTTATATCTGTCGGCTGTGGCAATTATTCTAACCCTAAATGGTTTGAAACTTGATGTAGTGTTGGAGACAATTTCCAACATTGTTGTGTCATCACAACATTATTTATGAAGTTAAACAGAAATGGAAAAGAACACTTTCCATTGTGCTTAAACCTGTGATAGTTTTAGTTTTTAAGAAATCAAATTTCTTACATTATAAAATGCCTTACTACTACCTAAGCCATTCCATAACCACAGGTTCAAAAGGGTTGATAAATGATCACCATGGCCTACATAGTGTAAGTAAGCCCCGGACTGTATCTTTAAGTTAACGGGTTTGGAATACTCGCCCATTACAAGTGCCTCGTCGTTTTGAGCCACGGTCAGGTGACGAAGTCACATCTGAGCTCCTCTCCGCATCTGCACCACACCAGCAGAAGGACTTTGCGTGTCACATATGAACGTGGACACATCCCCAACTCACGGAGCCCCAGCAACTCAGTGAGGGAGTGCACGTGGTCACATTCCCAATCACTGCCCGCGGCAGGAGATGCTCCACTTTTAAAACCTTAACGGGAAGCGGCTTGAAGCTACTGAGTCACTGGAGCTCATCGTGTCGTAGGAAATAGCTTTTCGGAGAGTAAAATCCGGGGTGCGAACCCAGCTATTGCTTAACAATTGGCAATGGATGTTGCGTTTATGTCTTCAGCAAACACATTTTTCAGGGTGAGTGCTTGCGAGTTTAACTGGTTTTCTGTGCTTGTGCACTCAGGCGCTGATAAAAATTCTAAGTTTAAATAACTTAATCTTATTTTATTTATAAAAGTTTGTGTGTTTCATCTGATTACAATGTCTAAGTTTTGTAAATGAGCTACTGCAGCAATTAGTCGCAAAAGAAGATAACGTTAATTAAATTATCGCATATTAAATTAACTTTCCAGTTTATATTAGAGTATTTTTTTTTCAATTTATAAAATTTTGGCTACGTTACAAAATAAATTAGGTGACTTTGAGAAAATTTTTAGAATTATATATATATATATATATATATATATATATATATATATATATATATATATATATATATATATATATATAATTTCAGTAATTGTGTGGAATTTTGAAGTATCTGTCTATAGTATTCAAGTAACAATTTTGATATTAGATGTTATTTATCTAGAAGGATGCTTTTTAATACTTCAAATTCTACTTTAAAAATTTCCGATGTTTGAGAGGGGCTGGAAAGGTCAATTATTTTAATTTTTGTTCACAATTATCACTGAAATATAATTAACAAAAATTATTTAGCTATAATGTAATAAATTAAGATTTTAAATTCCAGTATTTTTTTTTTTTTTTTTTTTTAGTAAAATAGTTTTAATTACAAGCATGTTTGCATGTTTAATATCGGCTTTTGCTTTAATAATAAACTAGCCTATAAAATTGTCAAAGCAATGTTTCTTAACTGACAATTAAAAATACTTGTTTTATTTTCATTTCAATGCATAAAATACTTTGAGGTAGAAAGGAGGGAGTTTTCAACGATATTTCCCAGGAATGTTTGCATTGGAGAAATAAATGATTATAGAGAATGAGGAAAATAATGATTCTATTATTGACGACTTGTGTCCTTAAAATTTTTAATACTTCTCAGATATATCTGTTGTTTCTGATCTTATCAGGCGTAGCATTGCTACACAAGATAGTAACAGAAACTTTAGAAACAACAAATCTGGTGTAGCATCAGAGACAGCAGATCTGCTCTAGAATCAGATAAAACAAATATGGTGCAACATTGCTACACCAAGTCCACGAGCCTTTCAATCTCTCACAAAGTCAAGAAATAGCACGTCATTCGCAAGGAAATCCTCTTTATTTAATCCCAGACACAAAAGAAGATGTCGGGGCCTTGCCTTGTCGACAACGCATTTACAACAGGTAGGATGCAGTTTACATTTGTCATCAAACTTGTGACCATTTGCAAACCTGTAGTGTGTAGTCTGATCAGTTCTGAATCCCTTGAAAGCAATGAAACCACCAGGACCGCCGCCAATGTACCAATTATGAGCAGGTGGACTGTTCCAGATCTGGCCATCCTCCCTTTCATTTCCTAATTTGAACCAATCAAAAGAGCTCAATATTTGTTAGCATGATACTAAAGAAGGTCGCAGCGACTTGTTTGGTTAGGGCGTCATTCTCATTATGACAAAAGGAAGGAAGTTCGTACACTAACTTAATCCAAGATCTGTTTCTTAAGACGGCTAGAGTATGCCCAATAGGTTGTGGCCGCAATGTCCTCCAAGTGAAATGATACTTCTTGGAGTGGTTGGCCAAGTATTGAAGATTTTCTACTTTATCCTTGATTCTAAATGTGGAAAACACTTACCCGGCAGCTTCCACCTAACTAGTACAGCGCATATCTAGTAGAGGACTTATCTAGTACAGAACATATCTGATACTGGAAAGTATATTGGTGCTGTTGCAACAACAACACTGTAAAGAAACAGATTATTACATATAATTGTTTCAGCATGCTTTTACACTTGGTACCATTTGAAATAAGATCTAAATAGAATACAGTTTGAATAGAATTATGTGTAAAAATAAATAAATGATACATAATAAAATTTACGAGATTCGTAGAAGAAAAATTCTAAAATTGTTTTAAAATGAACAACGATTTTTATATAATTCTTTTCAATACATTATATACCAAGAGACAACAAAATGCATAAATTATGACACAATGGGAAATATTATGTGAGATTAGTAAGAATATAATCAAATATTTATTTTCCATGATAGACATAAATTAGTTATTAAATTCTAATATATTTTTTGATAATAAAATTTAATAATTTCGGTATTTAAGATAGAAGAAATAATTGCATGTGTATAGATTTTTTTAAATAAACTATTCCACCAAAGTATGTTTTTAAATTGAAATATATTTATTTATAAGTACATAATAATAAAGTAAACTTGAATTGCATGCTTTTTACATCGTCCTGACTTGAAATACCTTAAGTGCATTATAAATAAATCTTAAGTGCATTATAAATAAATTTTGTAATTTTTCCCAGGCATTTTATTCTTAATAAAACTTTTCTGAAAATAAATAAATAAAGAAGGTATATGTATAAAATCTCATACATTGGTATAGTCGGTAAAAGTTCTATCAAATTGACAGTAAATAGTTTCATATTATTTTCCGGTGCATAGTAAAAGAAAATTAAAATAAAAAAAGTAAATTTTATTTGTATAAAGCATTGAATCGGATTTTATAGGACTTTAGCTTAAAAGTATCTGCGTATCCAAGTTTATTTTCAAAAATAACTAAGCATAAGGATAATTTAAATTCATTACGTTAACAATAACAAAAACAAACTATAGAAATGAAAAACATAATTTTTTTTATCATTTGTTGTGTAAAACAGAGACATAATCAATAATAAATTCTTGTACAAAGAAATACAAATGGGTTTATCAACATAACAAGCATGTAATTCTAATACAGTTTTCTGTTATTGGCGAAATATCGTGTTGTTTGCCGTGATTTTTTCCTGGTCCAGGGAATTTTATCCGTATACCTTATAGAATTTTCCACTTCAAAGATCAATTCGAAACAATGGTAACTAATTTACAAAACAATTCTAATGTTAAAATTTCAGCTATCCGGTGTGAGAAAAAAATTGTAGTAAAATTCATTCCAGATGCAATGTTATTTTTTTATGTCACTCAAGGAAAAGTCAGGTTATCTATTTTGGTCATCGTGCACTTACTATCGAAAGTTGGTGTCTTTGGTGTTGTGCATAGCAATCTTTTACAAAGAAATTCGTCTGCTTTTCTAGATAAAAGAAAGCGATTCTGGAGATTTAATTCTGACTATTCTCTCTTTTACTTCTTGTCCCACAAATGATTTCTCAGAATTGAGAAACGAATGACTTTGGTAATTTTTGCACAAGAAATGAAATAATAAAATAAATAACAATCGAAGTTGTGTTTTTCTAATAAATAACATTGTCTTAGCAACAATTTCTTTTTTATTATTTATTACTTAAACTGTCGTCATCCCCGCTACCTTTACATTTATCAATAAATTAAAAATATTTTTCAATTATAAGAGTTACAAACATACAAGAATTATAAAATTAAAATATTAAAATTAATCAATGTCATACATAGTAATGCAGGAGAGTTTCGGGCTCATAATTTTGAACCACGGTGACGAGGCCACACCTGAGTTGGCACACACCTCTCCCTTTTCCCGCCCCACCAGTGGAAACCTCTAAAATGTTAATTTATATTTTACTGCCAAAATGTGTCCAAGTATATTGTTAAATGTCTCTAGGGTGTCTTAAATTTTATAGACTTATATTTCTCAGTTCTGAAAATTACTATTTTCATATAATTAGCGTTGATTAGACAACAACTTCTCAAATAAAACGATATTAACATACTAAAATACGTGATTCAGCAAAATTATTCAACAAGAATATTCACAATATTTACATTTTTCGTTACAATAGGTCTTAATTCAGTGACCCATTGGACATCTATTATCATTTAAAATATTATTTATAGCAGAAGTTAAAATCAGAAGAAAATCATTTTTGATATCATTTTTAATATCTTTAAACTAATGGAAAATATGATTTTTCCCATGTAATAGATAACAAAGAAGTAAAAAGTTAAATAGTCCTTGCCGATTTAAACCAACTATAAATCGGATGTTTTGTCTTATGTTTCGCTTTTTCTTCTGTCCTGTTATCAACGTGTTCAATTTTAGAAGCTATATCGCTAAGTATTAGAAACCTTGAAAACTTATTTTTTTAAACAGGTAATTTTCAACATTTTGGAGATTTTTACGAACGGAAAAAATGGTAATTAAATAATATTTCTTTATTACTGGTAACAATCATGAATGGATTTTTTCTCATCGCTGAAGATACACAGACATTCGATGGTGAACTTCGCTTTGTTTGCTGCCGCTCGAAGAATGAGATCTGAAGACAAGCAACAAATTCGTCGGCAAATCGGATGATGTCTCAATACGATGTGACTTAAATTAAACACTATCTGACGTCATGGATATCTTAAGGCAATGAGAATTATAATAAAGGAGCGTAATTAGGATTTCAACTGGAACTAAAAAAACAACCACTTTATGGTTAACCAAACAGTTAAGGTATTTACTTATTAATGAATGCTTTAAAAAGAAGACTCGCTAATAGGTTTAAATTTAATTTGTAAACGAAAATGCTCTTATAATAGGAATTTTTAAGTTCACAATTTTGTAAATATTAATAATGGAACTAAGCAGAATAATTAAGCAGAGAGAAAGCATGGTGAACTAAAATATATTTGGTACTTTTTCGTTATATGCTTTTGGTAATCGCTTAAACGAGACAGAAAATAAATCGTAAATAATTGTCATAAATTGTCCATTTGCATCATGTAGTACCACTGTTCTAATAGAGAAAGTGATATTGAGTTAACTACATAGCAATACTTATATGTGATAGTTACCCACCTAAACGATGATATAAATGTATAACGGTATTTTTCAAGATGTAGAAAAATAAAGTTCCGAATAACATTTAAACGTGAAAAGGGAATTTTACTTTCCAGGATTCACACATGATGAAAAGTGAAATCAAAACATGAGTTTCTTAAGATGTTTTCCAATTAAGAAGACAACAAATCGAAATATCAGCTTAAAATTTGCTATCATCTGTTTTTAAATATGCCTGTTAAATTGTTGCTGCATTTGTTATCGCCGTTTTCAAATGTTTCATAGTTATAGGATGGGAACACTAAATACTTCTTTGTCATAAATTCCATCCAAATGTCTTGCAGAGATAAGTTAGGGTTACAAGAGGTTCAAAATGTCCATCGCCAAAATGATTCAAGAATATTCTGGTGATGACAGGATTGTTATAATGACTTTTGAGCAAGTCTAGGAAATTTCCGAGGATAATCTTGCTGAAACTATGATTTTTGATCCTGTGTTCATGGAATAAGCTTTGTTTTCAAGATGTTCAGATAAGTTTTATAAATAGGTCTAAGTAAATAAAATACGGATATGAAACGATATCAATTCAAAAACCACATAGGACAAAGAAGTTTTATTGTGACATCTGGTTTCACTATGCAGCAAATGTTAGCAACTGACTTAGTAATTCAACCAGAAAAATGCTTCATTTGATGTTATGGTGAGCCTAATTAATTATGATTACTAAGAACTGGTAAATAATCGTTCACTGATTCATATGGATAAACAGTTTCAGTACTTTCATTAGAATGTGTTGTTTAAAGTGTTTTCCTTTGCCATTTCTCAGGCATTAATTCATATAAATTGAAATAATTGAATGCACTTAAATCCAACTATTCTTATTTATAATTCTCTAAAATTCAGTGGTACAACAGACCATGTGGGCTAAGGTACACAGTGCAAATATTTATTTTCGTGACCGATGATCCTGGGTTGCGTAGCGTAGGTGGTCAGCCTAACGCGGAACTTCCAGTGTTTAGCTCCCAAAGATGCTTGTACTCAGTTTTATTGACCCTCTTTAGGGATGAAAGACTGAGTCGACCTTATTCAGACCGAGGATCAAACTTCAAACTCTACGGAGCCCGAAGCGTTACCACTACGCTTTCATTTCTAATTGTGTTTTAACAAGTGTAGAACAATAAGTTAATAAAAAAATTTTTTTGCTCTGCTAAATTTACATATACTATTGTTTACCAAGTATTGTTTTATTTATATAATTTGATACATTTTATATTTAATTTTAGTTTCATTTTAATGTTTATAAAATAATTGTTTAAACAGATAAAATAATGCAAAAACTTGTACATTTTATCGAATGCAAATTTTGTTTTATTTTGAACGGGTATTGTTTTATTTATGCACATAATTTAACAAATATTAATTAATATTAAAGTTCTGCTAATTTTTTTATCGAAAATATAAGTTTTCCTTTGTATTTTGCAAAACCTTGGTGTAGAAATTAATGTTATGAGCTCAGTTTATTTGATAATTTGAAGTATTTGAGGATAAACAATTCAATTATTCTATAATAATGTAAATATATGTTATTTTAAACAAAGTATTTTATATTTCCGTTAACATTGAATTAATCGTTATTTACTTATTAAAAGTAAACTTATTTATAAAAATTTACATATCACACAAAAGTAATATACATTGTAAATTAACACTCAGAATTAAGCTCAAAATTATGTATTATAAAATTTTGCTTAAAGTATACATTATAAAATTTATAAAAAATTTATTTATTAAAAGCATATTAGTTTCTTGTAATGACAGCCAAACTTTCGTACGATTGTTACAGTTTCAGAGCTTTCTCTTCGACAGGAGTTATTTCCTAAGATTTGCAATAATCATTTTGTGGTATTTCAAACAGCTCTCTTTATGAGCACTTATTGAAGACATGAATCACATTTTTTTCTTCACATCACGTTTTTATCGAGTATTTATTGCAACAAAACATTTGTGCATCCATACATTACAAAAAATAAATAAAATGGAAAAGAAAGTCATAAAAGTTTGGAGGAAAAATAAGTTTGAAAATTTATTTCACAATATTTTAGAAGTTTTTAATTGAGCTACGTTTTATTATTCATCTATTTGATTAGTTTATCACCCATTTTTAAGAAGATTTTATTCATTAAAAAGAAGGGGATAAAAGCATATATTATGGAAAACAGTGCATATATATTTCAATCTTAGCTCTTAAAAATTCGCTTAGTAACGTTAACGAAATTCATAACTCCTCAAAAAAATAACTAACTAATAGAAGTCAGTCTTATGGAACATTTCTTATAATTTGATTCATACATTATTATAATTTGTACAAATACATTTTTATGCTAAGGCTTTTATGTGAGACTATTAATTTCTACTTTTTAAAATGATTAATCATGTAAAGCAGAAATATAAAAAATTTTAAAGGTATTCATATTTAATTTAGTCACTAAAATCTGAAAAAGATTAACTAATGAATAAAATTTTTAATATTGTTTTGCGTTGAATTAAAAAAAATTATCAACTTGGAAAACATTTATAAAAATACTATTATTCTATGATAATAAATTTCTTGCTTTTAATAAAAGATTCCTTAAATTGATTATTAATGAATAGAAAAGGAATATATTTTATGCTTCACAAAAGCATTTTTAAGAAACATAAATTATATATCTCTTCTATTTATTTCATTAATTCTTCACATAAAATTTCCCGAGATACCATAAATTCTCATTGAATTTTTCATTCTGCTGTTGGGTTAAATTTTTTTTCACATACAAGTACTTCTTTGAAAATTCACAAAATTTGACGAGGGAGATTTGTAATTTATTTAAAAAAATAAGTCATTAGAAAAAAAATCAGTCATTTTGATATTATTCCACTTGGCAGCACATACTTTTCAGAGGTGATATTTTTGGTGATAAAACATTGAATCTAACATTTTATAAAAAAAATTTATATACTGTTAGTTTTTAACAAATTTTACTTTAAAGTAATACATGTTTTGAACATTTTATTAAAGATTAAAAAAAAAGCATTTTTTATAAATATGATGACAAAAGGTTGCAATTGAGGGTATCACTTTTAGGCAACTTTACTACTTGTTATTGTCATGTACCAGCTAGGCTGGCAGTATGGGGTGCTCTGCTTCACTTTTACAACTGAACCGTAATTTGGTGTGGAGTCCGACTTCTTTAGTAAACCCCTTCATAGGGTACACTCACACACAATCCATTCATACAAGAAAAGGACAAAGACAGGAGAGAAAGTACATCCATACCAGAACCGGGATTTGAACCCACGACCTCCCTATCTGCAGTCAGGCATACTGACCACTAGACAGGGTGGACGGCACTTTATCGCTTGGGCCGGTGAAATAGAATGGTACCATCTTTTGTTCCTAGAAGACTGGCATTACATTTTAAATTTTTTTCTTCTAATTATAATGACAATTCTTACTTCGGAGAAAATTCCAAATACACTCGCGTACAACTCAAAAGTTATCAAAGTTAAGAACTCTTTAAAGCAATGAAAATCGCGTTCATCTTGCATCGAAGTTTTGCATTTCTTCTTTTTCTCCGAGGAAATAATATTTTAGTTATATACATATATATATTTTTTTAAATTGTAATAAACTAAACTCAATGCCATGACTGCCAATAAGGGGACCCAGGCCCACAGTGCCCATCTTTGTTTTCCTGACTGAGAGGCTTGGAATAAGAAACATGCCCCCAGTTAGGTGGTCAGCCTAACACGAAATCCCCAGTGTATATAGTTCCTAAACCGTACCTAGTTCTCAGTTGTATCAACCCAGTGAAGGGATGAAAGGTGAATCGAGCTTGTCCATCCCGAGGATCGAATTCCGGACTGTAATTAAAATTCTTTGAAACAAGAAAGGGCGCTCTCTTTAAGAGTTGAAAATTTGCATCTTTTTTTTCGTTTTCTTTTTTTCCTTCTGCTGATTATATCATTTAATATAGATTACAATATGAGTATTTTTAAACACATGTGTCGATTTGTGGAAATTTATTAAATTTATTTGACAAAAATGTCATTCTGTTTGGTCACTATTAAAAGTTTCATTATATTTTAACATTTCATACAATAAGAATTTCCGTAAACTTTGAAAAAAATCATTTATCATGGAAGTCAGGAAATATTGAACATAAAATTTATCTTTTACATATTTTATCACTATTTTCCTTCCTCTTACTGCAATGAATCTTTAAATTAAATATTTCCCTTTTTAATAGAAATAAATTTTTTCAATTTATCATTTTTCCTAACTCCGCTAAGATAATACTATTATGAAAGATGTCTTTCTCTCAACATTTATTGTTTCGTTTGTTTGTTTTTTCCTGGCTTTGTTTTTAGCGTGACATTGTTTGTCATATAATATGTCAGTAGATCATATTCAACAATGTCGAGATAATTTTCCGTGTAAAAAGCATATATGAAGGATATATTCTCAAATCTGAGTTTACTATCATTTTTAATATCAGATTTGCGAAGGATGAAAATTAAAATTTACTTACCTTGCTTTTCAAATACAAATTGTCAAATATAGTCTTCTAAAATTTCAAAAAACGTTTGAATTTTAATATTAGATGCTGAATTTTTTTATAAATGGTGCAATTATAAAAGTAACTATTTTATATTTTGTTGATTATTTCTGTAATTTTGATTTAAAAAAAATCAGAAATTACAAAATCTGAAAAAATTCTCTTTAGTATTATCTACATAAAATAAGATGTTTCTTAGTAAAAATATTTTATTTTCAAACTGTTTTATTCATTCAAAACCGTTTACTAAATGATATAAGTTTTGAATAAATGAAACATTTTAAATATATTTTATATATTATGTATTTTATTTATAATGTTTCATGCATTAGAAGTTTATAAATAAAGATCATTTGTTTCTAACTTTGAATTTTTTTGTATTTTTTTCCAGTTTTGAGTTTTTCTTAGCAACTGAAAAAAATTTCACCTTTTTGAGCTTTCAAAGACTCATATTTTGTGAAATGGTAACTAATCTTTAAGCTAATATCTTTAAGTATGCATAAAATAGTCTTTCTAATCATTTCTGCTCGTCTGAACGAAAAATAAATTCTTACACTCATTTTCTGCAAGTCTAAGTTCATCACTGCAAGACTAAATTTCCCAGAATTATGAAGAATAATAAAGAAGATAAACACTGGATTAAGAAAATTTAACTACAAAACAACTCATAGACGAAATTGACCACCAGAAAATGGAAAAGTTTTATGTGGTAAATTATTGTTAACACGGAATTCAAACGAATGATTACAAATAATGCCACCTGATACAAATAAATTTTACACTTTTAAATACAATTTTTGTTTTTCACATTTATTGTTGTTTTGTGCCAGTAAGGCTGGCATGTGGGTTTTTCACATACTTTTGCAAATTGTCTTACAACATTCTTTTTTACTTTACAACAACAAAGTATGTCCTAAATGATTGTAATTATTTTCTGCGCTCCACAGCTGTCCGTGGTGGAGAATGTATGGATCCCATTAAATACTTTATATATAATCTATAGTTCCAATGATGAGAAGAAAAAAATTATTATTTCAGTCTTTTTCTCAATCATTTTATAATTTTCTTCCCACAATTGTCACATTATTATTTTTTTAATTGTGTTTTCATTTCATTTTCGAAATGAGAGTCTCATCCTGTTCTTGCAATAAATATTTTCTTAATTTGTTAAGCCTATTTTCTGATCTTTGGGATTTCATTATTAATTAACATCTAATTATTCTATCAAAAATTCTAAAAGAGCAATTACTCGTTAATTAATGAATTAATATTTGTTATTTAATTTTTACTTTAAGCAAAAATAAATCTGTCTGTCTATGTTGTCTATGTATGCATGCATGTATGTATTTGAGCATATATATATATATATATATATATATATATATATATATATACCCGAAGCGTGGTACAATATATATATATATATATATATATATTATATATATATATATATATATATATATATATATATATATATATATATATATATATATATATATATATATATATATATATATATATATATATTGTACCACGCTTCGGGGTTCATGTTCTTTGAGGATCGATGAAACAATGTCTTAAAAATCACAAGGCATAATAATTACTTATAAAAATAAATATTTTATTCGTAGTTTATTCTTTACAATTACAAAACTCAAATTGAGGTAATGCATTCTAATCTTTGAGACAGACAGAAGCTTTTATGCACTAAATGAGGAATCAAAGCCTTCATTATCTGACATCTTCTCTTTCAACGTCTTCTGCAGCAAGAGGCAGTATTTATACATGACGTGGCGTTGAAATCTAAGAGTTTCGCCAAGTTTCTGCTATTTCGCGCTTAATATTGGTCTCAGAGTTAAGATGATGAATTTTGCCAAAAATATTAATTTCGCACCAAATATCTAAAGATCTTGCCAAAAGTTGCCAAAAATCTCTTTAAATGGTCGCATCATCGCTAGAAATGACCTTTTTAAATTAAAATGCTTAACTTTGACGCAAAATGTGAGTAATACTGGTCTGCTTGAGATATTCTTAGACAAATACAAATAACGCTTATAAATTTGAAACACTATACATGTGTGTATGTGCTATCGCATAATAAAGACAGAGGAAACCATTTTATTCCATTAATTTTTTTTATTGAGTGTTTTTAAATTTGTGTTTCCCGTGGTCAATGATGGCTAATTAATATATAAATTAATAGTCTGATTTGACCTTGCATACATTGATATCACTCTGTTAAAAAAATAATTCCAGTTTAAATTATTTTGTTTTGATAAATATGGTTTAATTTTATCGGAAAATGTAATTCTTGACATAAAGAAGAAGGAAAAAAATATAGAACAAAGCAATGACTTTTAATGAATGAACTTTAAGGTTTTTTAATTTAAATATTAACTAATTCTTAAGATTATTAAATATTTTTTACTGTATTTTTCAATATTAAATTATATAATATTCCTGTTTTTAACTTTAATGTTAAATAATATTTAAGGAAAGAGATTATCAATTGTGTCAATTGAACTAGACTATACTTGATAGAGCAATTAGTGAATTGTATTAATAGAGCGATTATACTTCATAAATAAATAATAATAATTACTTATAAAAATAAATAATTATACATACAAAAATAATTGAAATGGAAAAGAAATAATTGCTTTATTTATCCCTTTCAATATTTGCATAACAAACCTTCATAAAAAAATTTATTCATGTAAGAATGATAAAAAAATTGAATATAACAAGATCATTCAAGCATTAAAATTTCTTTTTTAACATGAATTTGATTGATTGAGTCATTTTTAATGTAAACAATACACACGAATTTTATTCCTGCAATAGTCAGATAAAGTTTTACAAATACCCTTTACATCAATTTGAAATGATTAAAAATTTGCCCAATTCCTCTAAACTTCTTATCATTTGTTATGAGAAATTAAAAATATTTCACGCCTGAATTAGATAGCATTAAAAAATGTTTGATTGTGTAGAAGCTTACATACGTAAAGGAAATAATTATTCAGAAAAGAGTAAAAAAAATTTTTCCAAACACAAAACAGTTTACTCAAAAGCATTAATTTAATTGTTTTTTGAAGAGGGAATATTTTTTAATCTATGTATTTAATCTTTGTTTAACAGATCAAATTGCTTCTAAAAAGCAGGAAGTATCTTAAATAAATAAGAGAATACAAGTGTATTAATGGCTATTATTCTTTTTGTTTGAACATGTTTGGAGAAATTGGAGACTGGAAAGTGGTATCCATTTAAAAAAAAATACAATAATATTTTCAAATGAGCTCTTGTATGTAAACAGAAAAGATTGGAAGTGGAACCTATAAAAATTCAATAGGAACATTTGTTACGGATTTATCCATTGCTTCATCCAAAAATTTACACTTTCTTAAACTTCACTCGAAAAATACATGATTTGTGTGCTTATTGCATGAATTTGTCATTATTGAATGTCTGTCATCTTTGAAACCTTGAGCCAGAAAGAAGAACAAATTAAGAAAACAACTTTTCAAGAGTGGTTGCTTTGAAGCGCCCTCTGTTGATGATAAACAATATTTATATTTGGAAGTAATTCTGTAATTTGTTTGTAATACAAATCATCAAGTGCGGCGTGAAATAGAATTTTTTTAGTTTGATTCTTTATTATTAATATTATAAAATTTTAAATTTTTAAATGGAAAAAGTAGAAAAATATTTAAAAATCGTTAGTTATATTTGAGGTATTCAAATATAAGTTTACAATCGAAATTATTTAATAAATTTGAAATAATTATTTACTGAAAATGAATTAATTCTTTTAAAGTTTTAGTATAGTTCTTTTTTTTTCGTAGATTTTATTTATTAATGTAAGAAATCTGTAGTATAAATATTAAAATGAATTAAAACCTAAACAACGCATCTACACGTATTTTCTTTTTATATTACAAATGAGTATGAACAAATACTGTTTCTTGTAAAACAATGTTCTGCTTATAATACGTTTCTTTAAAAAAAAATTTTTTTATTGTATTTCATAAATTTAGCAAATTAAAAGCATATTAAGAAATCAATTGTAATTTTACAGAAGCTGTATTTTCCTAACTCCATTGTAATATGAGAAAAAGTTCTAGCATTCATTCTATACTTTTATAAGATTTTCATTCATTTTATATTTGAGCTAAGAATAAATTATTAAAAAATCTATTTCGAAACATTATTTTATTCTCACATTATTCTAAACTATCATTTCCTAACTTAGATTTTGGAATAATAGATTAAATGTTACTACATACAATCATACCGCAATTCATCTATTTTTCATCGTGTATCGTAAGTCAATTTTCATAATTTTAATAATTTACTTCACGAAAATACATATTTACGAATATAATGCAATACTTAAGTATTATTTGAACGATATAAATATAAAATTATTCCTATACTCGCTAAATATGTGATACAATTTGCTGTTGACATATTAATATTAAACATTCATATCAATTATTTAATATACCACAAAACTATATGAGAAAATAATAAATTGTTTTTGATTTAAATTATTCATACTTAAAATACACATTGCAAGTCACATGTTTGTTTGGCAAGCATAATACAGGTAGCAAAAAGTTGTTTCAAACAAAGCATTTTTCATTAAATTTTACTATTTTTATTTACCTCATAATTTAACTAAGGGTAATTAATTTCCTATATATGTTTTATAATCATTTTTAGCTTATTTTAAATACTTTTATTATTTTATCTAATTTTATTATTATTTATCTCTATTATTTTTTTCATGACTATTAAATTATTTTTTAAATTTTTTAAGAGGTTTAGAAATTGATGAAATTATTGATGTTTCTTTCAGATAATTCTTAAAAAGTTATCGTTAAATTATTGAAAAAGTATTTTAAAGAATAATTCCTAACAATTCCTTTCTAAATAGTTCCAAAAAATTTCATCAAGAAAATAAATCTTCTTTACTTTAGGATAATCCTTCCAAAGAAAAATTATTAAGATAATTAAATGTTGGTTAAAAAAAAAAAAAAAAAAAAAAAAACATAAACTTATCTTTTGATAAGATGAAAAGAGAGTTTTGGCTTTAAAAAAAACCAAATGATTAAATTACTATTATTTTCTTAACGATAATTCTTAGAAAATTATTTAAAAAGAAAGATTCTTGATAATTCTGTACTTTAAGATAATAATTGAAAATTATTTTAAATAAGTTAATTTTTTTGTAATGATAATTTTTGATAAGGAAAAAATTTGAAGATAATCGAATTGTGGTAAAAATTTATCAACTTATCATCGTTCATAGATAAAAAAGAAAAAGTTTGGGTTTTAAAAAATCATTTTTTTAAAGATGCATGCTTTAAAAGATTTTGATTTCGCTTTCCTAATCGTTTTCAGAAGACAGACAGCCATCTGCCGCCTTTTTCATTTCTTCCTCAAAGTAACCAATTTGAGCATTGAAAAAAAAGAGCGTTGTGAGTTATTAATAATAATCCGCAAAAAATTTAGGGATGATGCGCTTTTACTTTCAGGCTTTTCATTCTTCTGCGAGCTTCCCTCTCCAGGAAGTGGGTCAGTGCTTCTTTGGGGGTCATTGGACGTAGCACAATTTCCACCTGACCTCTTTGAACCGGACGATTCTTCAATCGCTGCCGGGGTATTCCACCAATTTGTCAAAAGGAAGGAAGACATCGTTTCAGGACGCGAGCATTTGAGAATTCAAAAATAAATCAGATTTCTTTTAATTGACAACTTTAAAATTAGAATAACCAACTTTTTAAAATTGCTTTCGTTTGTCAAAACTACTGTCATATTTTTGAATCAGTTAACTGGCATTTTTTTTATAATGATGCCGGACATGTTTAACGTGAGAAAAATAGTCTCATAACAAAGGAAATTTTCAACAAATATTAACAAAGAATAAATAAATTCATAACAAAGGAAATTTTTTTATTCAAACTTAATATGTTAAGATAATTAATTAAGTAATAAAATAGCAGTATAAACTCCTTTTTATTAATTTAGGGTAAATATTTATTATCCAATAGAATATATATACTGTTTGACACAATGGAATTCCTTAAACGTAAACATAAAATATAATTTGAAAAATTAAATTTAATGATTTTAAGAGCTTAAAGTATATTTCTAAATTAAATGTATTTTAGCAGTAAAATTTTAAAAAAACATTCTATTGCTTTTGGCATTAATAAAGAAAAGTATGACGCAAAGTTTTATGAGAAAATTAAACCCTTACATCTATACGCTTTTATGCTTATGAAGCAACAATTTTATAATGATTTTGCAGCTTATTTTTGACACGATGAGACTGCCTAGTGAACATACATAAAATAGCGATACATAGGAACCTCTGACTGTACTTAAGGGATTGGAATACTCGTCCATCACCAAGCGACTTTAGTGTCATTTAAATCTGCAGTCAGGTGAAAAACTCGTCATTTAGTGCCCCAGTCAGATGACGAGATCAAACCTGAGCTAGCTCCCTCCTCTCCACGGCCACGCCAAATTAGTGTCAAGACTTAAGACGTTTCAGATGAATGTGAACCTCAGCCCACGAAGCTCGACTGAATTATGAGAGAGAATGTGGACACTCTCCCAATCACTGTTCATAGCCACTGATGCTTCACTTTGGTGATTTTAGAGGAAAGCGTGTGAAGCTAATGAGCCACTGAATCTAGTGGATAGTCAAGAGGCTTAAAGGAATTGAATATTCACTATATGCAAATTACTTGGTGAATTCCTGAGAAAACTATTCACAAATAGCAAGCGCCATAAGTCGCAGGTGAATGAAACCTAGAAAATTCTCAAGCACTCACCTAGAGAGATGTGCATACAAGAAGAACCATCTTCCATTATTCAACAGTAACTGGTACCAAACTCGTCTGGAACATACATACATTTCAATGTAGGTGAGCCCCGGACTGTACCTTTAGGTTAACGATTTTAGAATACTGGCCATCACCAAGTGCCTCATCAGTTTGAACTATAGTCAGTGACAAGGTCACATCTGAGCTGGCACCTTCCTCTACGCATCCACCAGAGGAATGATTGTGGACGTCACATATTAACTGGACATGTCCCCAACATTCGAAGCTCCAGCAACTCAGTGTGGAAGTGTGAGTACGTGGTCAACCTTCCAATCACTGCCCACGGCAAATGATGCTTCACAGTCACTAGCTTCAAACAGCGAAATCTTTTCACCAAGACTTTGTCAGATATGTTTTAAAAATAAGTGTTATGTAACTTAATATTTAAAGTCTTAAATAATCCGTTTGCAAATGTATAATTGAAAGGCATTGATTGTGATTGCGCTTTGTCTTAATGCCGATGAGAATTATTCCCGTTTGCCCTGTGTCAGAAATTTACTACGTCGATGTAAAATTTACTAATCCATACTCTTATCCGTTTCTTGACATTTTATTATTTCTTCGATTTCGGATGTGCAGATATGAGTGAACTATTCACTCCAGGTGTAATCTCGTAACCTGACCATGGTTTAAAACGAGGAAGTGTTTAATGATGGGTGAGTATTCCAAACCCTTAAAGTACAGCCTGTGGCTTGCCTGCTCTGTGTATTTCATTGTACATAAATATTTTGATAAAATGGCGGTATTAAAGAGAACATAATAAATCTAGTTAAGAGAATGACATGACACTTGACTATATGACTTCAACAAAGTAAGATAAAATATAGTCTCCCTCCTTCATCCTCAGGCGAAGGACAATAATCTCACAAATGAATTTTCATATATTTCAGCAAGATAATTTTTTTGCAGCAATATTTTTGTACAGTAAAATGATTAAATCATATTGAAATATATTATATTTTCTTATTTAAAATAAAAATGCATTAACAATAGATATATCAAAAGCGAATATATCTCACTTTAACTTCTGAATTTCTAACAATGACTTCTAGAAAAGTGTGACGTGCACAAAAATATATTACTATTAATTTTCCTCCGCCGTATTTAATTCATCCACTGTTTGCGGCACTCTAACAGAAAGATAAGTTTTTACCTTTTATAAGAGAAATTGCATGCCAATAAGAAATTTGTTATAAGATTGATTAATGAAAAAAAAAATAGTCCATTCTTCAGTATTTGGCTTAATTAGTTTTTCTCATGGAATGAAATGTGATATCAATAACGATTTTATAATTATAATCTTAATTTTAAAAGTATTGAGATAAATATATTACGTAATTCCTTTGATTTATTGGAAATGAAATACTACAGCTTCAACAATCAAAATGAGATCCCTATATCACATCAAGGAATAAGAGCTTTGGTTTCTAGGCTGTTAAAAAATTCTAAGCCAAAATTTCTGCGTGGGCGTTCAGACATACTTCCCAATACGTAGCCCACATTCTAGGTTGTACCTGTTGGTTGGAATTTACTGATTTGGATTCTTGATAATTTAAAAGCAGCGAATCAAGCAGATGACCCGCAATTCTTGACCTCCCTCCATCAGGGGAATCATTTCGATTGGAAGACATTGCGACCACGGCCTATTCAAAGCACCCTAACCACCTTGAGAGAACACGGTGGATATCCGGTTAAAAGTGACGTCTTTCCCAACCAGGCCGCAGCACCCTCTATATCCTCTGAGAACATGTTTTTGAATTATATTTGAATACTTTTAATAAATTTTTTAAATAATAAATAAGTTTTGAGAGTTTTAATGCGAATTTTCTGAATTTCGTATTTGATGCAAAATTAATAAGAGATTTTACTTTATTTGAATATAATAGTTTTTACTTCATTACACTATTCCATAGACAATGAATTGTCTTAGATTATAATTGTCTTAGATTATAGATTATATTATAGTTGTCTAAATTAAATTAATTATATCTGTACTCTGTCTGAATGTTCCTTAAACTAATAAACGCATAAATTACTGTATTACTGAAAATCAGAACACTAAGCCATTTGGTTAATGACTCTTCAAATTAATATGAAAATTTATTTTATGTATAAGATAGGAAAAGACCAATCCATAATAATATTCAAGGAATTTTATCAGAAAATTTAACGAAAATTTTCACTTATGAGTATGCACATATTCACATAGAATTTATTTTATGCACATAAAATATTAATATAATGCTGAGGATCTTAAGGTACCTGTGCACGTTAAAAACGACAATTTCGACCAAAAATATTTTTAAAAAAATATAATTTTTTTTAATTTTTCCGTTAAATAAGGAATTTAAATAGCTTTACAAAACAGGTTTGTTTTTGTCTCTACGTTAATTAGATTCCGAGATATGAAGGATTTCGTAAAGATTAGGAAACCAAAAGTGGACATATTTAAAGCACCGGAAGTGGGCGTTTAAAGTGCCAGAATGATGTTAAAAATTAGTTCTTAAACAGTATGTTTAATTTTTAAATATAAATTAAGTAAGTTGTTAAAAGATACATAAAATAATTACTGTTCCGGAAAGTAATCAGCAAATCAAATAAAATATTAATCTGCAAATATGAGATTTTTTTATAAAGACACAATACTACGAGTATAATCTATAAATGCGCTTTTCTCAGAACTGGCTTTTGCCTATAATTTGCGCGCTTCAAAAATCATAACTCAAAATATTTTTATAATATCACCATGAAATTTCATGAGCTTGATCTGTATATTGTTTTCTAGAGAGTATACTAAAAGAATTTTACTCACTTAAATATTTCCCAAATTATGGCCTGTAATTTGAATAATGGCATAGAAAATTTGGCTAAAATTTCAGTATAAATATTCAACTAGCCGTAATTATTTCATATTTTAACAAAAACTTAAAATTTTAGTACATGCTCTAGATGACAACATATAGATTATTTGGTATTCTTTTTTTTCAAATATATTTAATAGTTTTTTTGATGCAGCATTTTTTAATTTTTTTAAAAAAATGCTTAAAATTGTAGATATATTTAACATTTTTGAAGAATATATTTTGTTTACTAAAGTTGTTTTCTAAAGAAGAATTTGTTTTCTAAAGTTAAATATGAAAAAATGGTTACAATGTATATATGCAGTGTATTTAAAAAAAAATGCTCTGAACGTGTTCGGATACCTTAAGCAACGTGTAATACTTCCATTTTCAAGTTATTGAAATTCTTTTGACTGTTTTTTACTTGCGAAAATTTTTCATAATAAATATATATGTAAATAGAATTTTAAAATGTTGCAATTACCAGTCTAATTAGTATTTAAATATAATTAACTAAAATTTATCTCAGCTTATATTTTAAATATTTCATTTAATTGCTATAATAACAGAAGTTACAAAATAAATAAAAGTAAATTTTAATTGAAACAAATTATGTTTGTTGCTGACAAAAAGAAGTTAAAAAAGTATCAAGAAAACAATATTTTGATGTTGCTGTCCTATTTTAAAATGTGTTACCCTTCTTTGACACCGATTTCATTTAACAATCGTTGAAATTCCCTTTTACTAGTACCCTTTGAATGTGCTGTATCATACTAGTGAATTTAAAAATAAATTACACTTTATTATTTTGCACTTTGTCAGGAGCACTTTATTAATTCTTAAATACAGGATCCTTTTTTTTTTCCATTTCGTATCACTACTTTCGGATCTCGTATAAGTTCACTTGACTTGCTTACGTCCAGAACAAACTCTGGATTTTTTTATCAATTAAATATGCAAGATTCAATTGGATAATATGACATAATAAAATTAATAATTAATTATTACATTTATATATTGGATTGGATTTGGAATATTCGACCATCACCTAGCACCTCGTCAGTCGGATCCACGGACTGTTGACGAAGTCACATCCACGCCAATCCAGCTGAAGGACTTTGGACGTTGTTGTTGTTGCACCAGCGGGCTTCCCTATACCTAATCTGAGTTGGCCTCTACCAGTTAGACAGAAGCAGACGCGTGTAATCCTCGTGATTCTGAAGCAAGTACCAAGCAGAAAATTCCCAATATTTGGCCTACCACTCCCAGAGGTATCATTTCACTTGGAGGACATTGCGACCACGGCAATTTTAATGTGTCCCAGCCGCCATTATTAAACACGACGGATCTTTCGATAATAAGAATGATGCTTTAACCTATCAGGTCACCGTGGCTTCTGGGATTTTGGTCGTCACAAATGAACGTTGGACACGTTTTCAACCCACGGAGATCCAGCCACATAATGAGGGAGAATGTGTTCCTTCTTACACATTACATATTACAATCACTGAACGTAATATGTAATGCTTTTCTTTTTCTACAATAACGGGAATGGGTGTGTAACTATTGAACTACTGGAGCTCGAGTTATATGTAAGCCCTTGTGAATTCAAAATAAATGAGACTTCCTCCCATACGCAGTGGTACCGCAACCTAAATCTTAATTACTTCGTATCGTTCAGCCACGACTCGTTGCAGTTAATAAGTGCAAAAACTGATATAAATCATATGATTTGTTATTTTATACAAAATAAAAATGTGTATAATATAACCAACGATATTTTGCTTCACTTCAAATCTAGTATTCGGTACATCAGCCTTGCTATGGAACTATCCGGACACCAGTTAAAAGCAACAGACATCCATACAGAATATGATTTATTGATTGATAATTTTAAATTCTTAAGTTTTGTGCTCAATATGGCTTTATAGTTAACAACATTATTAAGAGTGAATGGCTTAGTGTTCAATGACAGCCACTGTTGACTAAGTTGACTGTTAAGTTGGATATAGAGTCTCTTCTTTCTATTAAAGATATCTATATATCGAAGTGAAGGTTTGAAAGTCTTCTACTTTTCCTACTTTGTGTGAACGCAGCCCAATAGCTATATGAAGAGTCCTCTCAAAAGAAAATGATGTGATAAACATTAAAATGACTCACAATAAGCTTTAAGCAGTTACGCACTCCACAATGAAATGGCAAAATTCCTCTGTTTTGGAGGCTCACAGTGACGTAGTTGTAGAATAACGTTTTGCAGAGAATAAGATCCCGGGTTCAATTCGGATACCCGGGATCTTATCCGAATTGAACCCGGGATCTTATCCGAATTGAACCCGGGATCAATTCGGATAACAATTCCGTTGAAGAATGACAGATGAATTTTGCCAATTTTATACACGTTTGTCGGGGTGAGTGTTTTGGAGTTTATAAGTTTCCTCCCTTACCAAACTGGAATGCGGACAACTCTCTATAAAAACTTCTTCTCAAAAGACAAAGTACGTAGTGGATGTTAAAATGTTTTACAACCGTTTTTTATTGTTAGGCTGTCCACTATGCATGCATGCTTCGGAACGTAAGGTCCCGAGTTCGATCCCAGCTACTGTTGAAAAAACGGGAGGTGGATGCTGCGTTTCTGCCTTGTGCTTGTTTCGCATTTCGGCTTAATCGACGATCCATTGTTTTCGCTAAAGTGGAATGGGTCACGTTAAATGTGGGCTTGGTCACAATGTCCTCCAAGTGAAATGATACAATGGAGACAGCGGGCCAAGTATTAGGAATCTTCTGCTTGATCCCTGCTTTAAAATGACAATGATTTCACCCGGCTGCTTCTATCTAACTGGTAGAGCCCAATTTAAGGCAGGAAAGCATGTACAGGTAAGTATGCTGGACCAGCAAAAATAGCAACAATCTTGTTGGGCTAGGGGCTAAGGAGTTCCTTCTTTGTTATCTATGAAAACTCGTCCTCGGGAAGGCAATTTACATGGTGGGTGCTAAAATGCTTTACAGCAGTTTTTGACGGTCACGCGTTCTTATACAGGATGTCCAAATTCCCCTATATTAGGGGCATTCAGTTCTAATTGTATGCCTATATCATACTGTGTTAGGAGAGAATCATTGATTCGTAAAATGTGTTTGCATTTGTACCATGTAATATGCAATAACATTATGCATGGTTATAATAATAAATTAATCTTCGATGTAGCGTATTTATCCGATTATTTAAATTAGATTTATTTTATTTGTAGCTCAACGATCATTTTGTGCACACAAAATATGATTAGATCAGGACCCATAGTTTAAAATGAATCCTGAACCATTTACAAAAATATTCAATCCCGAGGTGGGATTCAAACGCACGAACTTTCGAAGAGAAAGCCATACTGCTAACCATTCGACAACAAACTCTGTTCTTCTTTTTTTTCCAATAGAAAATACTACAATAGAATTTATTTAAATGTTGAAAAAGAGTGATATTCTTCAATAAATTTTTAACTAATACATGGGAAAACACTACTTATATCGAGCAAATGTCAATTAGAGAGTCAATATACCAATTTCTAAATAAAGCATTAAAATTTACAAAATTTTTATGTCGCTATAAAATAGCAAAGAATTAAAGGTAAGATATTCGTATTTTGCGTGAACCGTTTCTTAACTGTCGAAATAAAAGAGAAAAAAAAAAGTTCAGATTCCATGATTCAGTGCATGTTATGTTATTTATGTTGTTGCAACCACGCTCATTACTCCTTTTAAGCAGAGTTATGGGATCGTTAAAAGTTATTTAAAATCAATCATTCAAAAACTGTCATTAAAATAAAAATTATTAATGATTTTTCAAAACAATTTTTATTTTAAATATTACTCAGCGAAACATTAATAAAAAAGGACCAGTAATATATTGAACTCCATAACATTTCCTTTAACGATTCACGGAAACAGGTATGACAAAAGTGACAGATTCAGCTGTTAAAACTCTCGTATTTGTTCAGTGATTTTGAGATTGTCTTTTGTTATTGTAACATGCTTTTATGAGAAGAAAAACACGGTATGTTTATCGATACCATAACACTAACAGTAAAAATTGAATTTCGTATTTTTATAAAGCACAATATTATATTTTTTTGTGTAAAATTAATCGCGGATTTTTCATTATCAGCCATTTTTCGAATAAATTCATGCATAGAGGTGCAGGCGATTTTCGAATCGTACCTTTAAGGGTAACATGGGATTAGAATATTCCCTCATCACCAAGTGCCTCGTCATTTTGAACCACGGTCAGGTGACGAGATCACGCCTGCGCTGACCTCTCCTTCTCCACATCCAAAACACACCAGCGGAAGGACTTGGACGTCACAGATGTGAACATGGACTCGTCCCCAACTTATGGAGCTTTAGAAACCCAGTGAGGGGAATGTTCACCCTCCTATATAATGTTCGCAGCAAATGTTTCTTCACTCTTCTAATCGGCGTGAAGTTACTGAGCCAATTGAGCTTTATTTACATTTTTCCAACAAGAAATAAATATCCACAAGTTTCATTTTGTTAAACTATTGTAAATTTTTGACTTTACTAAATAACTAAAAATTAAATTTAGAATCGGTTAAAATGCTGCATCATTCTAGGTATTACTTATAGATTATAATTTGTGTGGTGACAGGATTTTGTATTTGTTTTTATATTTTGGTGAATGGCTAATAAGTAAATATTAAGGAGATGCTTTTATTTCATCTTCCGGTAAACTGAAAAAAAAAAAAAAAAAAGATTATTTTTTTGTGTTTCGCGATGGACGAATGGCAAATTATTTGTAAAAAAAATGTAATCGTTCTTATGAACACGTGTAGGGATTGGTAAAATAGTTCTTAAAATTGAAAGTTCGTTAAAAAGAAAAAAATAACTATTGGATCTTGAAATTATTTATTTTACCTAATTGTAGTCTCTCCTTATAATTAGAGTAAGTTATTTACTGTGTACTGAATGAAAACGTATGCCACATAAAATTCATAATTGAAAAAAATAATTGGGCACTTTTCCATTATATGGATTGCTTTTGAAAATCGCCTTAACGGGATGGAAAAAAATCGTAAATTTTTATCATAAATATTACATTTGTATCATCCATTGCTTAAAAATGTTTACGTCTTCAGAAACCATCAAAAATAATACAAGCATTTTTTTTTAATTTTATAAACTAAACAATTATCACTTTTGATATAACTTATTTCAATGCTAATATTTATTTCTGGCAGAAACTATTTAATAATAGAATCGGTAAACGATTTCATAATTATAATGTAATTTTAACTTTTTTCGTTGAGACAAAATTAAATTTTGTTGTATTTAGTTATTTTTTGCCCGAGGTGATTTGTGACCGTAATGCTTCTTTCAACCGACAAAATTATCACCATCAAAATTATCATCAACTATCCCCACTTTTGAACCAACATTATTCAGCATTTAGCTTGTCTATCATTGTTTAACACATTTCAGTCAATTTTTGCATACAAAAAAATATTTAGTATATATTAAATTTAAAATAAAATTTTGAGCCAATAAATTAACTGTATCTACGTTAGATTGTTTTCGCTTCTCTGTAAAAAAACATGCTATTTCTTTGGTATCAAAAGCAGGAATATAATGGAAAAGGACCAATAGTGGTTACTTTTATTTCATTAAGGAAAAATCAGTTAAAGTATTCTCTTTCTATTTCCAAACACTTTTAATTTTTTTTTCAATGTAGAAAATAATTTTTTAATGTCGTTTATCTCAAAAAATACCACAATTTTTTCCGCCACTTATCTGCTTGTTTTGCAGATGGTTGCCGCACTAAGTCATTTTCTTCATGTTCGATATATTTTTCATTTTCATTTCTTCTGTTCTCAAATATTTAATCGCTTTATAATTAATACGAACAAATTACATCCGGCTTCTAAATTACGAAGTCTTTTTCTCAGCTGCTTCTACTAACAGGTAGAGACCAACTCTGGGCTGGGTACAGAGAAGCATGTTGGTGCAGCAAGTAAAGTCACGGTGACCCCTAAATAAACATGCATTAGAACTCGGATGCTGTTCAAATTGTTTGCCTTAAAAATTATTTATTTTAAATGTCCAGATAATCGGCTACGAGGCCATTAAATTCCGCCATTTGACGTAAGGAGCCAAAATATGGCATCTTGCATGGTGGAGCATCCACTTTTTGCCACATCTTAAAAATGACGGTGCGTGAGCCTATATAATTTAGAAGCAGGAACCAAGAAGACCCCTTAACTTTTAATCACACCCGCAATATCATTTCACTTGGAGGATATTGCGACCATGAGCTATTTTACGTAGCCCAGCCTCCATTAGAAATCAGGATGGATCTTCAACTGGGTTGGGACAGATCTCATTACCTTTCCGGTTGGGAGAATAAAGCCTTTTTCAACCATATTACTATGAGCTCAACACAAAAATATATTGTAATTCACAATCATAAGAAAATTTCCTATAAATAGAATCTAAACAGAGCTAAACAATAAGATTAAGCTATCTTACTCTTTCAGTCTGCTTGAATGGCACAACAGGATAAAGAACCGAAGTATCATTAGTAATGCATCATACCGATTAGGATAATTCAACTTAAAATCAACATACAATAAAATTGTAGCCACTCCTTTGTAGAATTCCCCGACTATAAACACAATTGTGGTTTAGTAGAAAATTTCGTCGAAAGAAACACACCCTACTGCACCCTTTTCGAATAGCAGCACAGAGGCTTTCTTAAAAAGAGATAATTTTCTGCTTCACTTGCAAAAAAGAAATAATGAATTGTTTTCCCAAAATGGTGACACCATCACGAGTTAAATATCATTGAATGGTATTTAAATATCCGAAATGGATAGTTTTCCTTATATTTCCTTTTTTTTTTTTTTTTTTTTTTTTTTTTTTTGGATTTAACATCCTCATTTTTTTCTGAATAGTACTCCATTTTACAATGTCGAATTAAAAATAATCGACATTCGAGAATCAGCAATGTACCGTTGAAATATAATATTTCCATATAAATATATACGAAATTGTTTTAAGAAAATGACATCAATATTCAATTAAATTCATACTAAAAGGTAATCATAAAAAAGGAAAAAACTTTACTATATAAGTAAGTGTTTTAGTTTCGCGCGCGAAAATTTTATCAAGATTAATGTTATTTCTGAATACTTATGGCAGAGAAATACAAACAGATTGTGTTGTTATTTTTTTTTTAATTTATTTACGTTGCTCTTGAAAGTGAATACAATTTACTCTCTTTAGTAGAAGATAGAAGAGAAAATTCGGTATTTACTTATTATCCAGGAAACATTTATGTGACAAAGAAATACGTCGCCAAATATTGCGATTTGCCTAATGTTGCAGTTTAGTGATGTTTAATTATTTTTTTAATTAAGTTTGATTATTTTTTAATATATCTGAATTTATCTTTTACATTTTTTTTATTTTTAATTAAGTATTAAGTGATATTATTTTTCAATGATAAATTAAAATTTAAAAAATGAATTGAAAATGAAGTTTAGTTATTTGTTTCAAGTTGCAAAATGAAGTGCTCTGTTTTTTCCCTCAAATATTTGGGAAAAAAAATGGATTCACAGATAAATGGCGACATATTTTCTAATATGGTTGACGTGACAACTCGTACAGTACAAGGAATTCAAATTTCAACATTGTCATGTGACTGGATAATTATTTTAGATACTTTGTAACCGAGCACAGTTACAGATACTTTCGTATTAATCATAAAATAGTTTTTTGTTTCGTTAAAGTTGAAATCGTGACTAAATCACTATTCCATCTAGTTCTCAAAATTAGGAAAATTACCTGCTGTTTTTAATAATTAGTTTTCAAATTCTAAAATCTAGATATTGCTTCTAGAATTTCCTGAAATTATAATCTTTTCTAATTTGTGTCTTTGACCAATTCAAGTTTTCTTCCTGTCTTTCCGGCTCATCAATTTCCTTCCCTTGTGTCCGGCTCACCAACATCCCTTTTGTACACCCACTTTCTCTTGAAATTCGTTGCAGCTTCCCGAAATCATTTTTCATGTCTTCACAAGCTCACGTTTGAAGAATATTTCCCAGGAATGAGTTTGACTTTACGATGCTTTTATTATCATTACTAATAGCTTTGCGATCAAAGGACCTTTGTCAAATGTCAACTAGAAAACCCGCCTCTTGATTTCTTGAAACTTTTAACATTGATCGAATGGGATCGTGTCTTAAATCCATGAGTTGTTTGACGTTGATACGAGCCATTAACAAGACCGATTGGCTTTGATGATATGATATCCGTTTCAAATGATGACTTGTCTCGTTTAATTCGAAATCCAAATATTGGTGTAACACATTTCATTTATAAAACATTATTCCAAATATTAAAATCAGGGTTTAACATTTTCTAGCGTTGATTTGGTTAAGTCTACGATGTCACAAGTCGTTTGATTTTCATCATTTATCTTCGGACCGATGCTATTCAATTCAAGTGATGAAACCGATCCTCGCGCCTTTATTTCTGAAAACGTTTGACATTGATTGAATGGGATCTTAGATCCATGAAACATTTGACGTAGATACAAATAGTTTAAATAAGATCGATTGAAACATTACTATATCCAAATGCTATAACCATAGTTCGACATTTTCTGAAACGTTAATTTGGTCACTAACAAAATAACACAAAACGTCTAATCTTCGACATTTGATTTCGGACCAAATCAGTTGTTAAATTTGAGTGACGAATCGCATGATTCAGCTCATTTGATTGGGAATTGTTCAAGTGAATGTTTTTGATAAACAATAATTAGTTATGCAACAGTTATAAGCGATTTTCAATGGATTCCAGCCATGTGCATGTTGACGCAAGTCATTTAACAATAGCTGAACAGCTTTGAATGCATCACATCTGTTTTGTCTGCAAGATTCATTTGATTCGAATCGGAAAAAATTTTAAAATGTATTTTGTGCTAAACATTGATCGTTATGAGTATCTGAAACCATGATTCCATAAGTTGATTTGAATCGCTTCGAATCACGTGTTTTTTTTAAACAACAACTGAATTGATTTAGACAGGACACTCATAAGGAGTAACGACTCCATGGGTTCAACTCGTTGGAATCAAAATTAAAGATATTGTCGAAATTCATTTTGTTAATAAAACGATTTCTTATATAGAGACCAAAGCATCGGTTTGAGAAGTCTTTAACACGTTGACAATAGAACAGAAGGAAAAAGCAAAGAAAAAGACAAGAAAAAACATCCACTTTATCGTTAGTTAAATCGGCAAAGACGATTTAAATTTTTTAATCTTGTATTTTCCTTATTTTAAACATTTCCATTTTCTTCAACATTTCTCCATAAATATTTTTGTGGGAAAAAATATCATTAAATATTGCGATTTACTGCCAAATGTTGTACTTCAGTGATTATAATCACGTTTAATATTTTTATTATATATAATCTTACGTTTTATATTTTTTATTTTTAACGCATCCATAAGTTTTAAACTTACGATTAAAAATTTTAAATAATAGTTAAAAATAAAATTTTTAAGTACAAGCAAATTAACTGGATTTTTTTTTAATATTATTTTAAATAAATATTAAAATTTCCATTATTTAGATAGCTACTTATTTTCTGACAAAAATGGTTGATGGAATACTACGTAAAATACTAAGAATTCAAATGTCAAAATGTCACTTCAACCCATAATTATCTCCAATAATGTATTACCGATTCACTGCTAAAATCACATATTTATCAGACTTAATGTATAGCTGTCATGTTATTTCAATTAATGAATAGAAAATCTTTTTTATTTAATTATTGACTAATAATCATTTTTTTTAAAATTAAATAAATTTAAATATCACATTAAAAAATTACTGGAAAGTATTTACTGTTGAATGTGAAAGCGGTAAAATAAGCTCACAAAATAAAAAGAATCTTTAAAAATAAAAACAATAAAATCGTATTCAAATCATTTAAATCTTTTTAATTGTAGGCACGTCGAAATAAAATTTACATCCTTCATTTTATCATGATTGCTTTTAGTGTTATTATCGGCGCTGTGTCCAACTAAACGAAACAAATGAATGTAGATTTGCGGGGAATTGAAGAAATTGGCATAGATTCCCCATTGTAGCTGCAGAAGGTCTTGACACCTGCATTCAGCCAGGAGCTAAAAATGTTGAAGATGCATTTGAGAAACCTCTCTTTATGGCATCCGTAGCAAAATCAGAATTGAAATAATGTAAATGTTTGTAGGTCATCTGGTCACAGCACTTAATGATAATGATGGAACGTTTTTTTACCCTGTCATCAAGCTGCTAATGGATTTGTGCTGTCGATTTCATTTCAACTTTCTCCACTGGAACGTTGACCAATGAGAGTCTTTCAAAAATGATAAAATGCTTCCTGTTGTTGCAATATTATATTATTATATACTGCTTACGGCTATAATCATATGAATTGGTTCAGTCTGCTTCCAAACTTTTCCATTTCATGTAATTATAAGTGTCGTGTATTGTTTTAAATTTTGCAGAGTTGTAGTTAAAATTAGTATAATCAATACCATTTATCTCGCAAATAATGAATATTATAGATTCGGAAACTTTAACAGCAATTATTTTTACAACAATTTTAATAATTAGAATATTCAAGTAGCTTTATTACCAAAAATATGGAATAAAATTATAGATTCGAAAATTCTAATTGCATTTATTTTCATACACACACGGTAAATTAAAAGTTAAAATATTCAAATCATTACACAATTAATGAAAAATATCATAGATTCGAAAATTTTAATTGCAATAAATTTTGCTCTAATTTAAAATTTTAAATCCTTTTTCTAGGCAAAAATGAATACTATTATAGATTCGAATTTGTTGTAAATTTTTACTACAATTTAAAAATTAGAGTACTCAAATTCATTAATCTTGCAAGTAATGATTAATAATATAGATTCAAAAAATTAATTTATTTGTCTTGATTTTTTACTTCAATCCAAATTTTAATGACATAAACATGTTTATTATATAAATGTTTTAATTCACGCTTAAAAATTTATTAGTTGTCTCATGTTAAAAATTAAGGAGAACAATCTCCACACATAATTTTTCTCATAAGTTATTTTTCTTTATGTTATTTTCCCAGCACTTTATTCATTAATATTTATTTCAGAAAAGCGGAAGAATAACGTATTTATAAATTTAAATAAAAGATGCATTTTCATGGTCGGACTTAAGACCTACTTAAAAATATGATATCTTTGAATTTATTTTTTGAAAACAAACTAAAAATTCATTGTCTACCCATAATGAAAAATGTTTACGGCTTTGTCACCGTGGAGTGAACACCTTAGTGGCCCGGGCTGTTGTAAGTCATTACTAATATCTACTAAGTGATTGCCTCTATTTCAGGAGGATGATTCATAGGCAGTCAAATGCTGTAAGGAAAGAATTCCAGAAAACACCTAAGCACCCCACTTTGACAGATGTGCATCATTCATTTCTCGTTCTTTAACAGTAGCTGGGATCGAACCGGAGATCGTTTTGTCTAAAGAACTCTGCTACCATTAAGTCACGGTTACCTCAAAATAGCAATTCCGCTAGGATGGGATCTGCGGTAACTTGCAGTTTGTGCCGCTACAATTTAATACATTTGACGCCGAGGTGCCCAGGTTGGTTAGAACATCTTTCTTATAATCGGGAATAGTGAGTTCGAATCTGAACGTAACTAAAAATCTGCCGTGTTCAATAAAGGAGGCTGGTGTACGTTCAGTAGGTTGTGACAACTATGTCCTCCAAGTGAAATAATACCGTATGGCAAGTTAAAAAAGGAGGGTCTTTTGCTTGAGCGTTGATGCTAAATCATGAAGACTCCCACCCAGAAGCTTCCCCCTAACTGTCTGAGGCCAACTTTTGGCTAGATACTATATATATATTAATTAAATTGTGAATGCATTGGCAAGAGTATGCTAATGCATGCACAATTTAATTAATATATAGTATAAAAATTGTAATGTTGGAAATTTACGATGTTTATTGGGAAAGGTAGGACACGACTGATACACTTTTCACGTTTTTAATTCTTTTATTACATTAATGTAGGATCGGATCCAGAGCATTCTAACAAACATCGCAAAATAATCCAATACTCTTAGTAGGGCTCAGTTCCTTCTTTCAGTAATTCTTAAGGTCAAAGTGTTTTGGAAAATTGTGTTTCTAAAAAGCTGTAAAAAATTTTAAAAAATCGTATATCGTGATAAATAATAGAAGACATTCTGTTTTTTATAACACCGAAGCTTATTAGTTCCCAGAGAATAAAATTCGAAAATTAGAGTAACAAATAAAAAAAAATTTGGAATTATGTATCATTTTATAATGTTGCTCTATTAGTGTATGCACTAAGAGTTATGAAACAGCATATCATTCTACCTACTACGAATTTACAAAGAAGCACAGCTTTTGCGAAGAACCCCGGGGGCATACTCACTACGAACTTTGAAAAACGGCGACCAGAGTTTTCTTAAATTCAGCTTGAAAATGATATTCTACTAATTCCGGGTTTCGGCTGGTGAGGATATCCATTGAAGGAGACAATCTAACTCATTTCAAGAGACAGCGTGGTAATAATCGTGGAATAGTTTATTCCATTCCATTAAAATTCTATATTTTATCTTTTTTTCCATTTCCTAGACTACCATGGTTTTCTCCATTCAGCCTTTTAAGAAATGGAAGTAATGGCACTTTTATGTAGTGAAGCACCCATTAAAACCGTAAATAAGCGGGTCTTCATTAATTAGGAGCAAGGACCAAGCAGACAACCCACAGACTAGGCTAACCACCCTCACAGACTCATTTCGCATGGAGGACATTGCGACTACGATCTATATAACATTACATCATAAAAGAATATTACCAGTCTTCTGCTGGATCAAGATTCGTATCCATCACTGTCCAATGATGAGAACGATGCCCTAACCAGCCATTCTACTGAAACTACTTCCTCAACACAAGTAGCATTAGATAAACGATGCACTAGATTTTAGCACTGAACCTTCAAATTCCAGTATCAGGTATCCTGATACTGGAATTTGAAGGTTCAGTCCTAAAAGTCTGAGTCTGGTCCAATATCAGACAAGCGATCAATTATTTCAGGACAGATGAGGTGAAACGTTATCAAAGCTATTGGATTAAATTTCACTATTGTCAAAACACAGATTAACGGAATTCGTTCTTCTGATAGACACAAGACTAGAACCAGGCATCACGCGATAAAAAACGCATTTTGATTCACCATTTCAGAATATTTCCCATTAGTTCTATCTTTTATCGGGTTCAGTTTTTTCCCCATGTGAGCCAAACTGAACTAACGAATTTACAAATCAATTGATTTTGGGTGGAGACACGGCAGTTGTTAATGCGCCAACATACTTACTTGTACTTAACCCAAAGTTGGGCTCTACCACTTAAGTGGAATCAGCCGAGTGTGATTGCCCGTAATTTAGAAGCAGGTATTTAACTCTCCAATATTTATCCCCAGAGATATCAGTTCACTTGGAGGACATTACAACTAATGTCTATAAGTGAATTGATAGCATTGGCAGTGGCAAGATAAATATTGACTAGTCCTCTGTTTGATCGTTGACATAGTTTCTGAGCAGATGGTCTTCTTTGTAGATGGTATTCACTGTTACCACTAATCCATTGAAGTTCTTTGCAAATGGAGACTAGGATCTACCAGATGATTTTGAGTAACATTCTTAAGTTTCAAATCTCCAGTTTCATAGGTTTGACAGATCAAAGCACGTCTCAGCAGTCATTTTTCACTTCTACTTACAAATCATGTAGAACACTGTAGATATTAGTGCACTGTAGCTCATTACAAATCCCACATATGGATTGGCTGCGATAATCGACGGTCACACCTATATACAAGCCAAAAAGAGCTAAAATTAAGGTCCATCATGCACTCGAATATCTGCAAAAATGTTTTTATAGGTTCATCATGATTAAGTGGGGCTGTTCAAAACAAACACACAAATAATGTTTTATTCCAGCTTCGCTACAGAGGCATATCAGACCCACGGAGCTGCAGCAACCTAGTAAAGGAGAATGTGGTCACACTCCCAATCACTGCCCGCGGCAACTGATTCTTCACTTTGCTGATCTCAACGGGAAGCAGCCTGAAACTACTGAGCCACTAAAGTTCTTCCTTCGAGACACATGAATACAGTCCACTTTTCATGAAAAGTCTACACAAGGCAAATTAAGCAGTGAACATTGAAGTGCCTTACAAACAACCAAAAGCTTTTGCTATTCATCACTCGGTGTCAAATTAAATGATTTCTTGACAGAGTGAGGACAATTTGCATACGCTCTTTTTGAAAAATGTTTCATTTTTCCACATGAAAAAGTGGAATAGCGCTTTATTGGTATCTTTTTAGTTTTTGAATGTATTGCCCCTCAAACAATTTTGCAAGGACAAAAACAAGTGATAGACGAAAAGTGATAAGTCCGGAGAATATTATGTATGGGACAGAATATTCCATCCTAGTTACGCAACCTTTTGGCTAACTCTTTTCTTGGTCTTCTTCCTTTATATTATCCAGTTGCTGACAATACTTTTACCGAATTGAACTTTCCGTTCAATTTTTAATGTTCATAATGTATTGGTCCGCAAATATTCCAACATCTATACAGCATTTCTCTTATTTACAGTCAAATTCGTTTTAGAGTTGGAAGGGCTAGATTATCTGCATAATATATACTTTTCGGTACGGCATTTTAGTTGCAAATCCGCTTTTTATCCCTAGTTATCATTCGGTTCAAGAGGGGCTCGATTTTGCTCCGAACGAGCAGAAATAGGCATGTGATGACTCGATCATCAAAATTTTTAAGCTTTAATTCATGTGGCACCTATTTTGAATAATTTCACACCAATCTTATCTTCCGAATAGGGTCCGAAATAGTTTGCTGAACTGAATTAAGCTTTCTGCGATCACCGATGTTATCATAAAAATATCCATATCTATCTCTATCTATCTATCTATCTATCTATCTATCTATCTATATATATATATATATATATATATATATATATATATATATATATATCTTGCTATTTCTGATCTTCTTTTTAAATATCCTAGCTTTTTCTCTCCTTTTGATTATCTATTCCTTTACTGTTTACTTTTATTTCATTTTTGTTCAACGCTTAGAATTTTAATATTATATAAACTACTGTTCATTTTACAGTTGATATTATTATTTTTAAATAAAGATACATCTTTTCATTACCTTTGATAGCATGCAAGTAACTCTCACGACAAGTTCATCCCTTTCCACTTAGCATCCTTTTTTTCGCTTATTTTAAATGATTTTTACCCCTTTAAAGTTTGTATATGATTGTTTTATAACCATTTATGAATTTCAAATGTCGTAATATTTTGAATCTAAATCTAGTGAGAAATAGACTTTAAATAAGAGTTTATGTGTTATCACCGATTTTTTGGGTGACATTATCATACAACATTTTTTTCCTAGAGTATAATCAACTAAACAGATTATATTATACGTAAATGAGTACCATGATTACTTGCTTCTGAATAAAGAAATCATTTTTGGAAATAAATCTCAAACAAATTCGCGCCACACTAAGTCAAATACATTTAACCTGAGTATTCATAGTTGAACTCTTTTAGATGAGTACTTCCGACTGATTAGATGGACTGAATATGCTTAGATGGATATGCTTAAATGGACGAAACAGTTGCTACATCAATTCATTGTTATGACAGACTTGGTTTCATCTAAATTTAACTTACGATACGTCTGACCAAAGTTCTTTTATTCCAACACTCAAATTCTTGGAATGTTTTATCTTTTTTCGGCACTACAATTGATTTTTGAAGTTGTTGGGAAGAAATATTTGTACTTTAGAAGCTAGTACCAATTAGAAAAGCCCCACTACCCAGAGGTATCATTTCACTTGTATATTGCAACCACGCCTAATGTTAACGTGTTCCAGCCGCCTTTAGCGAACACAACGGATCTTTGTTTAAGACGGGATTCCAACTTACTACCTTCTAATAGTAAGAGCTTACTAACCATGCCACTGAGATCATATAAAGAAAGATATTTATTTAAACTATTCTCTTTATTAGTATAATTTCTTAGCAAACAAAAACGGAAGGGATGGCGCTTCGTCTAGTGGAACACCCAGTGAGTATGCTAATGTTGACCTCAACAGTGGGTGGATCTTCCTCATTTTAAAACAGGGAACGGACAGAAGACCCCCAATACTGATCTACCACCCTCAGAAATATCATTGCACATAGCAAACATTATGTCTACGATCTATTTTTCATGCTCCAGCCACCATGGGCAAACACAATGGATCTTCTGTTATGTCTAGATTCGAACTCATTACCAACCAAAAATTAAAATGGCAACCAGGTCCTCGCGTATCTCACTAGCCTTCCTTAGAGCTTCTACATTATATTCATGAAGAGAAGACAATTTAGAGCCACTATAATCAATCAATTTCTTCTTAAAATTGTTCATATAGCATTATATTTGACGTGTTCATTTCCACTGAACTTATTTAAGCAGATATATTTACTCAATAAGAATTACAAATGAAAACAATTTACGTGCATATTCATCATTTACGCCAGTATAAATTCTATTTTGTTTTATTTTCCTGCATAATTGTGTGTAACGTCTTTTTTATAACTTATTATTTGTAGACTCTTCCAAGGGTTCTTTTATGTCGTTCTAGTCCTCCAGGGAACACTTGGATGAGTGCTAAGTACCATCTCACTGCTCTGGCACAATTAAGAGATATTGGAAAGTCAGAAGTTCGATGGTCTTAAGACACAAAGTAGTTTATTTTATATTAAATGAATCTTCGTGGGAAACACACTTAAATTCGGCTCATTTCCCTCGTTATTTTGAATCATTAAATTACATCGCACAATTAGTTCGGAAAGTAATCTTCTACTCTGATTAATGACCAGCGTATCATCGATGAGGCAGTTGACGGCTTTCCTGTTACTAGTAATTGATTCCATGGGTAATCACTGTTCCTCGTATTCGGCGAAGAATGAAACAGAATTTGAGAAATGTTATCAAAATGTTCTATATTGAACTCTATCCCATATTGAAATATAAATTACAAACTTAAGCCTCTCAAACATTTCGTGATGCAAATAAATACAGGCTGATCTTATTTAAAGTGACAGTGTTTGGAGCTCCCTGTAGAGACAAAATGATACCGCACTTGATATTTAAACTAATCTAAACATGGGAAAAAGGATTTTGTAAAAACATTTTTAGTTCCAAAAATCGCCTTTAAGACATTTGTGGCAATTTACAATGTTTTACATGTGAGGGAAAAAATACTAACACATACAATCGTACACAGTTATATTATTAATGTTTATTTTCTACATTAACTTCTCCGGGGAAGAATTAGACCACATTCAATGTGAGCACAGTTCTCAGAAATAACACCGTGCATTCTGTGCACAACATTCTAAACAGCCATACATAACCTATCACGAGGAATAAAACTTCACTAATCATCGAGTCATAAGTCACAGTTTTCCAGCTGTATGGCAGCCTCGTTCCTCTGACCTTACGCCATGCGATTTTTGGCTCTGGAGTTATTTGAATTCTCAAGTTTATGTTGGTGAAATATCAAATTTGTCTGTTAAAGGACAACATAACAAAGACAGTGCGGAATATTCCTCGTGATATGTTGCGTACGGCTGTTTAGAATGTTGTGCACAGAATGCACGGTGTTATTTCTGAGAACTTTGCTCACATTGAATGTGGTCTAATTCCTCACCGGGGAAGATAATGTGTATAGTAAATAAACATTAATAGTTTAACTGCACGATTGTATATGTCAGTACATATTTCCCCTCACATGTGTTATACATTGCAAAGTGCCACAAAATTCCTTAGCGGCTATTTTTGGAACTAAAAATGTTTTATGAAATCCTTTTTCACATGTTTTGATTAGTCTAAATACCAAGTGGGGTATCATTTCGGCTATTAGATCGCACTACAGGGAGCTTCAAACATTGTCACTTTAAAAATAATCACACTGTATAGTGTTATTTTGTGTAATTTTTACAATGCTATTACTGGCTTATAATTTTTTTATGAACTTTAAAATACTTTCTGCTTTTGTATACAGCAGACCTCGTTTTTACGTACTAGTGTTTAGTCTCTGCAAATACACTATTGACACGATGTTAACTTTAACTCCCATTTACGAAATTTAATTTTGAAATATCTCTTTTCTGTTTTCTGACAAATAGTTTCCTTTTTCGCTTTTTATATTTTGAAATCTAATATTTTTTTCTATTTTTTGATTTGAAGTATTTTTTTTTTATAGCGCCTGAGAAATTAGTTCATTCTTGAACAAGGAGTCGACACGTAAAGGCATTCCAAACACCTTGGGAGCATTAGTCGAAGGCATGTGGATATCAGACTAGCGGTTGCTAAACTGTTTGACCTCATGGATCACAGTAAATTCATAATTTGAATCTTGCACATCCATAATAGGATTCTTTAAGTGTTAAAAATATGTATGAAAGAATTGTAATCTAAAGACTCATAAAATGTACCTAGTTAACAAAACGAAATTATTAATTGTTCCGAATTATGAAATATCTTTCTTAATAAATCATAATAAAATAAACAAAATCTTTGAAAACAAAACAATTAAAAAGGAATTTAAGTATATCACACACACAAGCAATATATAAATCCTAGGGTGATGCATGTTCCTCCTTACTTGAAATGAAATCCTAATAAATATCATAAAATCCCAATATAATTATAAATATTATACCAATAAATATCAAATAAAAGAAAATATGCACATTGTTAAGATTAAAAATCAGTTATATACCAATCTTTAAAAAAACTTAATAACCTAACTACACTGCTGCCCACACAAATTGCAACATCAAGAAAGACAAGAGATATCACAACAGAATTTATTTTGTAGATAACATGTTGACCAAGTATCAAATAATTAAATTTATAGACTTCTGTGAAGTGCGGTTCCTGCCAAAATCAGCAGCCAAGATAACCGTCATTGTTGGAGATCACTGCTGTCACATATCTCGTCATTGATTCAAAAAGACTTTGGATGTGGTCGTGGGGTGCAGAAGACTAAGCAGATTCCACACGTTGCCAAAGTTCATCTGGTGTGGCAGCTGGGGATGTAATTTGTGTCAATCGTTGAGCAACCATAGACATGTTTTCTATTGGTGAAAGATCCAGAGACCGAGCCGGCCAGGGAAGCAATTCAATCTGGCAATTGACGAAGAACCCTTGGACAATGAGTTCCAGGTGTGGTCGTGCATTATCCTGTTGAAATATAACTGTGGACAAGTCATGAAGTTAAGGAACGACAAATGGTTCCAACACCTTGGAGGTGTAACGCTGGCTGCTTAAAGTACCGGCATTGCATACTAGAAGAAATCGAGAGTGATATCCAATACCACCCCATACAATCAATTTTAGGAACTAATTTACCAATCCTTTCGAGTTTGTAAAAATGAGCGTCTATTGTGTACGTAAAATGCATGTCTCATTAATAAATTATTATGCATTCGTTATTAAATTATTGCATTTTATTATTAAAATATAATTTTTGTTTTTATACCATTTAAAAATATATTGCGCAATTTTTAAAATTTCAATTTTGTTTCAACAAAATTGAAATTTTAAGTATAATATTAATTTGACACCTATCAATCAAGCAATACAATTTGCAATCTTAAAAATGTGTCTTCCTTTAAAATAATTCTATAATCCTTATGACATCACAGGGATAATATTTTAAATTTCCATTATAATGTGGTATATCACATTTTATTGATTCATTACAGATGATCTTACAGATCTGTATTATTCACAAAAATAAAAATTATTTTCAACATTTTTTAAATCCATGATTTTGCTTTTTGTTTATGCTGCTGTAAACTCTATATTTATTTATAAAAAAATTAAAGCATTTATATCTATAATAACTCTGACATCTCAATATGGCTAATATTTTTTATCATCTTCCGACACGAAGCTTTTTTCCTCGGTTTCCATTTCCTTCCTGAAAATAGCATGCGAAGAAAACGCCTTCAATCAATTAGTTGGCCAGACCACACGCTTCACAAAAAGGAGAAGAGACGGCGTAAGAAAAAAAATGCGTCATGGAACGGTGGTATCCCGAAAAGAGTAAGATTCACCGACATCCGCAAGAAGGAAAACGAGCGTAGTCAATGGTCCGTTGCAAAACGGAGCGTAGCCTGGTACTTCTCTGAAACGGACAAAGATAGTCAGAGCCGCACGAACCTGGAGATGAAAATGTCCAGAAGCTTCCACCCGGATTGAACACCATCCGAGCAGGCATGAAATCCCTAACGGTAAGTGCCTTTCACCTATTGCCATTGTGAGTTGATGCTAGTCTTTACGAACTCCACCGGTATGTGTGGTTCTTAAAATCGTCAATTGTGCTTGAATTTAAAATTAGTTTTGTTTCTACCAAACTGCTCCTTCTTTATAGATAAGGTACTATTACAAAAATTTATTTAGCTTACTGTATAATAAACACTTCCAAATTAAAACTCATATTTAAAAATAATCACATTCATTTTATGGATGAAAAAAATAAGGCAAAGTAAATCACTTGTTTTTTTCCCCCGTTTCATAAATATAATAGTAAAAGCATATTTCTCGATTAACTCTGTTCTCAATCATTTAAACATCCAATGTTTCTTACGCAACAATTGCTTCTGAGTCCACGTTGTTTTGAAATAAAATTTCGGTAGTAATAAGTTTCTTTGATGACATTCAAGTTATTTTACCTTAACTAGTCTTATATCTCAGATGCCAGAAGAATGTTTACACCCTAGCGTTAAGTTAAATAATTCGTCGGTTCGCATCCCAATTCAGAGATGCTTGTAATGGTGCGGAATCCATTTTAAACTGTAGATTCCTGTCTAATATAACTTGGTGTGCCTAAACATGAGCATCGAGCAACTAACCAAACTTTCAAGTAAACCTTCTTCTTGGGTGCCTTCTATTACGGTGGTTCCTTTAATAGGGTCAGCACGTTTCGAAATAATGATTCACAACTACATAACATCAATTATATTTTGATTTCAAATAAGGCAAACCAAGCCTTACAAATAAGGAATCGCCAAAAGATATCTATTGGGAACAATGTTACCGTTAACGGTACGATGTTGAAAAAAATGAGAAAGAAAGAAATTTGCATAGAAAAAGAAATAACTTATATTTTATATAAAAAGTATTATTCTTTTCATTAAATACATTATCTTTATGAGATCCTTACTATAGTATTTATTTAAATATTTTAAAAAATACTTATATTTTTACAGTAAATCATTCCTCTCCTTTATAATTTTATTGAAATCTCTTATGTATACATATATATTTGTGTTTGTGGATGGGTGGGTGGTCGTGTGGGTAAATACATATATATTGTAAAATTTAATATAAGTGAATTCATATAATTGATTTACAATGATTTTAGCAGATTACTAAATACGCCTGTGTTTCCTTAACACATTTTCAGCTATAATATATATATATATATATATATATATATATATATATATATATATATATATATATATATATATATATATATATAAAAGTGTGTGTGTTTTAAACTATTTCAACAAATATTTTTATAATTTTAGTAACGTATATACTTTTGACTAATTTCATTTTTAAGATTTCTGAAGATATTCTTAACATTTCAGTAATTCAGTTAGAAGAAATTCTCTCTTTTTAGAAACTTTAAAAAGACTAACTTCTGTTAACTTAAACTGGTTACTGACAAATTCCACTTTTTAAAAATGTATAGTTAGTGCACTTGAGATTTATTATGTGTTTTCATACTGAATTTAATTTGCGAGTTCTGTAAAATTGGCTAGTTCTGAAATAAAAGAAGAAAAAAACTTAAAACTTTTTTGTTATTTTAACGCACCATTAGTGGAATAAATTAAAATTGGCGAGACTGAAAACCCACTTTTTATGCAGGGTTTCAGATTTTTATAGCAAATTGTGATTTCTTTTGTGAAAAATCATGATTTATTGCCTTAATCTCAACAGACAGTTGTATTGAATATTCTTGGAACCAGTATAGAATTTCTATTAGCATAAATATGGATTATTGACTTGAGATCTTATTGCCTATTAAAATCTGAGTAAAAGAACAATTTATCTGATAAAAGTGCTTTACAAAGGACACATCCTAATAAAGATCGTTCTTCACCATCTACTCCACTGAAAGAAAAATGGGCAGACAGAATCGGAACCACCCTAAATGAACTTTAAAAAGCCAGTAGACTATGTTAAATGCAGTTGCATCAAAAATATAATTTCA
Organism: Latrodectus elegans; assembly: GCA_030067965.1. Classification (NCBI taxonomy): domain Eukaryota; kingdom Metazoa; phylum Arthropoda; class Arachnida; order Araneae; family Theridiidae; genus Latrodectus; species Latrodectus elegans. The sequence continues at coordinate 96,457,958 of CM057822.1, forward strand.
TACTTAAAAATGAACAGAAAAAAATGCCCGTAAATGATATAAAACGCAAAAACAATAATATTTATTTTGCTACCTAATGTCACGTATATTAGCGTCTAAAATGTAACTATGTTCCCCCTAAATATAAATTTTAAATATAAGTAAGCATAAAAAATGCCCGTAAGCGATGTAAAATCCAAAAACAATATTATTTATTTTTTCCTCAAATGGCAAATACATTTGAATCCAAAACGTAAGCATTTGCACTCAATATAAATTTTCACCTATAAGTGAACATAAAAAATGCTGATAGACAATGAAAAAGGCAAAAACCAAATCGTTTATTTTGGCCTTAAATATTAAGAACACTTCTAGACAAAATATAAATTTGTACCCATAAATGAATAAAAAAAATGCCCGTAGATAATGCAAAGTGCAAAAGTCAGATAATTTATTTTTGAATCGAATGACAAAAATGCATTTGTACTCAAAATATAATTTGCACCAATAAGTGCGAAAAATAAAATCTCTTAGACGATGCTAAGTGTGTAAAAAAATTATTTCTCTTGATCTCAAATATCAACTGCATTTGCACCCAAAATGTTTTTAAAATTTTGATAAAGCGTTTAAATACTGGATTATAAAATTGTTCAACTAAATGATGTTCATTAATTAGGTCAATGGTGCGTTTACGCAGTGTTTTATTTTTTAAAATAAAATACATGTTTCATACATAAAATTTGGATTTAAAGTACAAAAATCTGTAAATTACCAAGGGTAATGTATAAATGAATCAGGGTGATCCTTTAAATTGCAAAAGATAGTTTCATTTCCTATATCAGCCTAAGTAATCGGGAAGTTATCTAGGTAATTTTCACATTACGTACTTTGTACTTGTTATAGCTAAAATAAGAACTTTTCTGTGGGAAAAAACAATGCCTCTTCACGCTTAAAAAATATTGTTTCGATACCTAAAAATCAAAGAGAGTATAATCAATAAATTAACAGACGCATCAAAGACAAAAAAAATGACAGTACTGCAGTATATTCATTTCCTATATTATAGTACAATACACATCTAGAAATTATCTTAATAATTTGCACATTACATACTAGGCACTCGTGAAAATAAAAGTAAGCTGTTTAATTTAACATAACAATATTTGATTTTTGTTATTTAAAGAATCAGATTAATATAATAAAGGCTTGCCTTGACCTAGTTCTTGCTGTTGCACCAGCTTGCGTCCTTGTACCTAGGCCCTGAGTTGAGCTTTACTAGTAAGATAATAGCAGCTAGGTGGAGTCTTCGTGATTTTGATGCAGGAACCCATCAGAAGACTCCCAGTACTTGGCTTCCAACCTCAGAGGTATCATTTCATTTGGAGGACATTGCGACTGTGTCCAGTTTTAACATGCTCCAACCACCTTTGGTGAACAATGTTCGGTTAATCCGGGATTCAAACTCACTAACTTAAGTTAATGAGAACGATGCCCTAACCAACCAAGCCACCGCGGCCTCTAAACTGACCTAACGGTAGAACAGATCGGTACATAAAATTACTGGTTGGATCTCAGCGACTATTGAAAAACGGGAGATGGATCTGCATTATGCATGCATTTCCGTCGCGATGGATGCGTGGGAAGTTTTTAGATTTCTTATTTTGCGACTCATGAAAGTGGCCCCTATTTATAAGCACATACATACATACGGAACATGTCACAGGTTCAAAACCAGCATCTGTTGAATAGTGAGAGATAGGTGTTGCACTTCTGCATGCATTTCTGTCGGGGTGGGTGCTTGGGAGTTTCTCCTGGTTTCTATCTTTGCGACTCGTGACCGAGGCTCACTCTCTATGAAATGTTCCTTGGAAAACAGTTTAAGAGACTGATGCTAGAATATCATTCATCGACCAGTGACTGCTCACGACGCATTGTCACCACAGTTGATAAATTAATTTTTTAAATATCAATCAATCAAATAAAAACAATAACACAAAGATCAAGCTATTTTAAATATTCTTGCAATTAATGTTGCTATAGCATATTATTCAATTTTCGATATCTCACTTGACTTTGTACTTTATCGGAGCCATTCAGCTAATTTGTTAATTATACTGGCACATAGCAATTTTTGAGGTTTAGTGGCAGAAGTTTAAAGTTTAGTGGATTATTGAGATTGTGTGTGAGATTTAGAGGTAGAGGTTTAGGAGATTTTTGAGTTTTAGAGGTAGAGGTTTAAGATTTAGTAGATTTTTGTGATTTAGAAGTAGAGGTTCAGTGGATTTTTGAGGTTAAAGGAAAGTGAAATCTTTTGCAAAAAAATACACTTTTCATTTAAAAATGACTAAAATTGTAGCAATACTTCGAAATAAATATTAGTTTTCATTTGTAATACAGTGAACTTTCATTAATTCGGACCCTATTAAACCGGTCTTCGCTGAATCCAGCTAGCCATTTAGATGTCTATACATGCATACTATATAAATAAAATGCATTTAGTGCAATAATATGCTTTCATTGAAGCCGGACTGTTGTTGGCACTGGATGAATCAAGCCTTTAACTTTCTCCCCCGTCCCTCTGTTCGCCCACTCACTTTCTGTCTAATTACTGCGAAAGGGGTAAAGACGATAACGTTGAAATCGAGAACAACCTTAAACCAAAACTTCGAGATTAAAAACCACTTTATTTTTGAAATAAAATGCGCTGAACATTACATCATTGCAACCATATTTAGATATTGCGAGGATTTGAGGTATATTAATCAACTAATGGTTCAAAAAATGACCGCTAAAGAAAGGCAACAAAATATTTTCTTCCAGTCAGTGAGATGACAAGTGTGGTCAGTGAAGATGAGCTTGGACTGTTATATTTAATTATATTTAAAGTAGTTTTTCATCTAAAAATATTGTATAAGCAAAATAATATATCTACACATAATATTTAAGTTTCTCTAATGAAATTTTTTATATCATTCCCGTGAATTCAAAATACAATTTTTACTGTGTACAGTGTTTGTTTCTGTACCTTGGCTCATTTTATTGGTTATTTAGTTTAATCCGTACTTTCAATAATTAGAATGACCTGGATCCGTTATTAATCCGGATTAATAAGGTTTTTCTGTATTACGATATTTATATTGTTGAAATTTTAAATGCTAGGTCATTTAAATCTACATACTATATTTACTACCTGATATAACCTTTGTATAGGCTTTTTTTTAGTTCTAATTTTAAAACCCTTTAATCGTTTTCAAATGCACCCACAATTTGATACTTAATTTAGTGCCAATTGCCATAGTTGGTCAGTTAACTGAGTCCAGTTTTATTTTGGCGATTAGGAATTATGATTGTTAATATAAAAAGTAATTGAGAGAAAACATAAGGAAAAACCTGTTTTCTTATAGAAACAAAATAAGAGTAAAATAGAATTTATATTTTTGCATGTACTGATACATTCATGCAAGGAAAAAAAATTAAATTTTTCTTATAATAAAATATTTTTTTAAAAAAATGTAAGAAATTCTTAGTTTTTTTTAAATTCTTCCCCCCTGAATAACTTATTTTCGAGTTGATTTCAAATTTTATTTTTTAAAAATAAAATTTGATATTCTGAAAATTTATTCAAAAGTTAGTTGCTCGTGATGACTGCAATTCTTTTTATAATTAAATTAAAATAGAAATATATTCTCACATTCCCCAATAAATCAGTATTTTATTAACTCGGTTTGGCAACATCACATGTGATCGAATTCAAATACTTATTTCCCGGATGATTTCAAATTTTATTTGTTAAAAAATGTAGCTAAAATTTAATTTTTCATGATGATTGTGGTACTTTCAGCGTGTAATTAAAATAGAGATATATCCATTTCTTTAAGTTAAAAAATATTTTATTAACTTGATAAAATGGATATATCATCACATACACATTTTTCAACCACAATTTCTTTATTGCTCAATACTTTTCTCAGATATTGTTTCATTTCAAAGAACATTGGCACATAAACCGTGTACTCAAATAAAACTAAGTTTGGTACTTTACAGTTTTTTGCAAAGCCATTTTACTATAATTTTCCGGAAAATAACGAATTTTACAAAAAGATTGCTACGTGTAATTAAAATTTTGGCTAATTTTATGTATTTATATCATAATTTTTCTAAATACAGGATAAAATAAAATTAAAATTAATTATTGAGAAAAAATTGGCTCGAATATATTACCTTAAATACTGTTACATAAAATAAATTAATGAAGTTATTAAATTTTTATTGAAATCACATATTAAAATATCACTTTACTTATTTTCCTTCATATTTTAAATATTATTTCATTGTAATATACAATTTTTATATAAATATATTTCAAAAGAATAATAAAAATTCAAAGTGAGTAGTTTTATTATTACATAATCGCAGACGTCACACTGAAAATTTTTTGCCATTATTTCTTTTTGGTATTCGAAAGTTTGATTTTTTTTAAATACTAATATCCACAATATATTGCAGATATATTTTAAATAATAATATTGGCTAAGACTTTTGATTCAAAGAATTTGAATAAAACAATTTTTTTAACTGAGAAGTAATTGCGAAATTCAAACAAAAATTTTCTTTATTTAATTTACATAGAAAAATCATTATATTATTACTATTTTACATATAGGGTTATGTAGTATAGTAATTGGTTAATAAATGTTTCACTATCACATTATTAAAACAAATATTATTATTCCTAAAAAGATTTGTTTCTGTTACAGATATGTAATATCATTTTTATTTTTTCGTGTTCTATTCAGTATAGATATTAGAAATTAATTCAGTATAATTATTGATTCGAGCAAATGATTCGATTAATTCAATTCAAATTAGCCTCGTTATAAGAGAACATTGACTCTTATTGTGGTAAGTTATTAGTTATATTGACTAAGTCATAAAAAATTGTTTTTCATAAACTAACTACAATCACATTACTGTAGCATAAAAAAACTGCGTAAAAAGTATTTTCGAATTCATTGCTATTTTCAAATTTTCTTTATTATTTCTTGTAAAATATGATTATAAAAGAAATAATAAAACCCATGGATCGAAGTTTTCATAACTGTTATTTTAAACACATTAAGAGCTGCTGTTTTGAACACATGTATTATTATAATCTTTCAGATGAAATACAAGCATTAATAAAATAAATATTAAATCTTATCGAGTGTGACATTATTTTAAGAAAGATAATCACAATTATTTATTGACATTCAATGTTTATTTGTTTAGAATATTATAAAAAAAATGATATTGAGTAATTTAAGTAAATAACTTTTTATATATTTGTAAAATAAAATCGGTACTGTTCGATATCACCAGCGCAGATGATAATAGCACCAAACTGTGTTCCAAGTGAAACAAAATATCCCAAATTGCTGTTTTTACCATTATTATTTTTAACTTTTTACCTTTTACAAACATGTTGAGAAATGAAAAAATATTTATGCCGAAAAAAAATTTTTTTTCAACTAACAATTAGTGTTTATTTCTTTATCTATTTTCCATAAGTTGTCGCCAAAAATGATTTGTGCCAGTGGAATGGAATATAGAACCGTAAAATTTTTATTCTTTCTTTTCACTGAATTTTTGCCCGGAGTTCAGTTGACAATGCCTCCGTGGAATATAGTTTAATTTATATCAAACTGTCTGTGTCTAGTTAATTTAAAATAAAAACTATGTTTCACTTCAAAATTTTGATGGCAGTGTTTGTAGTTGAGATAAAACAGAAATAATGACGATTTCATTTCCCTGTAAATTTGCTTGCACCGTGATGTAATTTAAACACCGTAACGTTCCGCTAGGGAAATCTTGTTTAGAATAAGAAACGTGTGGTACGAATAAATGTGTGGTTGCGTTTTCCTCTTTTTAAAAATGTCGTCTACGCGTGATAGCGGCGTAAAAAAAATTTATAGCATTGTGGAACTCCTTCCTCCTTATATTTATCCATATATATATAATTATCTTTAAAAATAACAATATTTACTAATTCTCGATTTTTGAAAAAATATTGTTTTTTTTTTCCTCTTCAACGAAATTTTTTTCGCCTTTCTTAATACGTCACCAATCGGAAATGCATTAGAACCCTGATAAAAAGAGTTCCATCTTCAGAATTAAATAAATTCGTAAATAAAAAGAATTATTAATTTCATAATGATTTGTTTTTAGTTCATCTATACACATGAGATCACTTCTTCTTGATTCAGAAACATCTTTTTCAGATGCTTTAATTAAAATATTTTGAAATGTGAGCATTTTTAAGTGTTAAACTATAAAGCTTAATATTCTTATGTTTAACTTAAACTCGGAACAGATTTCTTTTAATTTTTTTTCTGTATTGCAATTTTTAAAAAATTATTTTCTATATAACTTTTAGTTACTTTTTTTGTTGTGATGATTAAAAAAAAAATAACTAAGCTATTTTTTGCTTCTGTACTGTACTCTATAATATAAACACTTTCATGTGTTAAATTGTAGAACTTCATATTTTACGTTCTTATTTAAACTCAGAACGGATAATTTTTTAAATTCCTTATCTTTACATTTTTTTTTAAAATTTGTTTTCTATATAACTTTTATTTAATTTGATGTGATGATAAGAGAGAGAGAGAGAGAGAAAAAAAAGCTTTTCAGCTTCTGTTCTTATCGCATTAAATTTATAAGTTCCGAACTGGATAAGAATTAAAAATATCTATTGTAATGTTTACACTTTCACGTATTAAATTTCGAAACTTTATGTTTTACATTTTAACATAAACTCATAATAGATATTTTTAATTTTTTTTCTATACTATATTTTTTTTAATAATTTTCTATGTAACTTCTACTTATTTTGCTATGACGATTAAGGAAAAAAAGCTTGCACTTTTGTTTTCATTTTATTAATTTAATATTTGATTTTTCAGTTCCAAACCGGATTAGAATGCGAATGTGTTAATTTTGATCTGTTAACGAGTGTAAAACTTCTGCTCTCTCTTATTACATTTAAAACAAAACTCACTCATTGATTTTTTCACACCATTGTTATTTCAATACACCGTGTGGAAAAAAAAAACATGAATTTTTATGAAAAATACTACAAGATTCTCTCCAACCAAAATCCAGGTAGGCATTTTTTGAGGTAAAATTTAAATTTAATATGTATGGGATAAGTCAGATGTCAATTACGAATTCATTGAAACATGGATAAAATTATACACACACACATACACACAATATACACACACACATACACACAATATACACACACACATACACACAATATACACACACACATACACACAATATACACACACACATACACACAATATACACACACATACACACAATACACACACACACATATATATTCTTGAATCCATTGATTTACAAAGTAATACAGAGGTAGTCTGCAGCTGATAGCAAGAATAATAAATCTAGAATGATTTTTCTAAGAGCCATTTTATTTTATGAAAGGTTGAAATTGTTCATTGTCAACAAACATGTGAACCGTATCGTGTTTAGAAGAACACTGCTCTCTAATTCATATAAATGTGCATACGGACATCTATAAGAATTAGAGAGCAGACATTCATAAGAATTAGTAAATTCAAAAAATGTCCTCAGAATTCCTTAACACTCGATTATTTTGGCCAGCAATAGACTTCCGTGTTTGGATATAAAATTAAAAATATTAATAAATTTAATATTGTATTAAAATTTATATTCAACAAAATTTATTCGATTATTTTAAGTTAAATGTATATAATAAGTTAAAAATAAAAGAAAGTTAAGAAAACAACAAACAATGCACAAATAAATTTTTCCCGATCTCTTTGAACTAAGGGAAAAGAAATGAAAATTTTTAATATTCAACATAAATTAAAAGGCAAGGAGAAACAAGGAAAATGAAAGTTTCTTGAGGGAAACATTGTAATATAAATCTAACTACGTGTGACAGTGAACAAGTTTTAAAAAAAATTATAAAATATTTTAAGGAAGCAGATAAATTATAAAAAAATGTATAATCGATAAAAACTGTAGATTAGCAATAAACATATGTATTAAAAAGTATTTAAATATTGAAAAATATATCAAAATTGAAACAGACTTACAGCAAGATAATGCCAAAGGATTAAAATAAACATCTTTTGATAAATTGAAATTAGTTGAAATCGATTAAGTTGCATGTTTTCTAATATCGAAATAAAAGGAAGTAAATTTTTAAAATAAAAATAATCGATGAAAAAAAATGTGAGTTATAATCTAAACATTTAAAAAAACCAAAAGTGATAATTTATGTAATTCACAGTTCTGTTCAAAATTTTCTAGAACACCTTTGGCAACAACGCAGAATTAGAAAAGGTATAACTAAATGTAGAAATTTGAGAATAAAATGAAATGGAATTCCATTATTAAAAATATTGATTTATTCAATTGTGTTTCGTTAGTAAATGTTTGTATATAAAAAATTATGAAATTGATAGAAATCAAATTATTGTCTAAAATTGATTAAACCATTTAAATTGGCATTGATTCGAAAATATCCGATTATCTCACTGATTATCATGTTAGCAAATCATTGAAGTTATGAATTTGAAATTAAATACATTTTTGTGTATATAGTTTTCAATTCATTTAATGACTTTGAAACTGAAATTTTTCCCTTATAAAATTAAGGTGGTTATTTATCCTTCTTATGTTTACATTTAAGAAGTTTACATTGAAATTATTTTAATTAATTTCATTAGTTTTTAAGGAATTTTCAATCACTAGTGTACATTTATACATCAATAATTGAGATATGTTTGTTGAAATTAATGAGATTAAAAGGTCAAAGTTTGCATTATAAATTAATTTACATTTTGAAATAAGGTATAATTTGAATGAATTCTTATTCTTTGGTACCTAAATATAAATTACAAATTCTTGAATTAAAATTAGGTCTATCGGCGTCGTATGTACCATTTATTTGATTATATATTTAATCATTAAGTTTAACATTGGATAACTTAAATTGAATTAAATATGCTTAATAACTTTTATCATTTATATTATTGAAATCATGTTTATTATAAAAATAATTTATTTATTTATATCATTAAGGAGCAAGGTAGTATACAAAATTTCAAAGTCAAAATATCTTTTATCTAAAATTAACATTTAAATCTAATTTTTTACTCTTTTACTTGTTAACTATTGTTTTTTTTGTAACAAAATAAGCACTAATCTTTCCATGTTTCACATTAGTAGTATATTAGTAGTATTATATATATATATATAATATTAATGCGGAATAGGTTTGTCAGATTAAAATAGTTTTCCTTAGCAAAAAATAGTTGTTCTCTGCTTAAAATTGCAAAGTTTTCTATCAAATAATAATAATACTAATGTTGGCGTAAGCAAGGCAATAGTCTTAAGATTCTAAAAAGATTATTTACAAGTATTGCAATTATTAATTTTAAATTATATAAATTAATATAATTTTTAAAAGTTAAATCATCCTTGACAATTTAAAATACCTTTAAATAAATGTTTTGTGATTTTTTTTTTTTTTTTTTTTTTTTTTCCATTTTGCTCTTTTTACTGTTCTATTGTGCATGTGTTAATGGCTGGAATCAATGGAAAACGGTTTCTCAAACCGATGCTTTGCTTCTTATATAAGAAATCATTTTATTAACAAAATGAACTTCAACATTATTCTCAGAGGTTCGAGAATGTGATTTGAAATCAAGCTGAACATTCGTCTACAAGTCGAATTGACAACGCATCTTTAATACGATGTGACGTAGGTGAAACGTTATCTAACATCAAGAATATTTTAAAGTAATGAGAATCGTAATAAAGTGACATACTGAAGCATTCAACAATAATGAAAGAAACAACCACTTTATGGTTTAAAAAAAGAACAGATTTCTTTTAAAACTATTTTCTAACTGACGCATCACTTGCTGTTTAGAAATTGTAAACATTGGTCATTAATGAGTTTGCATTACTACGATTTAGAAATAATGAAATTCATCAAAATTGATATATAGCGAGTACCTTGTGCTAAAGCAAAAAGTCACACTTAGGATAGTGACGTCTTCAAAAGAATAAGAACTAGGAATACTTGTGCTCGTGATGCTACATCAAGCTGTCACTTTAGCGTCACGTAAGAACATTGGTTGTAGTTGTTGCACCAGCATGTATCCCTGTACCTAGCCCTCAATTGGGCTCTACCAGTTAACGGAAGCAGCTGAATGGAAGTCTTGGTTATTTAGAAGAAGGGACGAAGCAGAAGACTCCTGATACTGACGTGCCACCCTCAGAAGTGTCATTTCACATGGAGGACAACTACTGAATATTTTACGTATCTCAGCCGCCTTTAGCGAACACGATGGATCTTTAATTAAGATGGAACTCGAATCTACAATCTTCCAACAATTAGTAGAATGCTTTAACCAACCACATTGTGAAGATATTTCTCAAATTAGTAAACATAGTTTTCATTGTTAAGGTTTCAAGTTAAAAGTAAGTGTGCCGCATCCGTCCATAACATCACATATTATGTTGCAAACATTCACGAATTCTACACGCAGTTATTATTCTTCAGACTGCAATACTTTAAAATGCAGAAACTAGTCCTTACCAGTGCGCAAGAACTAGAAAACAATCCTTTTCAACAAATCCAACTGGAAACAACACTTCTTGCTTCATCTAGTCGGCTTATAGTAATCACTTCACATCAAACGGACCGATATCACGCGTATGAAGATCGATTGCAAGTATAAATCCAGCTTAGTTCAGTTCCGTTATTTTAGTTACTGTTTTTAGTTCAGTTTGGCAGCATCTTCATTTATGATTTTGCATATAAATTCACACCGTTTCGGCGGCCTTTTCAACTCTCAAATATAAAAATTATTTTATCAATTTCTTTTATTGTTTCATTTTAAGCATTATCTTGTTAGAACACTCGAACGAGGGGCTCCTAGTTATCTTTTCTCATGTGTTCTAACAAGATGCTGCTTCTAAACTACGAAAAATCGGTCCTGGCTGCTTCCATTTAACTGATAGAACTTAACTCAGAGCCAGATACAGAGAAATATGCTGGTGCAACAACGAAATTCGATTACATGACCGAAGAAACACTCTTCCCACATTGTTTTTTAAATGTAACACAATCAATGCCTAGCGCGTGGTGTTCTGTGATTGAGACTTGTTGTGTCTAAGCTTGCGAATTATGCTAAGCGCGTACATAACGCTTATGTGCCTTTATGATGTTTTTCCTTGCAAATACTGAACCCCAAAAGTTATCGATACACACTAATCGTTACAACATTTGTGATTTTTTTCAATACACTGATCTATTTGCCGAAGGAAAAAATCGATGTTGCAATTCGAAATTTTCGAAAATGTCTCACTTTAATTGTAATCAAGAGCTTGACTTCTTCACAATACCTTCAAACCTTACATTGCCTCAAACCCTATATGAAATATTGGTTCGATTGGTTGAGCAATGGACTGCAAGAGTTTTGTATGGGTAATAGAATAAACATTTTTTGTGACTGAAGAAAAAATAATATTAAATTTCCACAGTGTAGTATCTAAAATAACATACTCAAATTAAAAAAAATTGGCACAACAGAGAACTCAGTGATTCTCAGATCGAGATTAAATAAAATATTTCAAACGAAACAGCTCCATAATGATAATATATTTATATTGGATGTAAATTGTATTATCCTTATAAATAAATTACGTATGCCTTCATACCAGTTACCCCAATTGGTAACGTTAAAAATAGTCACTGATAAATAAAACACGTAGAATTTTAAAATTCGAAAAAAATTATTGTTAATTTGGTTTCCAGTTATTTTATTTCTGAAACACTTTTGAAGTTACTAAAACAATGAAGACAAGCTTTTCTTTGCTCACCAATATGGCATCGAAATTTTTTTGACTACCGAATCTAAATTTTTCAAAATAAAAACACTATATATATACATTACTGGCCATTTAAATTGCTACACCAGGAAGAAATGCAGATAACAAAATGATATTTATTGGACAAATATATTATACTAGACATAACAAGTGATTAAATTTACAAAAAATTTGGCTGGATATATATAAATCCTGAGAAATCAGTACCCAGAACAACTACCTCTGGCTGTAATAACAGCAGTTATACGCCTGGGCATTGAGTCAAACAGAGATTGGATTGCATGTACAGGTACAGATGCCCATTCAGCTTCAACACGATGCCACAGTTCATCAACCGTAGTGATTGGTGTTTGGTGACGAGCCAGTCGCTCGGCAACCATCGACCAGACGTTTTCTATTGGTGAAAGATCTGGAGAACGTGCTGGCCAGGGCAACAGCCGAACATGTTCCGTGTCAAGGAAGGTCCGTACAATACCGGCAACATGCGGTCGGGCATTATCCTGCTGAAACGTAGGGTTTCGCAGGGCTCGAATAAAGGGTAGAGCCACGGGTCGTAACACACCAGAAATGTAACGTGCACTGTTCAAAGCACCGTCAATGCGAACAAGAGGTGACCGAGACGTGTATCCAATGGCACCCCATACCATCAAGTCAGGTGATGGGCCGGTATGACGATGACGATTGCACGCTGTCAGTGTGCGTTCACCACGATGCCGCCAAACACGGGTGCGACCATAATGATGCTGTACACAGAACCTGGATTCATCTGAAAAGATGACGTCTCGCCATTCGTGCGCCCAGGTTCGTCGTTGATCACACCATTGAAGGTGCTCTTGTCTATGACGTAGCGTCAAGGGAAGCCACAGCCATGGTCTTCGATCTGAGAGTTCATGCTGCTGCAAACATCGTCGAACTGTTCGTGCAGACACCTGTTGCCTTCCAAACGACCCCGTTTCTTGGCTCACAGCTCGTGACGTGGTTGCACGATCCATTACGGCCATGCGGATAATATGCCTGTCTTCTCGGCTGCTAGTGATATGTGGCCGTTGAGATCCCGCATGGCGTTCCGTATTACCGTTCTGAACCCAACGATTCCATATTCTGCTAACAGTCATTGGATCTCGACCGACGCGAGCAGCAATACTGCGATAATATAAACCGCAATCCCGGTACGCTACAATTCGACCTTTATCAAAGTCAGAAACGTGCTGGTACGCATTTCTCCTCCTTACACGAGGCATCACAACAACTTTTCACCAGGCAACAACGTTCAAATGCAATTGGTGTATGAGGAACCGGCTGAGCAATTTCCTCATTTAAACACAATGTAGGTGTCGCTACTGGCGACTGCTTTGTCTGAATGCGCTGAAAAGCTAATCATTTGCATATCACAGCACCTTCTTCCTTTTGTATAAATTTCACGTCTGTAGCATGTCGCCTTCTTGGTGTAGCAATTTTAATGGCCAGTAGTGTATATATATATATATTAGCTGCAAATATCTAGGATTGTTTTACTTGGACTCTTAAATCAATGACTAACGGGGCTGATGACTGTTAGTCATTTGAACAGCTTTCTCCGATTAAATTTCCGAATTTTTTTTTTTTTAAGTAATGGATGGTGGTATTTGCTTATCAGAGCAGAAAATTCTTGGGAAACCCCTAACATCCATTCCTAAAATGTGCATACAGAAAATATTAATTCAACATCCAACTTCCATTGTTTAATATAAGCTGAGATTGAACTTAAAACATCTCTCGGAAAAATTTTAACACCACGTAGTGTGAAAAGCCTAAGCTCATTTTAAGTTCTTTTTAATATTCTCCGCGTATTTATTGTACTCATGTTTTCGATGGAGGAAAAGCAGGAAACTCCCAAGCATCCACCCCAATGAACGTACATGTTTAAAACAGAAGAAAAACATCCTTCCTTCTTTGTTCAACAGTGACTAGGATCGAACCCAAGACTTTATGCTCAGAAGAGCAATGTCCTAACACACACCACGGTGACCCCACTGCGTAGTTCAACCGTAAGGCTATGATGGTGCCAGCAGAGATAGCTTAACGAATAAAGCACCGCTTGACTTTTTAGTGGCCTGACTGCGGATAAGGAGGTCCAAACTGGGTTTGAATCCCGGTTTGGGCATGGATGTACTTTCTTTCTATATCTATCCTGTCTTTGTCCTTTCATAGTATGAATGGGTTCTGAATGGCTGCCTTCCTATAAACGGCATGTGTATTCTGAGGAAGTCGGACTCCATACCTCAATGTAGTTCAGTTGGAAAAGTGAAACAGCACAACCCCATAATGCCAGCCTAGCTGGCACACGACGACGACAACATCAACAACATCGAATAAAGCAACTTGTAATTTTAAGCCACTTTCAAACAATAAAATCAACTATGCGTAAACACACACCTCTTTTAAGGACGCTAAATATATTTAAAGCATTAAAGCTCTATATGATTAAAATTTAACTGAGATCATAAGACATCAAATTTATTTAGGATTCCAGCTTGTAACTTCAGTCTATAACTATATAAAAAAAGTATTCTGGTGGCTTAGACTAGTGCTTCGTGCTTTCGAGCTTCGATACTCAGGCTGGGTATGGTCGACTCAGCCTTTCAATCTTTCAGTGAGTCGATAAGTTGAGTACAAGCAGGACTTAGAACTAAACACCGAGGATTTCGCATTAGGCTGACCACCTAACCAAGACATATGCTTCATACCTCAGTGTCCTGGGTCAGAAAATCAGATACGGGCCCTCTGTAGATATTGGCCCACATGGACTGTTGCGTCACAAGCTTAGTTCATATGTATTGGTATAATAATTTTAATATTGGTACTACCCTTTAATTTATTTAAAGCTTCATTTTGTATTTTCCGAAGTGCTTTACATGCAAACTAAAATGTATACATGTTCATCCATCGATAAGCAATACACTCTTTCTAATAAGGAAGGCACACATAGTAAATTTAGAGCGAATTTCATTTACATCAAGAGGAATTCGAAAGAAAGACGTGACTTCGCTTGCTCTCGTTTGTGGAATGCCTCTTAACCAAAGGACCACCAAATCAAGGAAACAGAAATAATTTGATTATTAAGTATAAACTTCAAAAACAGATAAAATATTTTGTTTAGTTTTCCTTCTCAGATCCTTATTTAATGGTAATTTATTTTAATATTCAAGAGAAATTTCTTATAATTGCGTAAAATGCAATTTTAAGAGCTATTTTCGTTTGTGCTCTGAGATATAAATTAAAACCACTGAATCTTAAATATCAGGAAAGAAATTATTTCCAGACCATCCTTTATCGATGGATGTTTGATTACTCTCGTGCTAAAAATGAATAAAAATAGATCACTTTACAAAATTTTACTTTCGTGCGAAAAGTGAAATTTCGCAAAGCGTGCAACACGCTTTGCGTTAGATTCCTTCTCCCTCTGGGAAATACAACTATACTGCACTTCCTTTAGGAAAAAAAAATTTTGATACTTATTCCTTTAATATATGTCACTGTAAAAAATTTGGAAACAAAATTCACTTTTTGAATAATTGATCCAAATTACCGATTGATATATTTTTTCACCGAAATATACTTCATCCGCCTATGAAAGAGAACAGGTTATAAATATGAAACACCATATAGTTAAAATTTAAAAATATTTTCTCACACACAAATTAAACCAAGAGAGAAAGAGAGAGAAATGTGACTTCCTTATATTTATTTAAAAATTATTTATAAAAGTATTTTCTTACAATTTTTAACTTCAAATGTTTCTTAATTACATTTAACATGACAATTACTGAACACTTTGAACATTCCTCTAGAATTATTGAAAACTTTTCCTTCAATTATTTCCAAAACAAAAAAGCGAGTTTAATCACTTTCAAATTAAAACAGTCTTACTTCCTTTATTAGCTTCCTAATTAATAGATGTCTAGAAGGAAATATTTATCGAAGAAATTAATCCCTTAGGAGAAGCTCATCGGCCTCGTTAACTGTTATCTCTCATAGCCATTTTTTTCCTGCTCTTGAAGTAAGGGTGAAGGACTATTTTTAAGAATGGATTATTATTAATTCCGAATTTTGCGCAATAGACACACATTCCTATATAAAGAATTCATAACTTTCGCATAAATAATGTTCATATAAGAATTATTAAGATTAGTAATTACTTTTGTTCGTGATGAGGGAAAAACCCAATCACTTTCAAGCCTCTTTTTCTACGGGAATATATAAGTGTGAAGATCCGAAATATCTTGAAATTAAAGAGAGAGAATGGTATTGTTGTATTGGCAAAAGAACTTGAAAAGATTTCTGTATGTGCGCAGAGAAGACATCTCTCTGTATTTACAATATTCTGATATGACTTTTGAATAAATAAATATAAAAAAGTCATCTTTTGAATAAATATTATGTTGTTAGACATTATCATCATATTGAATAGTTACTTGTTATTTATGTTTCATAAGTCATCTTTTGAATAATTGCAATGTTGTTGGAGTCATCAGCATCATCCTGAATAGTTACTGGTTATTTAGGCTTTATAAGACATCTTTTGAATAGTTGTAATGTTGGAGTCATCAACATCATTCTGAATAGTTACTAGTTATTTAGGCTTCATTACCTATTTTGTGAATAGTTGTAATGCTGTTGGAGTCATCAGTTTCATCATGAATAGTTACAGGTTATTTATGCTTCTTAGGCCCTCTTGTGAATAGTTATATTGTTGGAGACATCAGTCTCATCATGAATGTTATTAGTTATTTTTACTTCTTAAGTTATCTTTTGAACAGATATTATGTTGTCGGAGACACCGGTCACATCATGAATTGGTTATTCATTCTTAAGCCATCTTTTGGATAAATATTTTGATACTGAAGTCTCAGAATTAATGATTAATTTATAAATTGACCTTCTTAAATCGTCTCTGCATGTAAAGCGTATATTTTAGAGAAGTCATTCTCATATAAAAATATATCCATCAACTTCTCAGCAGTACTTGATTTTTGAATATATGTTTTATTTTGTGATACTTAAAAAATAAAGAAAATTATTATTCTAATATTTTTTACTAATTATTTTGCTACAAAAACCTATGTAAGTTATTTTTCCGAATGGATTACAATTTCTAAAATAGAAGGAAATTTGTTTTTAGTGACTTATCAAATGAAACAAAGTTTAATAAATACTTTTTTTATTTTTTACTTTAAATCATAGTATTTATGACTCTATGTTTTTCTTGATGTATAAGACACGTGTTTATTATAATAAAATTCAATAATAATTTATATAATTTTTCAAGAATGCAAAATGTTTATTGTTACTCGAATTGAAAATATATCACTTTATTTTCCTAAATTTCACGAAAATGTTTCTTTTCTCTTTTTTGCATGAATCTTTTTTTCTAAAGCAGAATAATACGAAGGAAAGAAAACCGAATAAATCAAAGAAATGATTATCTATATGATAATGTATAAAATAAGTGTCTCCTTTAACTTTTTTTAAATTTTACTATTAAAATATATTAATATAAAATACAAAATACTTAGTGACATAATAATGCATTTATATACATCGCATTTAAAGTTATATATGTGTGCGATAAAATAAAAATGAGAGTATAACAAACTAAAATATATGTATATTTCCTTGATTTTTACAAGTCTTTTAATTTTATTGGTTTATTACTTTGATTCTATATAAAAAAAGGTTAAAATACGTAAAAATAATCTATCATAAATAGAAATTTTCTTAATTTCTTTTTCAGTAATAATAATAAATAATTTTATTCATAAAAGTAGTTAATATTGTATTAAAAATATTTTTATAACTATTACTTGTAAACCATGCGATTTAGACAAAATTACATTGTTACTTTGATTATTATAGAAAAAGTAACGCATCACAAATTTTGATGTTATGAAACAGTTACTGACTTAAAATACCAATAAGATTTTTCTTATATTATTATCACAGGCAAGCACCATTTTAATATAAAGTTCTTTATTTTAGATATTATTATTTGTATTCTACTCTTCTGCACCTTTTGTTTCCTGTGAAAATTCTACTGTAAAAGCTGGAAACACTTTATTTCTTGGAACAGAGCAAGAAATCGATGCATCGAAATTGCAATCGACTGGTGCACCTTCCAACATCACATCAGGCAAGTCATTTTCAAGTGAGGAGCAACAAAATGATGAATCTGTCCATCTTCCACAGATATCATATGATATGCTAATGGAACATTCCATCGAAAGGAATCCTCATATTACAGGCGTTTGGAGGCTGCCATCGGATGTATTTCAAAGTGTCAAAGACATGAATCCCCAGGGAAATTTAAAAAGTGTTCCTACCGTAGAATCTCGATCTTTTGTCACAAATCCAGCAATATCATCGGTTCGTGTCAACTACATTGTTCCAGATGAAGGTACTTTACCAGCGAAATCATCTGGAACTCAGCCGGTAATAGAAAGTCGACAGCAACATTTCCTTGACGTTGAAAGTCCACTTGGAGATGTTGAAGGAAGAAACGAGCCGTCTGAAGAAATATACACTGAAACAGAAGAAGACTTTGGAAAATTTCTTGAGGAGGATTATCGCCTTAAAATAGAGAAAGAAGCAGAAGAACTGATTAAGAAAAAGAACTCTCAGAATGCCACACATGTTGAATCTTCAAGAGAAACAAATGAGAATGGTCGGAATTTGGGAAATAATAACGACCAAGACTCACAGTCCTTAACGAATGGACGAATCAGGCCATTAAATCACATTTCATATGAAAATGAAAATCCAAGACCTAATGATTTAAATGGAGACACTAGAGTTGGATCTGTAAACAAAATTAATGGCTATAAGCCACATTATAATGCGGAAATAAGCTTCAATACCATTAAAAACAGCGGAAAAAGACATGGTAATTTCAATTACCATAAAAACATTATAAGCATTCCAACCAGCCACAGTTTCCATGGGAGTACTGGAAATGCGCCAAGTAATTATGACTCTTATCAAAGTCATTACAATTTTCATGAAGGAATTGGGAATGGTTCAGCCAACTTTAATCTCAATGGTGGCCCTATAAACGAATTCGCTAGCTACAATTCTCAACAAAGCGGCTACGATTCATATGAAGGGAATGGAGATATCTCAACCGATTTCAGGCCTAAAGAGGGTTCAAGAAATAAGTTTACTAACTACAATTCTCAACAAGGCACCCTTAATGGACTAATTCATCATAACTCTGATCAAGACACGTATATTAAGCCAGCAAACTACCATTTTCATGAAAATTCCTATAAAGCACCAACCAGCTATAATTCCCATGAACACATTATTAACAATAAAGATAATTATCATACTAATGATGGTATAGGAACTAGACCGAATAATTACAATTCCCATCATAATTCAATTAATGGAAAAGCTAACTTTGAGATTCCTGAAAGCAAAGAAAAACCAACAATTCATTACAATCCACACACAGTGGCAGAAATCGAACCAGTTAATCACAATTCCCATGAAATTGCAGGAAATGTACCTATTAACCCTAGTCATGGTATAGGAATTGGAAAAAAACCTACTGACCTAAATACTTCAGACAGAAATATGCATCTTAACTATGTCATAAACAATATTCGAGGATACAGACAATACAATTATGATGACTATAAAAGCCAAACCATAAAAAGACCACCACATGAGAAAAGTCAGGATCCAACCTATGAACTGAATTTCCATGAACCATATGAAATTCTTCGTCCCGTATATGGATATTTTGATCCAAACTATGATTCTTATGAGTATTCTGGAGAAAATTATTTCTTAGATCCAACTATGAGTGTGGAAGAATTTCCTCTAAGCTTAAATAATCCAAGACATGTAGGAAAAATTCGTGAACCAAATATTCTAGAACATTCTGCTAATCGCAACTTAGAGCATGAAAGGAATCCTGAATTCTTGCAGACACCAACAAGGAAACCGCCATGTCGTCACAAACCAAAGTCAGCCGATCACTTGGACAAGAAGCATTTTCATCCAACAAATGAAGTACCATACCATAATCCTGTAAATCATGAAATCCAAGTAAATGATAATTACCATTCTAAACCGAATGAAAACTCATTTAATACACAAAAAAATCCCCAATCAAAAAATATGAATCCACATGATCACTTTCATCATCTTGAACATCACCAAGAATTAAGAACAATGTCATATCAGCATCATTTGTCAAACACTGAACTAGATTCAGCTAACTTACATCAAAAAAACAATCAAACTGAGCCTGTACATTCGAACTATTATTCCAATGAAATAAATGATGTAAGCTTATATGATCAATCAGAGAAAACTCCGCATTTTGAACCTGGTAACATAAGATACGAAACTGGATTTAAGCCATTGTTAAAAGATTCGGTTTCAAGTTCTTCAAAAAAGGATTGTAAAAAAGCGAGTCGCCATTCTATTCCAACTGATTCTAGTGAAAAACCATTGTCTTCAAATGAACATTTTCGAACAGAATCAAGAATGAAAGTTCATTTAGGAGATAAGATTACAGATGAAACCCTTAATTCCGATTCGTCACAACAGATGGCGCCTGTTTCTGAAAAGCCGCCGACCGCTGAGTCTCAATTGAACACTAACAGCTCCCTCACGCAAAATAAGAAGAAGCACTCTAGTAAAAAGCACCCCAAAAGGAAATACAGAAGATATTACAAGAAATTAAGAAAAGAAAAAAGAAACAGGCGCAGTACCAATACAAATTTAAGTGAAGATACAACTCACAGAAGTATACACCGCAGACAGGATGACAGCGAAGAAGAAGATGATGATTCGGACAGTCGGAAAGATTATTACATGTAAGTACTGAAGCATTAAAAATAATTATCTATTTAAAGAACAAAAGAACGAGCAAATAATATATATATATATATATATATATATATATATATATATATATATATATATATATATATATATATATATATATATATATATATATATCGGAAAAGCCTGACATATTATGTTGTTACTTTTACAAAGATTTCCAAATGAGCAAAAATTTTTGCGTGGATTCCGACTTCCTCAGTACATACATGCCATAGGCACTCGTTTATAGGGTAAGCAACCATTCACAATCCATTCATACAAGGAAAGGATATAGATAACAAGAGAAAGTACATCCATGCCCGAACTGGGATACGAACACAGGACTTCCCTATCCGCAGTCAGACACACCGACCACTAGACAGTGTGGGAAACATTTACATATGTATTGATGAAAGTAAAAAATTTTTAAATTTCCGAATAAAATTTAATAGCCATTTAAAATTACGGTTAAATATACACATCATATTCTAAGCTTGCCATGCAGTTTACATTGAAAAGTAAATGGAAATTTATGTGAGGTAAATAAAAAGTTACTTTTAGCTATCGCCAGAGAATGCTATCATGACTATGAAGACGAATTATGCAAAGTAGCTGACGTTCTAAAAAAATGCTATAACAACAGATAATGGTAGTCAAAAAATTCTTGGGATAGACAGTACAATGACCACACTCTTGCCCTTAATATCTAACTTCCATAACTAATGTCATCATTTCTATGTTGTACACATAGAAATAATGATATTAGTAGTAGAAGTATTTTTGTCATATACTCATACAGCGGTGTGGGTTAGGACATTTCATCATTTATCGCCATATTTGGTGCTGTTTTTTGGTGAAAATTGAGGATTGGTTGTATAATAAATCTTGATTAATTTCTTAAATGAATAATAATATAAGTTATTATTAATTTAATATAGTGGGGTATTTTCATTTGTTTGAACTAAATATTGTGAAACCATTACTACGTATTTAGCTAAATAAAGATCACTATATTAAACTAAATACGTAGTTAATATTAATGCATTATTTTATGTGTAATTCATTAACAGATACTAAATACGTTATTTATAGCAAGTACTAAATATGTCGTTATTGTTAACAGGTACAATACTTTGCCACGCTCACAATTTTTTGAATATGGATATCGCCTGGGTGGTCCTCAGCACACAGAAGAAAGACATCATATAACCGATGGCGTTCATTCTAGGATAGAGCTGAAGTGGAAGGACAAGAATGGCGATACTGGCGAGCAGTACTGGGAGTTCAACCACGATTCTTCGGAGAGGAGCTCAGAAGAAGACGAGCAGGACTCGGACATCTCTTGATTCAATTTTTGCGCCATTTCATTGTAACTTTTCATCAAGAAAGCTTGTGTCATGTTATTTGTATGTTGATGTTTTGTAATAAAACTGTGTTCACGCGAATGGTATTTAAAGACTCAAACTCTTTCGACAGGAAATAAGAGTTATTCTCCGTTAAATATTTGCAACTTGTTTTTGGTGCCATATTGGAGTAATTTAATTTCATATTGGAGTAATAAATTTAATTTTTTTATATTTCCTAGTAACAAACAATCAAATTGTCCCATATAAATGTTAACCATTAATTTCTGAAATTGTATTGCATTCACTGGTTTATGTTAACCAAGAAATTAGCACGAATTTCTCTCATCCGTTAACATTGGTATAAATTATTTTAAGATGTACTTTACAAATCTCAATAAATGTAAATTCATGACCCCACAAATGAGAAAAGCATAGCCCAGTAATTAATGCAATGGATAACCCGCCGGATCAAGTTTACGTCAGGGCACTTTTAAAATCTGTACATGAACTCAGGTAAAAAAAAAAAACAATTTTGGAATAAAATTACATTTGAAATGCATAGTTATTTCAACATTGATTTTCGAGAATAATGTGTCCGTTTTGCGTAAATAAAATCGCAACTTCCTCATCTCTTGATTAATTACAAATATTAAAATTTATGGTAGTGAAAAATAAAACACTTTTTGAAAGAACGAAATTTGATTAGAGGAAGATGCCTACGAGAGCGACATTTATAAAGATCAGAAAAGATGATTAATATCGAAAAATAACTACCTCCCCCTTACGAAGAGGGGGAAAAAAACGCTCCAAATGATAGGCTTTCAACAAAAATGTGCCAAAATTATTACATCATCTGCTTTGGGTATAGATCGTGGATGCTTTTCCATATACACGCACATCATTTATCCAATAAAAGCAGAAAAATAGATTTACTAGTACCAGTAATTAATAATAAAAATCTATATGCTATAAACAAGTATATACTAATTGGAAAAAATAGTATCTGTGTATTAACTCGTCGATCATTTTCGCTTTTCGCTAAAAAAAAAAAATTTTGCAAATTTTTTTTATTATTTTTAGAAGTCTTTTTTTTTTTTTCATCTCATAAATTCTACATTGAATTGATATGCATATTTTTAATTGTTATTTTCTGTTACACCAATAAAAATACACATTTCAGTAAAAAAAAAAAAAAAAAGCACAAAGTTTCTTGAAAAATATTTTACTTAAATTTCAAAAACACGCTAAAATCTCTTTCAATAAATTGTAAGGCTGGTTTAGATCGATAATGTGTCAAAAAAAAAAAAAAAAGCTCCACACCAGCCAAGGGGAAAAAATGGCATTAAACATGAAAAAGAACATTTTGGACTAATATAGAAAGCTTTGATACCAGGATAAGGAAATTTTGCTAAGAATATCATAATATTTTCAATGTATGTATGTGTGTGTGGCAACATTTGTATTAATTTGCTTCAAACCATCATATTCTCTGATTACCGCTTATAAAGTTTCAAAAGTGATTTTAATCTAGGACCAAGGTTAAAAAAATCATAATCATTCCTTTGATCTGGGGAATCTAAACAGCATATCTTGTTTATTCAGCTTCAGGAATTAAGACACATTCCAGATTATAAGAATAAGGCGATAAAGTTATAAGCATATGGATTCTCAAGCTGCTATTATGTCATTTACAAATTCAAATCATAATGAAAACACATTTGTTCATTCCTGTAGAATGAAGTAACCTGAACTTAAAAAGCCTGAGAAAAGCATTTTCCTTCAGGGAATTCCCAGCCATAGATATTTTTGACAAAGAGCAAGATAATAGGATAGGTATCTCTCATGTTCTCTGCCTCTGATGTAACCTGGCTGGGAACATGGAAGCGTGCTAATGCAACACTTGAACAATCCAATGAAATTTAAAGCAATTAACTTTTCATTCCTAAATCCGACAAAATATTTCCAGTTGATTTACGTAGGAAATCTGATTAATATTTTTTATGGAACTACTATCTTAACATGATATCCGGCAATATAATTGTTTAATCTGTAGAGTATCATATGAATTCTCAAAGAAAAGAGCATAATTTTTAGCATTCTATTTTAATAAATTTGAAAAATAAGGTGCAATGCAATCTAATACAAATAAAGTCAATTGCATGTAAAAATGTTAGATAAGCACATTTTTTGGTACAATCCCGTTATATGATAAACATTGCAATGGGAAAGGAAAAAAAATCGCAGTTAATGTTATAAATATTTGCTTCCTGTATTGCCTAAAAAGGTTTACATTTTTAAAAACTACTAAAAATAGTTAAAATATTTTACGAACTAAATAATTATCCTTTATTGACAAAACTTATTTAAACGGCGAAGTTTATTTTTGACGGAAGCGCTCAATACATTCGCTTCATTGATTCAATAATAGAATAGTATACCCATTTTTTCACCAAAACAGAGCTGTTATGCAGTAACACAGCCAGGAAACATCTTGAGAAAATGAATTTATATCATTGCAAGAATTACAGCTGAATCCTATGTGTATTCAGAACAAATTTTGGGTTCACATTCTTCAAAAGGAAAAACAGTCTTAAAAAAAATCTTTTAAATAAATAAGTTTTTATTTTTTTGGCAGATACAAAACTGCTTTAAAATTTTTTTTTATAAATGAGATTTGATAATTGATATTGCTATGCTCTCACTATACACAAGTATTTTCAACAATCTTCATATGGTTTTTCTCAATTTCACAGATCGTTGAACACATACATAGCTTTCGCTAGACATTACATCATAAAGATCTTCTCAATTTTTATTTTCAGAAACATTGGAAACACGTTTTAACACCAATTTTTTTTATCAGGTATGAGAAATGTATTGCAATATAAATTTTTTTATGTATTAAATAGAAAAATAAACAAGAAATCACAGAAATTATAACACTCATTTTATCAGGCTGTGATCTTATATGATTACTTCACTTCAATTCACATATAAATGTGAAGAGTTTATCAAGGTTTGGCTAAACTAAATCATCGTAGAAGTATTGTGATTTAAATGGAACTTTAGTCAACAGACATAAATACAAAATCAAATTAATATCGATCATGATGGCATGCAATGAGAACTAACACTGATTATATTTTATAATGAACCTTTTCGTCCCGGGGGTACTACTATCGTACCACGAAAATGAATGTCTCAGAAAGCTATGGTAAGCAGTTGTACCATGGATTTTCTCACTTTCAAGCGCTCAGCTTTTTCGCGCTCAAATTTCTTTGAGGGAGATTTAATTGCAGCTCTTATGTGTTTGAAAGTCGTAAAAAATGGGTAATGATCAGAGAGAAGAATTTTAGCAAAAAATAGATTTACTGGCTCTTAATAAAGCCAAAGAATATTCATCCTCACTTTAAAATGTTATTTCATTATAATCACTAGATCTTTTAGTCGCTTGGGAAATATTTAAGATGGGTTCACGTCGATAAGTATTTCCAAACAAATATTGGGTTGTTCGGAAAGTGATTTCGTTTATTCCAGATAGAGGATTTAATTGCATTTCTTTGCAACCAACTTCACACTTAAGCAGTATAATTATTATATGCTTTGAGAGCTCATATAGCAAGGCTTGTGGGTGAAAAATTCCAATTAATTCTACGCAGTTTTTGGTTGGTGCCCTTTTAAATATGGAGAGCGATAAGCAGCATTTTCGACATATCTAACAGTTTTACGACAGAAAGGGTAAGAATGCTGTTCAATCCAGAAAGAAATTGACCAGAAATAAATTGGTTTTAATTTCTGCACAAAACTGAAATATAAACATAAGTTTGGCATTTTTTAGAAAATAATTTCTTCATACACAGCTTAAAACATTAAAGATAAGGACTTATATTTAGTACTACATTAATATATTTTCTTTCTCATAAATAAGAATTTTGTAGAAATATTTTCTGAGACTAATATTAGTATATTTTGGGGTGAGGTCTTTGAACGAACAATTTTCAATGTTTCAATCTTGAAAAATGAAAAAATTTTTACAGTCTATTGTATGGCAAACAGTTTTTTAAACAATTAACCTGAATATTACAAATCAAAATAATATAACTCAAATTTGATCTTTCAACATCCATTGCGTATAATGTTTCACACCTAATCACAGAATGGGAAATTCCAGTTTCAAGTTTTTCCCAAAAGAATATATATTTTAATCTGATGAATATAGAAATTACTTATAACAAAAAGAAAAGATTAATACTGTTAACATACAGATTATAATCTTTTCAAATATGGCTTCAATAATTTACATGTATTTGCTTATAAACAAAAATTATTTGTTCAAAATATCTTTAGTTACATTTTTTAATGTCAGGCATTCTGTTTTTAGGAATGTGTTTTTGAATTTATCCAGTTAATTTACTATTTATTTTTTATCGCAAATTATGTTTCATTACTTTAAAAAATCTATTTTAAATATGTATTTTGCTGATATTCAATTTAATAAATGAAATTTATTGCGTAACTATTTTAAACAATAATTTTAAAAAATTCTCTATACTAAACATTTAAATTATAGTTTACGAAACAAATTTGTTTTCCATACACAAGTACATAATTTAAAATTTTTTGTATTATTTCTTCATCTGATTATGTTAAACCCTGAATGGGAAAAAAAGTCGATTGTTTATTGATAGTATACTATATTATTAATGGTAAAAGTAGCATTTTCATCAAAATTGCTGCAGACAAATAATGGGATATCACCCACAAAAGAAAAGATTTATCACGATGAAATCTTCAGCACTTATGTGGAGTGAAAATGATCCTCTCCTTTCTGTGAGGGGATAGAAAATGTCTTCTTCTCAAGCTGCACGCAATAGGAGTAGTTTTTGTAAACAGTGATGCCAGACTCAAAAGGTAGTTATGATAATTGATATTTTCCAATAGATATAAATGTTCCATGAATTGACATAAAGCTTTAAAAAAAAAGTGTGTGTGTGCTGGGTAACTAAAAAAACTGAATTCAAAAATTGATAATAAATTGTACAAATTCTGTTTCATTTTAAAGTTCTTTTTTTTTTTTTTTTTGCCAGCATATAAGAAATACCAACCTAGAAGACACAATCAATCTAATGCATAAGTAATGCCGCATTTCTTAAATGATTTAACCCCTGTCTGTTTTACATAGGTCTAATAGGTTATATTTACAGAAAGCTGTTTTCATTGATATCTTCCTGTAGATTTCATATAAGATGCATTAGATGAGCCGAGATGTATAAGGTACAGTATCGGTCTATAAGATGCACCCCATTTTTACAAACTATTTTTAAAGAAAAAATGTCTCATACTATGAAAATATTGAAACTTTAATTAAATATGTAATAATGTACATAAAATACCATATTGCTATTACTTCCCAATCAAAAAGTAGCATTTTCTGTTATGCTGTTATGAAACAGGCTAATAGTCTCTAACTTAATCAAACAAATAACAACATTTAAGAAATAAGTTAGTAATTTTTTATTGTTCTTTTTGAGGAAGAATAGTAATGGCAGATTATGACTAATTTAGTATGATTTTCTTTACCAATAATTATTGGTTTAAATACACAAAATAGTTAAGGAAAATTTTTAAAGCCTTACTTTTATTGCTTTATTCAAATTTGCTGATGAGTCAAACATTAAAAAAAAGTATCTTCTCATCAATATTTTGGTATTCCTTTTATAAAGTCAATCAATCAATCAACAATGGCACTACAACCCTGTGTGGGTCCTGGCCTTCTAAATGAGCTTATTCCTTTTATAAAGTACCTTAACTTAAATAATAAAATATAGTCAGAATCTAAAATGTTTTGTGAATATGAATCTGTTAAGCATGACTATGAATGGTAGGAATAAATCAGTTTGATCACCCAGGTGTACAGTTAATATCAATCAACAAAAAACGTAACTTTCATGAAACAATGCTGAAGGTTTTATTGATGAAGTACCAAGGATATGACTCACTGTTAATATTATTGCTTCAACTATATAAAATAAAATGAAATTTCGATTCATAATACTGTCATATGAATAACTTGAACAGTCAAATTTATTATCAACATACACATTTCCTATTTAGTGTAAGTTTACACAATAAAAATTGCAGTTAAAAAATATGTAGTGAGTCCTCAAAAATATTTCAAAACAGTATTTTATAAATGAATACACAATGTAAAAATGCTGTCAATTTATGATGAGCTATGGCCTTCTTTGTCCAAGTCACCTTCCCTAGCAGCTGCTTGTGCTTTAGAAAGAGATAGTAAAGCACGCTCTCGAAGTTTCCTTTCAACTTCATCCTCTGAACCTGAGCCCTATGATGAAAAATAAAATAAGTTAATATTATATTTGGCGCATAAATTCGTTTTGATATAGATTGTACTACAGTTACTATGCTTTCAAAAGTTATTCCTCATGCATAAAGCAAAATGATATAGTATGCTAGACATGGTATTAAGAGTTGCACAGTTTTTCTATGATAGAAAACTGAACTCATTACAAAAGAAATATTATAGTAATTATAAAAAATATAAATAAAATGCAATTTTTTTACTTTGAATTTTCACTATGCAACTCAATATTAAGGAACTTATTAAATAATTTCTTACAAAAAATGAAAGTTTTTTCTAACTTTCACTGTTAAGGTACACAAATATAAATTTTATCATTTGTTATACTAGTGACAAAGAGAATAATTTCATGTATAGTTTATATCCAACAATGCATGATATTCCAATTGTTTTTCGAACTTGAATAAAATAAATTGAAAGAGTATTTAATTTTTAATATTTTTGTTAAATAAAAGCTTAAGCAATTAAAATTAATACCCTCGTCTTCATTCATCAAATACTCAACTTAATTTTGAAATATTTGAGTGTTATTTCCTATATTGGTATTTTCAATTTTATGTTCAACTAAAAAATATTAATCAAAATTAATTATTTATTACTTTGAATTGTCACAATGCAATTCAATATATAATTCAACTTGCATGTTAAAATATATGGGGATTTGTTTTGGTAATGATTTTTTTTAGATGATTGATTACACAGGTGTTTCAAATCAAACAATATTTTTCAGCTAAAAAAAAAAAAAAAAAAAAAAATGCTGATTTCACTATTTTTCAGATTTTAGAAATGAGTAACAAGCTATTTTTACTAATTTAAAACTTCAAGGTCATGGAATCCAGCAATAAGAAACATCTGAATATTTAAATCAGTTGCAATGAAATGACTCTCACACTCATCTAAGTAAGGAGTGATGAAATTTCCAGATTTCATTGTTCTAGTGTTCAATACCTGTGACTTTTTTCTGGTGCACAGTTTCAGTAGCCTAAAATATACCCGACATTCTTTGTAATTGAGTGGAACATTAATCACATAGTCAATAACTATAGAAACAGTATGAAATCTAAAAAACTGTTCTCACGATGATATTTTATGAATGATAAAGCTACTCTTTTAGGAATCAACACATGTTATTTGTACTTTTAAAAGTTGTGCACAAAACAACTAAAGGCAACTTGATGACACTTATTGGGACTTGAAATGGTACCAGGATTGATAGCTGTATGCAGAAAGCGATTGTAACCATTTAATACACAAATGTAATGGTAAAGAGAGCTTATTCATTCTTAAACACCTATCATGGTTCATACACACATAAGTGAAACTCTTATTTTTTGACAATGATAGTTTTCCATTACATTTCTTAAGTTTTGATAGCACTAGATACAAAAACTTTTTTTTAATATTTAGAATTAATCATATTTATTTTAAAATCTATAAATCAGCAATGCAGTATTTACTCAAGGTTCTTACAGATTTCCAAGAATAAAATTCCGGGAGTCAAATCAAAATTTCCAGGAGGTATTAACATTCATGTTAAATAATTTTTTTATTTTAAAAATTGTTCAGAATCGAATTTGCATATAATTATGAATATGCAACATTTTCCAACTATATTTGTAAATAATCAAAATAAATAATTGCAAAAATTAATGAGAATATTTTTCATTTATGTTATATTTATATTTAGTAATTACTTCAAAAGCTTTCAATGAATTTACTGGTGAAACAAAAATTTTTATTTAAATAATATTCTTTATATCACTGAATTATAGATTGCATTAAATAATAGGTAATTTTAGGGCATTTTAATTCAGATGCATACATTGATATCCAATAATGCATATAAAAATATGCATTATTGGATATCTCTTTTTAAATATACTTATTCAAACCAAATAGATAATTAGATAGGTTTACAAGATTACTTTTTTGATGATTATTTTTGAATAAAGGAATTATTATAGAATAAAATTTTCTTCTGTTTCACAAATTCTAAAAACTACAAAATTTCAAATTCCACATATGCAAGGCTTTTCTATTTCATCATTCAATAGATCTTCCACATTGGTTAGTTATATATACAAATATAGCAAACGGATTTTCAAAACTTCACTGGTCATTGAAAATATACTTTACAGCAGGCAGATATTAAACAATTCCTACCTTTATTTCAGTCATAAACAAATTTATTCGGATACACTGAAATTATGTGCAATATCACCAAGAAATATATGGATATAGTATATTTTGACTAAAAAATTTTACATTTAAATATTAGTATTCAATGAATTTTATGCAATATAAAAGAGAAAAGCAAATAGAAAAAGAATAAATTGAAATCAACCCCTGATTGCAACACAAGATCTTATTGGTGATTGCTTTTTACTTTAAACACATAAATCTAAATAATTACATTTGGTCTTGACTGAATGGGATCATCATGAAATTAGATCCTTCTTTTTGTCAGCAGTTATGAATACAATCTAATAATGATCATGTTGCCAACCAGCAATAACATTAAGAGGAATTAACATTAAGTATTCCAGGAGTTTACAAACTTTTTTAACTTTTTTTTTTTAATTCCAGGAGTTTCTATGAGTAGTACAAACACTGTTTTGAGAATAAAATATTTTCTGGGTTCTTAGATTCTTTTGCTAAATAATGTGCATAAATAAATGAAAAATACAATAAAAATGTTAACATTTAAATACTAAAATGTTTAATATTTAAATAATGAATAATATGCAAGGAAAAAACTGCACATTTGTTAAAAAAAAAAAATACTATATTGTCCCAAACTAATAAATGAATTTTTAAAGAAATATTTATTTTGTAACACTTTTAACATGTTATAATAGTTAATGCAGTGTATATAATTTTACAAAATAGAAAACTATGCAAAAAATTTTAATTTACAAAATATAGAAAATAAGATTACTTCATCTTCCTTTTTATTTTTCTTATGTTTCTTGTGTTTTTTATGCTTCTTGTGTTTCTTATGTTTTTTCTTCTTTTTCTTGGTTATTTCAGCATCTGAATCTGGTCCCTATTTAAAAAAATAATTCCAAAACAACAAATCATATACTTATTAATGAAAAAAGCATAACATTACATATTACTTATTGATAAAGAAAAGCATTCTAATAAATTTATAATAAATGAAAGAACTCTGAAAATGTGTGATGCAATTCAGATAATTACTTTAAGGGTTTTAAATGTATTTGAATGGATAAATTCTCAATATTATAAATATTATTAATTTAAATTCAAAAGCTTTTTCTATTCTTATTAGAATATGATTTCAATGACCTTTTAAAAATATTTTCTATATTAATGATTTTTAGTCAAATTATATTAAATTGAAAAGAAATAATTCAAGCAACATCTCCAAAATATCATTTTAATTTGATATATCATTTCATCAATTTCCTTAAATTAAATTGCTAAATACAAAAAGCCAAATAAAAAGCTTAATATAATTATTGAAAGGAATAATGAATAAGGCCTTTATAAAAGAAAATATAAATAATTTTATTCCCTAGCTGTGAAAAAAGTGACATGCTTTGATAAAAATATTTCAAGGCTTTATACTTTTAAGTAATACTTAATGACACCCACAACATTTGAGTAATCTCCAAGCAAAATATGCTAATAACTAACATTATTATTGCAGCTATTAGATCAAAGTATTATTTACATCACTTAAATTATTGAACACGAACACCATATTTCACAAACAGAGGGTAAACTAAATGAGTTGTAAAAACAAATAATTAATATCATGTAACAATTCATTGCCAATTAAGTCTTGTATTGGCATTTTACCTTCAATGCTAAAATTGAAAATCAATTTTATTCTGAGAGCAATCATATTGAGAAAGATCACTAAGATAATAATTTAACATTAAAAGAATTTGAAGATATTTTAATTTTAAATGAAACTGTAGAATTATTTATCAGGAAAGCAAACAATTCTGCAAAAAAAAAAAAAAATTCAAAAGTGAGCTAAAAATCCCCATCTTTATATAGTGAGACCTACACAGTGATTTTGAAAGACAAGCAAACAAAGCCCAAAATATTAAGTTTTGCAAAAAGATAGAAAATGCAAAAATTTCATAAAACAAATTTGGAAAATGAAGGTGATATTCAGGAATTTTTTTTGAAATTTGATTGATGAAAAATAACTTTAATATAAATTAAAGTAATGTAGAATAAAAAAAATTTTTAAAGTTTTACTTTCTGCTGTGCTTTATTTACTGTCTGCTGTGCTTTGTTATTGTTAACAAAAAGTGTTTATAAGAAATAGGAAATAAAATATACAGAAATATTTTCAAAACTTATAATGTAAATTTGTTTAA
This sequence comes from Latrodectus elegans, assembly GCA_030067965.1. Taxonomy (NCBI): domain Eukaryota; kingdom Metazoa; phylum Arthropoda; class Arachnida; order Araneae; family Theridiidae; genus Latrodectus; species Latrodectus elegans. The sequence goes on from CM057822.1 coordinate 96,490,837, forward strand.
GTATACATGCAATCACATTTTTTTTTTAAATTTGACAAATTTTTAAAATACATTTTTAAATAAATCAAGTTATTAACTACACAATAACTAAATGATGAAAAATTTCTTTACTAACTAAAAAATATTCAGATCATTTAAACTAATTACCTGTTCTTTCAAATCGAGTTAAGATAATTTAAAGATAAAAACATGAACTCTAGTTATGGTGCTAATAAAGTGTTTTATCATTTTCAACAATTATATTTGATTACTTTACGAAAAACTTCCACTTTTAAATTTAATTACACACACATAAGAAGAATCTATAAAATCAAATACTTATTCAGAGCAAATAAATATTTTCTAAATTTCATATAGACGTTTTATATTTTTCAATCATATAATTATTTTATATCAGAAATGATTATAATAGAAATATATAAATACACCAAATGATGTAATATCCATAAAACAAGTGATGCAATACAAAGTGTCCAAGCAAAGTTATGTATACATAAACTTTGTACCTATTTGATTATCAAAACATTTATAATTAATTGTATGGTTTACAAGTAGAAATAATAAAATTAAGGAATATATTTAAGGACTTTTCAAAGATCAAATGGAAGTTCATTTAAAAAGCGATTTCTTGTCATAATAATGTCATTATAACTTGATATAATTAGAAAATAGTTTGTAAATTTTATAAAAGATTTTGCAGATTATTCTAACTAAAAGAATCAAAGATAAGAAATGTTTAAAATTAAAAGAATTTATTTTAAATTTGTAAATAAAGAAATTAATTTTTCTTATCAAAATTACTTTTTGCAAAGTAAAATTATTTAATTAGTAAAAGTGGGCCTAATAGTTGAATATGCAAAATTTTCCTTTTATATCTAAGAGGAATGCTGGCTTCTCGTTAATTAGATAGTATGAGAGACAGCCCCAATCAGCTAAATAAAAGCCACCATCATTTACAAAAGAAAGAATGGATTAGAATGGTTACTCGAACACAACAATAAATATTTGTAATATCAAATACTTATGAAGTTCGTACACACACACAAAAACAATAAAAAAGACAGTTATAAATTAAGATTTTTCCTTATCTTTCGAATTTGGGACTAATTTTTCAATATAACTCTGATGTGGCTTATTTTTAAATAATTGAATGCAAAATAAAAGATTGTCTTAAGTAATTACAGCTATTATGTATAAAAAAAAACTACAAATAAATATAATGTGGTAAACTCTATAATAGTCATTGATGCCCAGTTAAAATCTAGAATTATTATTATTATTATTATTTTCCTTTTAAGAAAAGAAAAAATTACAAAGAAGCATTTATTTTTGCACCAACCATAGTTTTATATGTTAATATTATGAAATGCTTCAAATAAAGGGAAAAAAAAGATTCAAACCAATGCAAAAAAAAAAAAAAAAAGAAATTTAAAAATATTTTTCAAATAAAACTGTAAGCAACACTAAGATAAAAAAAGTTGGTAAATAAATTATATGTTTCTTTTTCAGTCTATCAATCAAATTAAAGGGATTTTGCTATTAAAGTTACTGGGGATACAAAGCCAAAAATCATGTTACAAACAGGAGACAAAGTCCAAAACTTTTACTCAGTGGCTACATGTTATTGTTGCAAATACCAAATAATTTTATTGCACTGATATTAAATAAAAAAAAAAAAAGACAAATATACCAACAGAATGAGCACTATAAATAAAAGTTAAACTTGAAACAATATATTCAAACTAACTTCTATCTGTTGATTAGTATAGATAATCTCTTACAGAACTGTTTGATTACTCACAAATAACTTTTAAGAAGTTAATTTGATCCATTCACACAATATAAAAATTGAGAGCCATGACTGCTGCACTGCTTAATATTTACATCTAATTCTAAAATCTATAAAATCAATATAATAGAAATAGATCTGATAATGATAGTGACTAACTTTGGACATTTGGCAGGAATTTTGACTCATTGCAAAAATGCAGAATCTTACCAAAATATTCAATTCTTATGTTGGATAGTCTGACAACATATGGAAATATATTTAACACTGGAATGTACTTCATATGCATGGAAATCTATTTAGCACTTACTATTTGTAATATTCAGTACTTATTTTTACCCCTTTATTATTGAATTTTAGACAATATTTCTTTGACACAAGAGCTCAAACTATAAAACAAAATTCTTGTTCTGAAAACATTCAACAGTTTGGGAGGTTTTCTGAATGTGAAACATCAATTTTATTCTCATAACTTTTTTTGTCTTAAATAGCTTCATACAGAAAAAAATATTTAACCAACATGGTTGCTACCATGTCAACTTATCAATTTTTTAAATCTTCTGCATGACAAGAAGTACGTAGAGTCAAAATTTGAATTATGATTATTAATTTTGCAATAAGGATAAAATACTGGGCCTTCATTTATGATAATTTGCATAATTCTATGGATTTCTTTTAGCTTTTCCAATTTCCTTTGATATCTTCTTTTAGTTTAACTAAATTTTAAATCATCTTTACTTAACAGAAACTTACTAATCACAACAGAAATTATTTTACAAACTGATTAAAATTAACACTTGCTTTTCAGAACTGTTTGCTAAAAGCAGCAACCATCAAAATGAGAGTTTTTAAGTTAAACAATTTTCTTTGATTATAATTTTATTAAATTTTCATTATTAAAGAAAATTATAATATTTAAGGACTTTTTTTTTCAAATCACTTATCAAAGTTTTCAAATATTCAGAGACTATAAACCAAACTGGAAATTATATCATTAGCTACACAACAACACAACAAATAGAAAAAAAATATTTCTTATAATAATATTTTGAATTTGCTTCTTGTATAACAACTGCCAATAAATAAATCAACCAAATTTAATTAATATGAAGTCCACAACATATTCTATGCAAAAAAATTTTAAATGACACAAATTAATGTATTAATAATAATAAGCTTGATAGCATATTTTCCGTAAAAGTAGCAAATTGTCTTCTGTAAATAATTTCCCCTGAGTTTAGGGAGTACTTTTTCCGAATAACATTTTATAACTTAAAATTGTTCAAAACCCTGATCTGATGAGGACTGAAAATCAGTTCGTTTTTTCATTAGACTAAACATGCATTCATGTTTAACACAACTAATTGGGAGATATAAATTAAAAACATCAATTTTTTTAAAAGGATATTTTCTCTATTCTATTTTGTGCAGTGACTAATCTTTTCCATACACTAGATTTTTTATTACTTCCTAATATTGTAAGATTTTTAATTCATAGATCATAAAATTCTAACTGAAGTTCATCAATTGTAAAATTAGCTTTCAGAAAACAAATCCCCTCCCCCAGGATAAAATAAAAAACAGAACTACAGACTGCAATAATAGCTAATTTAACATGATTTAATGGTTCCTCTAGTAAATGGATACTTGTGTAAAATACAATCATTTGTGCTGCATTAAAAATACATTTGTAATTATTAATGTTCAATTAAAATGCTTCTTTTTAAATTTTTAATAATATAATATCAGCAAATGAAAATTCTAAAAGCATTTGAATAGATCAAAAAAGGTTTGTGATTATGGAATTAACATCATCACTTAACATTTAGGATCATCCTTCTTCTTTAGAAACTTAGTTTTCTCAGGCAAACTAATCATGAAAAACTATTTCAGTTGCATTTCACTTTAAAAAATGCAAACTTTCTCCATTGTGGTGGGAGGCAAAAAGAAAGAAAACCAAACAGACAACTGGAATGAATAAATCTCAATCAGTAGACATTTTTCCTTTAAGAAACTGAGTAAACAAAGTGTAAAAATCATCTTCTGAATGAAGTTCTTGGAATGATATTAAAAATGTTTTATTCCAATAAAAAACTTAAAATATTTCAAGAAAAGAATATTGAAAAACTCTAATCTCATTAAAATCATACTTTCAATGAATCCTAATGAAATCTTTATACTTCAAATAAAACTCACAAAATCTAAAAATAAAAAGAATGAATTAAAAAAAAATTCATTTGAAGGAAAGAGTGCAAATTATTTCCCTCATTTCACATTCCATCAAATAAGAAAACTTCTAATCACTAAGCAAGATACACAAGACAGTAATAAAGCTTATAATTGTATTTTCAAAAACAAAAATTAAATTCCTTGAACAATGAAAAAAATATAGAAACACTTTTTTTGACAGCCTGGAAAGAATAACTATCAAAAATTTCAAAAGTTTAAGCTAAATTTGAGTAGAAGGCAAAGTAAGACAAAGAAAAAATCTAACCTCACTACTTTCAGTAGTTTTTGCTTTACGCTTTTTATCTTTATGCTCTTTATCAGAATCTTTAATTTTCTTTTCTTTTTTCCTTGGTTCTTCATCACTTGGAGGAGCCATGGGCGAGGAAGACCTATCTGATCGAGGCACTGAAGCATGCTTGTATCCAGAAATATTCTCATGTTCTTTTTCTCTTTCTGCAGACTTTTCCTTTCCTTGACGAGACTTTCGCTTTTCACTCCTGCTGTCTATCACCTATGCAACAAACAAATTCAAAAATAAGTCCCAGAAAATTCGCTATATCAAACAGATGAAATTTTGTTTAGATGAACAGAGCACTCATGAAATTTTGTTTAGTTTTTAATGCAAAAATTATTGTTTGTGCTTCTACATTAATGTTTTGATTAATTTCTCTATGTTGAAATTTAAATGTGAAATTTAAGAGATTTTTTTAAAGATTATAAGAATTTTAGAATATAATTAGTTTTGGCATCAATCCTAGGATATGTAACAATTTTATTGACTCCAATAAAAATTCATTGAATAAATTACAGGTACAAAAGGGAATGTAAGTGGATAAAGTAAGTTCACTATAAAAATTTTATCTTTAAAAACTGAAAAATAAATTGCATTATATATTATTTAATTCAAAATAATTAAGAATGCTTGAATCCAATTCAATTGTATATATACTGCATAAATATTAATATTGGTAGTATTTTTATTAAATGAAGAAAAATGCAGAATATCAATCATGCATATTTAACACACTGTTTTATAAAAAAATTATTTGCATAGATACCATTTTAATTAAATTACAGAAATATAATATAGTAAAAGAATATAATATGAATTATACTAATCTAACACATTGTTCAATAAAAAAACTATTTGCATTGTTACCATTTTAATTATTTTAGAGAAATAAAACTTATTTTTTAGTTTATAAATTTTAACAATAATCACCTAGATCAGTAATTTTTATTTAGAAACAATAACAATCAATCTTTGACAGTATTCATGCCAATAACCAGAAATCAAATTCTAGAGTTTTTCAAGTATCTATCAAAATAATTTTTTCTATCCTATTTAATTGTTCTTAAAAAAAATTTAAATCTCAATTTAGGAGTCTCAAAGAGATTCACTAGAAGTTTTTTTTTCCCCCTCTCCAGCTGCTAGTAAAGGTCGCACAACGTCCCAATGAACTTTTTAAGCTTATAATTGAATGTGGCTTTGACATACATAAAAAAGTTCACATAAATGAACGCCAAATAAAACCTCAACAAATAAATAAAAATTTTTTTATTCTGAAATCAAAACCATTAATTTCTTTTCTGAATAAGTAAATATTGTTTATAAGAACTTTATTTTTAAATGCAATTTGACTTATTGAATTCGACTTTAAAAAGAAATTTTCTGCAAAAAGAATTTATATGTAACATTTATTAAAAAAAATAAATAAAAAATAAAAGTAAAGAAACCAAAACTTTTGTTTAAAACTTTAGTTCTTTTAAACAGTATTCATGCCAATAACCAGAAATCAAATTCTAGAGTTTTTCAAGTATCTATCAAAAATTTCCTTGAAATAGACATTCAATTAAGTATATTTTTTTTAATAATAGTAAAAATTATTTATTTTATGATTACATCAAAAGCCTTCAATGAATTTACAGCTATTAAAGAACAAAAATTTTACTTAAATAAATGTTCCTTATATTACAAAATAATATGTGTAAAATACTGGGTAATTTATGAACTTTTAAACAACTTCATTAGATTCTTAACTATTCATTTATTGAGTATTTCAAGATGTATACAATAATTTTATTTTCAAATAAACATAATTATTCAAAATAAAATAAATACAAATATTAGATAAAGCTTCTAGGATGGCTTTTTTGCCCATTTATTATTTAACAAAAACAATTTTAAATGTTTCTTCAGTTTCATTTTGTACCCTTTTAAAACTATACAATGTAACATCCATATTCTAGACTTTTTTATTTCTTTAATCATTTAATAGATTTTCACATTTCTCAGTTATTTATCTGTATAAAATATTGCTGTTAGAAAATGATAACATTCGTCTTCTGCTATCAATCCATTATTAATACTGAGTGATAACTGTTGCTTTTTTGAAGAACCAAAGTGACAAGTGTTTGATTTTGCAATTAATGTTAATTTACCAGTGCTTTTAGTTTCCTCAGCATACACTATTGTAGATTTTTCAAGCTCATTTTTAATTGATAAGTCACCATTTTTAATTGATCATTTTTCTTCAAAAAGAGTTATTAGCTTTTTAACTGTTTTTTTTTTCAGTTTTAAATTTATTTAAATATAATTTATACATTTGCCTATCGTCAGCAACAAAATCAAGAAGATACACCAATTATATATGGTTGACACCTATGCTCCCTCAGCAATTTCAAATTAAAAATTTTCAAGTACAGATATATATTATCTTCCAAACACTTCATTTTGATTTTCAGTTGATAATGTTTTTCAAGTACTTTTTGCCTTCCTAAAATAATTAGCTGTTTTAATTCATCTAAATATAATTTATACTTTTGTCTGACACCAGCAGCAAAACTATGTATACATTTTGCAAATTATTATATTGTTGATACCTTTGTTTCAGACGTGATCATCAATGATGATCTGAGCCACAACTGATTGATTTTTAAAATTTTTAACCATTAGATTTTGACAATGAAAGAGTAAATAAAGCAAACTGATTATTTTACACAAATAAAAATTTTTTGTTTATTTAAGAGCATGTCAAAATAAAAAGTATTTATTCTACCTTTAAAATGATAAAATTTTTCAAGAATACAATCTTGAAATTTTAATCAGTAGTAACGATTTAAACTCTTCAAAATTACCAAATTTTAAAAAAACGGAATCACATTCAAATTACTTGAATCATTACTCATCAGAATTCAAAGATCTAAACATAAAATCGTAAACCATACATTGTATCACAGAATATTGCAAAGTGTCAATTAATTTTTTTGTCATTGTCAATGTCGTTTTTAATGACATTAAAAACGAATTGCAATTTAAAAGTAATTCCACCTTCTATTCACTCTCTGTTTACAATAAGTTTTACTTATGTACAATTCTTTTTTTTTTTTTTTTTTTGGTTAACAAATTTAACATTTAATTGACAAGAATATTTTTTTACAATATTTAGTTGTAACATTAATACTAATAAATTCAAATGGAGAATAAACAATAAATTAAAAATAAAATCACTAAAATTACACATTTTTTTTTGTATTAGTAAAATTTTGATTTCACATTAAAAGAAAATGAGCATGCTAATAATGAGATTTATAAAATATTAAAAAAATTAATTTAAATATACTTTTTTATTTTTAACCAAATTTGTAATACATGATTTTGATACAAGCTAGAAAATCTGTTAGTAAACGTCAATTTTTGCTTATTTTAAATTTATTATTATTAATAATAAAACATTCGATGATTATCATTCAATTTTTCAATTGTTTTACACCTTTTAATGACTAAAAATAATTTTATCGAAATAAACATGTAAGTCATTGAAAGAATCTTTTGTGGAACAGGGCATGCACGCACATAAATACTTTATAATTAATAAGCAAATATGTTCAAGAAACTAATAAAATAATCAGAATAATTTGACAACACCCGCGACTAGTACGATTTTACGAGCAATGACAAAACAGACTAGTTGTCAACTATCAATTTTGGTTTATCTATAAAACTTTTGATTACATTATTGTTAGTCTTCCTTGTATCCTGTAGGAACATCAGTAACTAATATAAACTTTTTTGCTCTATTTCATTAGAAATCAATAACAAATGAATCAAAATAAATAGTACACATTACTAAAATTAGTATTTTTCTGACTAAAAGTATATTTATCTTAAATGATAAATTCTAAATTTTCAGGAGTTATTCTGCATTTCCAAAGTTTTCAATTGCCTCAGGGAAAATATGAATATCAATGAATTTTACACACACTATAATCTAATACTATCACACTTTAAGCAAACTTGATTACTTCTTGTAATCGGTGTATGAACACAATAATTACTGAGCAAATGAACATTTTCAAGAAAAAATATTTCAAATTTGAAAATTTACCGCTTCTTGAATGAGTCTATCTTCTTCCACAGCTTTACTTCGCCGAGGAGGAGAAGCAGATCTTGACATGGATCGTCTTTTAACTTTCCTTATTGGGGATTCTGAAGCATCTCTTTTCGCCTATAAATAAAAATTAATGGATTAATACAGTGAAGATGCAGAAATTACACCATACAGTTATTACAATTAAACAACTAGAAACAACCTTAGAAAGTTTGAGGGCATCTAAATCGCGAGAGACACTTTAAATAAAAAATTGAAAAAAGTAATTTAGCTTCAGTAAAATCTATTGGATAATGATGATAGATTTATTGTTTCAATCAAATTTTTCTTTTTAAACAAACTATATAAAATATATTTGTAAATATAACTGAAATAATATTACATTTAGAAAGGTGAGAAAAAATGTATGAAACAAAAACTGAATCAGAAAATTTTTTTCATAAAATAGATAAATTTTTTTCTAGAAGAAACACTTTAAAATTTATATTTAATAACCTATCATATTGTACCGAGATTCGGGGTTCATGTTCATTTAGAGTTGAATAAAACAGCCACTCAATGAATGCAAGACTTTTATTTATAAAAATTCTACTAGAAAAATTCCACCAACTGTAACAATCATAATTATACAGCTACAATTTGTCAGATATAATAAGTAACAGCTTCCAATCACAGGTCCCAAATACCTCAGACAGAGAACAGTTTCTCTAAACTAGCAGTCATGACTAATCATCTTCACTCAATGACTGTCTTCACAAAACCACCTCTCTTCCATATCGGGCTACAGTATTTATACCTGACTTGGCAGAGAAATATACCAGTTTCACCAAGGTTCTGGAAGCTTCTAGGCTATCTCTCTAAATAATGGTCATAAAGCTTAGGTGATGGATGTTTCCAGAAGTATCTATTTTTCTCGCAAGTCGCCAAGAATCTCGCCAACTGTCACCAAGTTTTCTCGCCAAAACATCGCCAAGTCAACAAATAATTAGAAAACCCTCTTTTAACGTATAACACGTCTAAATACCGCAATTTTTACCAAAAATGTAAGTATTTCTGTTCTGTTTGAGATATCTTAAAACAAATGCAATAATTATTTATAAATTTGTAACAATATCAACCATTATTCAAATTATTTACCGGTAACTTACCTACTGTTTCTAGCTAAAGATTTAAGATGTTGAGTTGTTTAAATTATTTTAACTTTTGTTAATTTCTCTTTTAGTGCAGATATTTAAAACTAAATATGGAAATATGTTGCAAGCATTACATTTTATTCTCTATGGAAATAATAAGATCTAAAATGAATCAATATAAATCAAAATGATAGCTGTTGATAAAAACAAAATCAAATCTTAAAATTAATCACTCAATCATTATATGTAAAAATATAAAACATTTTTGTTTATGAATTATTAAGATGCATCTCTATACACAATGGATGGTGAGAAAATAAAAGCAAGCTTTATTGAACTAAATAGAATTAAATAATTCACCACAGTAATAGAATTAATTGAGCACAATAAATAATTGAAACTAATTTTGTAAAATGTTATAAAATAGAAGCAAAACATTTATCTTCCAAAAACAGAATTAATATTCTTGATTAAAATTAATTTTCTGCACAGGAAAATGCTACAGTATGTCACATTGCCTCAAAAAATAAGCAACAAACAGTAAAATTAGGATAATTTCAAATAAAGTAAAGAAAATAAGGAAAATGCTCCTTTTCTTTAGAGGGTGCATGTGATAGTAAGATTCAAGCTCTCTGCACTGGAACAGGACACATCACATTAAATAAATATATTTTAGTTTAAAAGTGGTTAACAAATGGAAGAGGATAAACTTAATTTTAATTAGATTTTAAATTATGAAATTTTAAAATTCCAGAAGAATACTTATTATTTGTAAAAGTAGTTTAAACAAAATAATATAACATACTAGACTATACATCCTCAAAACTACAACATTCACTTTACTTTTGAATATTTTACATAATGAAAAATTATATAGTTTAAAAAATATTGAACTATAATATAATTACATTTTTTATATGTAGAAACAGTTTTTTTGGGAAGTACTTTATTTTTTAACTTATTAACCATTAAAAATTCCTGATCTTTATATGAAAAATTGATTAATTTAATATCTCTACAAAATGCTTTACCCCGGACAATTCTTCATACAGAATTAAGATTTCATTTGATGTAAGTTCCATACGTTTCATAATGGTAGATTGTTAATTTTTAATAAGTTGAGATAATTATATATCCATATGTATCTCATTTTATTCAAAAATAAAACAAATTTGCTTTAGAACAATAGATTTCCTGGAGGATAAAATGTTGAATACTAAGTTTTGATATATATCGATTATTTATAAAAGAACAAGTATTGAAAATACAATATAGAATTTCTTTAGTAAATGTGGTGGTGGGTGTCTCACATCTCATAGAAACAAATATATCACTTGTATTTTTAATAGCTATCTTAAATTTTTATACTAAACTATAAATTTATATCAGATTGCAGCTGGACAATTTATAATTAATAATTGTGTTAGGTAAATATAATAATGGTTTTGAAAAATGCAAAAAATACATACAATTTCAACTATAGGAAATGATAATATAGCAAAATGTGAACTCTCTTAAAGTGAACTATGATGTTAAAAATTTAATAATCCTTGAAACAGACAGAGAAAAACTTGATACCTTCATTCTTTGAGCAGGAGGTGATCCTCTTGATGATGAACTTGATTCTCTTGAAACTTTTCGCTTTTTCTTCACCTGACGAACTTGACGAACAGGAGATGGAGAAGGTGAATGGGAAGGCATTTGTTCTTGAACAGGTGAAAAATTTCTGTACAATAAAATTTTTTATTAAATTTCATAATCACTGTTTCATTGTAGTATTTATTCTATTTATAAGTTTGATATCTATAATGATAAATAAATTACACAACACGTATACAAACTGATTAAAATATATTCAATATTTTTAATAATTAGTGACAATTACTTTAAAAGAAATAAAAAAGATACGCCTCAAACAGTAAAAGTAATCAAAATTAAATTAATAGAAATTTGTTTGCATATATTCAGTAGACTTCAAACATTTCCAAAGTCAAAACAAATTATGCATTGCTTGAGATTTTTCAAAACTTTTAGCATAATTTACATAACTGTAATTTATTTTATCTATACAAAAATACAGAAACACAAATTGTATTAAAGTTACAGCATTAAGAGAAAAAGCTTTCTAAAAAGATCAAAATGTGGCACTATTTCAAAAACAGTACTTTTGTACAAACTTAAAAAATATTTTTTAATATAAATTTTATGCAGTTAGAAATTAGATTGAATTCACTAACAAAGAACAAATGTTCATAATGATAATCCACAAATCATTCAATTTTAATGCAACTATTCTGTGTTTAATAAAAACAAATACATTAAAAGCATTTAAAAATGCATTGTTAATACCGTCCCATAAGACAAAAACTAATGATTATGAAGAAAAATTGATGAACTAGATGTTCAACAATTTTCACGTTCAGGTTACTGAACCAGAATTTTCAGGAGAAAGTCTTTAAAAAACTTTCCTCTTACAAATATATCCTATCAATAATACTATGCACCATTATATATATTTCAAATATGTTGGAACATTAGCATCCAAAATGAAATGAAGTTTTATCCACAAAAATAGCATTTATTACAAAAAATAAACAAACATTCAGACAATAGGCAAAAACTACACAAACAAGTGTTTTATTCTTTCAAGTTTAAATGTTCTTCTCGCTGAAAAGTAAAGTTGTCATCGCAATAGAAATCTTATGTGTTTAATATCAACATGTTTTATATGCCTTTGAAAGTTTAATACTATTAAGCATAATTTTTCAGCTATAGACAAAACGACTAACAGACGTAATTCTAGATGTACATTTATATTTGGAAGTGTAATTATTTAAAATGAAAAGCAGAGTTAAGATAATATTCAGAATTTTTTTAAGAATCCAAAATACCAATTTATGTAAAGAAATTAAAAGGTTATGTTTAACCCCTTAAACATCTGAGGTTCTGAGTAAAATCTGGTATAAAATGTGATTGCAGCGCCAACATAGTTTGCGCTTTCACTGCAAAACTAGTTCACTTCACCTAGTCATTTGCGAAGAGCACAAAACCCTCTAGTTCCAATGAGTCATATACATATCCACTTTTTTCTTGACCATCTCTGAGTTGTGTCATTTTGATAAGTGATTTACAGAGGGACATCTATCAACCTATATTACGTGAAGGAGCCAACGCATGTTTGTAGATTACTTTTTCAATGCTCTTTCTGCTGAGAAATTTTTATTGGTTGCAATTTTTTACCACACTCAAAATGAAATTATTCTTCTAACACTTTCAGTATTTTTCACAAAAAATTTAATATAATTTTAACATTTAAATGCGTCAAAATAGAAACAAAATGTATGACAGTAATACTTATTGGTCCAATTCTCTATTGCATTCTGAATCTTAATATAATTGGAAAACTTGTTTTAATTATATATGGCTGTTATTTTATACTTTTTCTACTCATATTCTACTCATTCACAAACAAAAGTAATTTGTAATTATACATTAATTGTGAATTTGATAGAATTTAAATATGTGACAAATTTAAAATATAGGTAATAAGAGATACACAAGATTTAATATATATAATTTTAAAAATGGTTAATTTTTCGTTAAAATTATATAGGTACAATAATTTATCAATTGACTCAGATTGTATCAGGATTAGAGAGAACTCTGTAATGAGAAACTTTTTTTACAGTAGATGGTAAGCAATATGTTACATTATACTCATGTCTGTTTGTTCAGGCTTTGTTTTATGTGATATGTTAATGGATATTTGTCCTGTGTAATTCATTGGTGATATGTTATAAATTTACACACCAAACTCAATAAGAATCTACAAAGAATTTTTTCATGAAAACAAATATTATAGACTTTTTTAGAGTTACACACAAACAGATTCAGAAATTCTCACCAAATTTTATTTATTCTCAACTTTGCATTGTGTGGATCTTTAAAGTAATTTTTTTGCATTTCATTACATTAAAGCCATTATTAATATTAGATCATATATTTTATTGGTAGAATATTTAATCCTTGTAATCTCTCAAATTTTAATTAATTTTATAAGATTCTTAATTTTTCATAAAAAATTTAAGATATGGTAGCAATTATTTTAAATATTTTATATATTTGACTGCATTTATGAATTATCAATAATGAATAAAAAAATCTTACTTAAAAAAATTAACTAGCATTTAAATTAATTATTAGTGTAATGTAAACATTATGTAATTATCTCATTAATATCTGTTTTTCTTCCAAATAATATTTAAATTTTTTCTCACTCTATTATTTATTTGTGAATTTCCTTGCTGTAAATGAAATCAAAAATATGAATCACATGAAATACATATTTTCCGATTATGAATATAATTCCTCATTGAATTTCGAATCAGATATGTTTCTCGAAAACTGGCAATATTTCCTCGTTTGAGACTGACAAACAGAATTTACCTTCTGCAAAAAAATATAAATGAAATAATACACTTACACATATATACAAACAAAAATTACAAATATGCTGTTGAATATTTGTGTTTAACCACTTGAATGAGATTTGTTGAAAAACACTTTTGTCTTTTTCATGAACTGAAAATTCAAAATATTTCACTGGTTAACATTTTTCAAATGGAATCACATCCATTGTATTATTATTATATACATAATCAATTTAACATTTTCCCAGGAAACTTTGTAAGAGTTATATGATAACTGAAAAGAGAATAAAATAGTAAAATATAGTGCTATCAAAACCATTTATAATTGTACCTTCCTTTGAAGCAGGGTTCTCACCATTTTAAGTAAACACTCACCTTTATTAAATGAGTAGTATCTGTTCAGTTAGAGTATTCCCAAACCCTTATCTCATACTAATCTATCAAATGTGGGGCTTTCAAATGTAGAGATATCAAATTAGGGGAAAGCTTTACAGTGAAGCTAGTGGATCCTCCCAAAGGGATTGGGATAGTCAGTCCACACACAGAAAGTTTAGCCCTAGTTAATTTGGATTTAAATTCAAAATGTGGTTCTAATGTAAAAGTATTTAGGATTTTAACACTAAAATTTGAATGTTTCATTTTTACTCATAATTTTTCTATCACACAATTAGGAAAAAATATTTTTGTAATGGATAAATTTTATTATGTAATAAACATTTTACAGAGTTTGTGTATTTTAAAAAAAAAACCAGAAACTTGAAAAATTATAACAAACACATTATTCGAAAATCTGTAAGAAGACATTTATTTAGTTCAGAGGTTTAATTTGCTTGTTTCTCTACCGTTACTTTTTGCATATAATTTTAATTATTTACAATTTTAACTCCACAATTGAAAGTGAATACCAAACCCCAAAAAATATTCCTGTCTGAAATGAGAATTGAAAAAAATAATAATAAAATGTAAACTAGTGGGATAGTCTTTCAACTAAAAGTTCAGTTTATGATGTTCACAATGCAGAAAAAAGGTTTCGATTTGAACCACAAAGTTTTTTTTTATTGCAATATTCCTGTAATAAATATAAATAGAACTATAAATTCAAGGCATGTATATTTTATTGCTATAAAATATTGTTTTCACTTTGATACTTCACATAAAATTGATTTTTCCCTTTGATTTTATTTTTACACATATATATTGTTTGAAAATTTATAATTTTGCCAAGAGTCATGAGTTTCCAAGCTTTCAAAGTAATTTTAATTTAACAAATAATAAAAAAATTTAAATTTTACTTTTAATATGAAAGTGAGTTGCTATATTTTCAAAAATTACCTTTTCTGTTGATAAGATTCACTAGGTGAATGCCTGCGTCTTTCAACAGGTGATCCACTTCTTTTATCTATGTGCACAAGAGAGTCACTAGGCGATCGTCGCCGTCTTTCAAGTGATCTGACAGGCATATCTGCTGGTGAATGCCTATGCCTCTCACTAGGAGACTGTCCTCTTCTTTCTCCAGATCTACCACGTATATCACTGGGAGATCGACCACGCCTTTCTCCAGACCTACCACTCATATCACTAGGAGAGTGGCCACGCCTTTCACCAGATCTACCTCGCATGTCACTAGGAGAGCGGCCACGCCTTTCACCAGATCTACCTCGCATGTCACTAGGAGAGCGGCCACGCCTTTCACCTGATCTACCACGGATGTCACTAGGAGATCGTCCACGTCTTCTTTCCATTCCCCGTACATCTTCTATAGGACTAACAGACCTAGGCCTTCCCCGAGGACTAGGTCTTCTATTATATCGGCGATCAGCATTTTGATTAGGTGATCTACGGCGCTGTTCTTGTTCATACCGTCTTCTATCATCTGGGGTACGTCGTCTTCTGTCTTTAAAAAAAAATATTAACATGAAAATACTAAAATTTAGAGGAATGTAAATAGAATTATAAAAGCATGATATTAAAACAAAGAAATTTAAAATAATTCAGATACTACATAATACAATAAATAAAATGTAAATACATAATGACACATAAATATATATCACAAGGTCAAGTTATGAAACAAATGTGTCCTTTATTTAAAATTTAGTTTCCTTACATATTAAAATTTCATTAAAGTATGTTAAAGTGAAGCTGCATTTATCCAAATATTTTTTCTGAAAAACATTATAGTGATGTATTATGTCATAAATTTTTAATATTTTAAAATGTAGCTTCTTTTCTTTCAAATTTACTTAGCAATTTTATGAACAAAATTCATAAAATATGAAAAACATCAATAAAATACACTTACTTAAATATACAAAAATGCAACACAATCATTCAAATTGATATTCGTAAGACTACTTATAATATTAATACAATTGTGCATATAAAAAGAAAGAAATACAGATAATAAAAACATATTTATTTTAATTATCTTCTATATTTTGGGGAGACAAGAAAAATTTTCCCACGAAATGCATTTAGGCATTCATCTGAAAGTGAAACTAATCTGCTAAACATTTCTTTGTTAAAATCATAGTCCTGCCCATAAAAACAATTATGGGCAAGTATTTTGCAATCACTGTTTTATTTGCAGATAACCATTTCAACAATTTTTCTGTTGGATAGGGGAAACTAATCTAAGTTCCAAGGTAAGGTATGAGTGACTTCAAACTTCCAGCTTGAATTTTTGCAAACATTGTTGAGTTTATTGAACAGCATTCATATGCTATATAATGAGTTATAATGAGATTATAATGCAATATGCTGGCAAGTTTAATGATTTGCTATTGAACTTCAAATGTAGACTACTTTCTTCACATTTCATAAGAAAATCATCATAGTAGGCACTTCTAAACCAGTTCATTATCTTGAATCTTCTATCCATTCAACAGTTTTAAAGTTTCTGCAAGCTAATGCTATCCACACACACAATATCACAGCAAGACAATTAATCCTATTTATCTTCTCATCATGAAGAAAAATATTACCTCTATAATAATTTCAAGTTACCTTTGTAACGCAATCTCATAGTTAAAAACAGTAAAATGTTAGTTTGATGTTTCAATTATTTTATTATTATCATTTAAATAGTACAATTTGATAAATATAATTGAGTATTCTTTATGGATTAAAGAATCTGCAAAACAAAGAAATAACAAAATAACTAAGCATTAAAATAAAATTCCAAAACTTTTATAGTTGCTGCCAAAAAATTTTTAATATTCATTACCTATTTAAATTAAGCTAACAATTTTGTTTTTCTATAGTGAAAAAAGACAGAAAGAAAGATGATAGGCCAACTGTCATAAATTATTACTATACATAAAAGCATGAATTCAAACAAGTTGATGCTTAAGAAAAATGGAGAACTTAAGAGAATTTTCCAAATTATTTTAATTTAGAAAGTCTTTTCTACAAAACTAGATTTCTACAAAGCTTTCTGATGTTTCTTAGAAATAGTCACACAAAATATCCTTATTCCAGCTTTGTTGATATTTGATGTCAATGTACACAACAGTTTAACATTTAATACAAAAAACTAATATATATATATATATATATATATATATATATATATATATATATATATATATATATATATATATATATATATATAAACAGAATAGTTTTAGATAATAATAGTTTTAGAAACAATTAAAAATTTGGTTCCCCCCCCCCTTTGCATTGTTAAAGAAAATTACAAAGTTGAAGCTATGAACAAGTAATTTATTTTGAGTACACATATTTTTTAAATATCTCATTAATTTCTTAGAGAACATTAAACAAAATATATATGTATAAAATGAGAACTATCATTAAAGCAAATAATAAGACAAAAATTACTAATGACTTTTTTGAAATCGATATTTTTTAAGATTATCAATTTTAATATCAAATAGGAATTGCAATTAAAAATATTTTCATTATTTGCCAGCAAAAATTTCTTATTCTCATAAGTTTGGATTTAATTAGAATTGAAAACTGGAAGAATTACAGTTTTACTATGATTCTGAGAAGATGTAAAAGAAATAGTTAATATATAACAATTAAAAACCTAAGTCAGTGGCATGACAGCCCCAGGGGCCAAGTCTTACAGTGCCCATATTCATTTCCTTGACCAAGGGCCCAGGGATTATAAAACACATATCCTGGTTAGGTAGCCAGCCTAATGTGAAACCTGTGTTTAATTCCTGGCCAACCAAAAGACAATGAGCTTCTTATATAATAAAAAATGGGAATTATTTAATAGTTGAAAAAAGAAAGGTAAAAATATAAAATGATTAGTACAGGTGGGGAAAAAATTATGTATTCATGAATCTGACTTTTGAAAAGGTTTCAAATCCCATATTTAAGGTAAGAAAGCCCATTATCAAGATTGATTTTTAAAGCTTCCCTTTAATCAGCACTAAACAGAAACATAATAAAAACTTAAAACCGGACAAAATATAATTTCCCCAAAATACTGCTAAAATTTATTAAAAATATATATGAAATTAAGAATCAATTTTAATTAAATAATATTTTAACCAGAGCTACACAAAACAAAGAAGGAAACTATTGTGTCATAAATTAAAAATTTAGTCAGTAGTTTCCTTCAAAAGATTCTTTTTCAAAAGAAAAAAGACTTAGAATTGATTCTTAAAACTAATTTTTAGTGTTACCACACTAATATGAAACACCTAATTTCATATTTCTTTAAATACAAGCAGCAGTTAAAAATAAGTTTATAAAAATATTTTAGGTGACAAATCTGTTAATTTGTATGGTATGTGATATTTGTAGGAATGCCTTAAAATATATTTTTACATTAATATGTTGATATGGGTGACAACACAAGCAATAAGCAAACCAATTGAGATGGTCCTATAGATTTCTGATTAGGTTTAAGTCAGGTGGATTTGCTAGCTATGGGGGGGGGGAAACAGTAAACTCATCCTGGTTGAACCACCCACATACAATGCTAGCTGTATGACACCTCGCATTGATCTGCACATAGATGGTATAATCCTGATGAAAACAATGTGCAGAGGACATGGTCCACAATGACAAATGGGTTATTGCATTGATCTATCATGCCTACTACAATGATTGAACACAGAAAACATTCCCTAGACCAGCTAACACTTTCAGCCTGAACTGTTCTGAAGTAATTGCAGGGTGTTTGCTTTCAGATGTTAAATGTTGTATATGCCAACATCCATATGTCTAATGGAGCATAAAGCATGATTCATCGAAAAATGCTAGCTGTTGATCTTCAATGGACATCCGGCTGCAGTACTCACATGCAAAATCCAGGCTTCAGCATAGATGGATAAACCAGGTGTCTGCTTCAGAGGCTGAAGCGCAGCAACATTCATTGAACAGTAGTTTGGGAGACATTGTTGGTAGCCCCTTTGTTCACATAGGTGGTTAGTTTAACAGTAGCATGTCTATTCACCCAAACACACTTCAGAAGCCAATGTTAACTTCTGTTATCTATGGATCATGATGCACTACATATGTCATATCACTGATTTTGAACAGTCCCATTCTGCTGTGCACATTATACTTTTGCGACAGTGGTACGTTAACAGTTCACTAACTCAGTAGTTTCATAAATGTTTAAACCCTTCACTTGAATGCCAATGACCATGGCCTTTTGGATGGCTGATAAATCGCTCTGTTTTAGCCTTATGCTTACGACTACAATGTATTTTAAAGCCCTGACACAATCTTTATATATGATTAACTGCACTGTGCTGCCACCTTTCATACAGGCATTATTCTTATTAGTGGAAGAAAGGTAGAGTTCTAATCCCTGCTTCAGTTAAGATCGTCATGTTCACTAATGCGATAGGAGCATATTAAAATCGGGAGTGGTTGCAATGTCTTCCAAGTGAAATGATACTTCTGGGGGTGGCAGGCCAAGTATTGGGGTCTTCTGCTTGGCCCTGCTGCAAAATCATGAAGAATTCACCTGGCTGCTTCTGTCTAACTGGTAGAACCAAACTTAGAGCTAGGTACCGGGAAGCATATTAGTGCACTTCCTTCAGTGATAAATTATTTAATGTTGACATGGAAAGCAAATGGTGTTCAAGCTAATGTAACTATACTGTGTGATACTGAATGGGACTTAAAATTTTTGTATGAACTGGAATTTAGCAGAAAATGTTCAACTTTTTAGAAATGCAAGATTTAAATTTATGACTTTATATTCTGCAAACAATATAAAAATTTTATTTCAAGTTTAATATTTTAAAATTTAAAACCTTCACAAGCTAGGAATAACAAATATAAAACATGTGGTTATATAATTAGACTAAATAGTCCTTGCATCCTCATTTACTAAAACAAGAAAACTTACAAAAGTCATTGTAATATACAAAATTTTTTGGTATTAAATTACAACATTTGGGAGAAAAAATACTTGTAACAATGATCAATGGAATAATTTGTAACATCCAAGTAATTGTATTTTCAAATAATTATACATTATCCACAAAAGTTGATGCACAAAAAAAAATTTATAACTAGATAATATGTAAATTTCAGATTAGATATATTGCAAAATTACATAAAATAACAGTCTCTACTTAAAACTGTTAATTATTTCAAGTTTAAAAATTATTTTAAGTTTTTTCACTTATTGAAAATAGTTTCAGGGCTCACACAGATTTCCAAGAATCAAATACAAGGAATTTTTAGTAGCTTTACAGGAGGTACCAACAGTCACGTTAAATAATTTTTTATTCTTATTATAATTGTTTTAAAAATTGTTTTTAATCAAGTATGTATATAATTATAAATGTAATAATTTTCAAATAATACAAATAAATAATTGCAAAAATTAATGAGAATATTTATTTAAATTAGAACTATATTTAATGATTCAAAATAATGAAATATACATCATATAAAATAATAGATATATTTAAAGTGGTACTTTTTTGAAAGTAGAGACTAAAAATCAAGTAATACACAATAAAAATAGTTTCTTTAAAATTTTAACTAATATATATATATATATATATTTATATATGTGTGTGTATATAATCATAGGAATAAGCATAATAGTAACAATATAATATATATATTTGTGAGCATGTCAATCACTTGTAATTTATAACTGGAAATATCATTTGTACAACTATATAATTAACAAAAATGAACATTCTAAAAACGAAATAGATTTAATATCATAAAAAATAGTATTATCTTTTTATAATGTCAACAATTAAAAAGAAAAAAGCAAATGAAAATTTATAACTTTTGGATTACAGTAATTATTTCAAAAATGTCATGTACTACAAAAAATCAATTATGTAATCAATGCTTTCAGATTTAAAGAATTTTTAAGTTTATATAGTGTATAATAAACACATGTCTTAAAATGAAACTGTTAAACTTAACACGTTCAACTTACCGGGTGGTCTTCTATCCAATGGAGACATTCGCCTGCGATCCATTTCTCGACGTTCTGCATCTCTATAATTACGATTGTCATTGTAATTTCTATCCCGATTATACCAGCCCCGTTCACGTTCTCTTTCCATGCGATAGTTCCTTTCACGATCGAAGCGAGCCCTTTCTCTCATGGGTGATCTACGGTCTTGGGAAAATGATCGACGACGCATTCGATCATCAGTTGGTGATCTACGATTTCTAAATTGAGGTGTTGCACGAGTATTCCGCCTTCTAGGAGACATGCTAAATCCAATAATAACTATAATTACTCTCATATAATAAATAATAGATAATAATAGATTATCTATTATTACTATTATTATTATGTTATTATATAAAAATACAGTAAGCAAATATATATATACAGATGATTCTGATCAAATTTCATTTACTAATTAATTTTAGAATTAGAATATCAGCAAGTTTTTAGTAACATGCACTAAGGTAGTTATGAATAAATGATAAAAATCATTTAATTGTAAGATTTGGGATTTTACAGATTTAAAATAGCTATACAATATACACAATGGAATAAATTATATTAAGCTTGATATTACCAATAGGCCAATAGATAGACCACTGATCTTCCATCTGCATAGAATACCTGTTTGACAGGGTTCACATAAATTTCAAAGAATCAAATTCTAAGAATTTTAAGGAGTCTTCTAGGAGTCAAATTAAAAAATTTCTAGGAGGTATCAACATCCATGTTCAATAATTACCAATTGTTCTTAACCAAAAATACATATAATTATTTATATACAACATTTTCCAACTACCGTCAGTATATAATCCACAGTCGCATATAGTCCAAGGCAATTTTTCCAAAAAATAGTCAAAATTTTATACTGCTGATAATTTGGTGCCAAATAAAATAAAAATACACATTATGATTAAAAATATAATAAATTTCACAATAAAATATTTATAATGATAAAGATCTGTTTGAATCCACCTCAACAGAAAGTGCAATTAACTGAGATGAAAGTACGACATTTTTCAATATCCTAGAAGATTCTAGTAAAACTTATCGATTTTTAGATTTTAATCTTTTATAACAAGGTTAGACATATTTTAAACATAAACTATATTTTTTATTAATAGTTAAAAGAAAGAAATGGATTAATTTCTAGCTGCACACAGAATACATTTTTTCTGCTGTACCGCACATGCTTTCTTTTTCACCTTAAATTACACGCCTATCAACATTTTCTTCATTTGCCTTCCCTATAGTTTTCAGTTTAAAATTTGCTCTGTAACTTAATAATTTTCACTTCACTATGACAATATACTATGACAAGTCAAGACAGAATGCAAAATTATGTTAGTGAATTGCAACTTTACTATCGTTCAAAAGAATTGAATATTTATTCTTGAAAGTAATTGTCAAAGCTGATTATAGTTAAAATAATCAACTGAGTCATAACGCCATCTGTTATTTTTTTAAACATAAACGACATTTATTTCAAAATTTTATTGTAAGCTTTTCTGATGAAAAATATTTTTTCATCAATTCAAATCAGATTATCTGCGGCAGCATATAATACGCATAACGAAATTCAAACTGGACAGACAAATTTGTGAGCCATACAAAAGCCAATCCTTGTATGGCTTTTCCCAAGTCTACCAATCACTGAAGGCATTTTCCATCACACATATTAAATATTTTTTTTCAATCTTTATTTCATTGATAAACAAAATTCATCCCGATTCACTGAAATTATACCCAATTTCCACTAAAGGAGATATGTGTATAAAATTTACGGGTATATTTTAATTCATAAATTTTATATTTAGACATTAATATTCAGTGAATT
The DNA here is from genome assembly GCA_030067965.1 of Latrodectus elegans. Classification (NCBI taxonomy): domain Eukaryota; kingdom Metazoa; phylum Arthropoda; class Arachnida; order Araneae; family Theridiidae; genus Latrodectus; species Latrodectus elegans. The sequence continues at coordinate 96,514,066 of CM057822.1, forward strand.
TCATGAAATAGAAACAAATAGAAAAAACAGAAACAAATAGAAAAATAATCAAAATCACACATTTGATTACAACACATTATCATCTTATAGATGATTACTTCATTTCATTTCATACACATAATTTTAAACACTACATCTGGTTCTGGCTGAACTGGATTATCATTAAGGTATTGTAACTGAACTGGATTCTTCTTTTAGACAACAGTTTTGCACACAATAACAATCAAATATCGATCATGCAGTCATCTTGCAGTAACATGAAGAGCTAATAATTAATTTTGTTTTTGGACAATTTTCAATATTAAAATAAAAAAAATTACAATATTTTTTTACAAATGCATCAAGATTTAAGTAAAATTTCCAAGAGTAATTCATGATTTTCAATTATTTAAGTCAAAATTCCAGGAGTTACATAAACAATGATTTGATTTTCCATGAAGACAAAAAATCTTGGGACTCATTATGATTTAATGAAAAGTTGTTACTCTTTGCAGTTTTAGATCTGATCTTGCTAACATTTCTAACAATGTGTTGCATTTCTGCATGAGCATTTGAAGGAATAAATTATATAGGATTCTTCATGCTTTCCACCTTCACAAGTTAAGATGGACAGTTATTTTTAAAAGAAATTCTCCATAAATGTACCAGACAATGGATATTTGATTTCAACACTTTTAGTTTCACCACAAAAATATTTATAATTATTTAGGCAATTTGTCACTTAAAAAATTTCAATCACTGTCAGCCATTTCTAACAAATAAAAATATGCTTTAAGGATTTTTTGAGTAAAATACTCTATGTTGATGAAAAGAATATTACAAGTCTTCATAAGAAATCATTAGATATTTCACGAATGCAATGCAAATAGTTTCAAACTACAAATGTAATTTTGAAATTGCATTTGTAGTTTGAATTCAAATGGGAAGAGCATTACATTATAATTTGGAAAATGACATACTCAAAAGAAATATGTTCATATTCTTCAATTTACTCTTAGATAGAACTCATTGATCATAATGACAGAGCTATTGTCCTGCAATACATTTTTTGAATAATTTCATGTTTGCATCATGATGAATTTGATGTCTAATAAACAATTATTTACTCTCAACTATTCATTGCAATGCAGGGAAAGTGAAATCTTTAAATAAATATAGTCAACATTCAGATTAAAACATATTTTAATATTTTTATGTAAAAAAAAGTAATTTAGAAAATATGATTAATTTAACAATAAGCATATTGCATATAATTTAACAATAACATTTTAAAAGCCAGTGATATTGTGGTAGTACTTTGTGTTTCCAAAGCACAGGCATGTAATTTGATCAGGCGAGGCTAACTCAAATATCCTCCCTTCAATGGATCAATAAAACTGGGTACCAAGCCCGATTGGGAGCTAAACACTAAGGGTTTGCATTAGACTAACAAACCTAACCAGAATATAGGTTACAGTCATGAAACTGATCCTGAAAAGGACCTTTGTATTTCCAGAGTCATGAAACATTGACTTCCAAATGGACTGATGTTGCTGAATATAGTAATCAGACAGTTTATATTGTGGAAAATCAAAATGCAGTGAATGGTATCACTTAAATCAGCAATTATTCATTTCATTTTTTCCATGCATCATACAATTAAATTTAAGATTGATTCTAAGATATTGTGTAATGTTATCAAATTAAAATAACTTAGGAATTGCTAATATTAAGTAATAACATACTATTGTGTGTGTATTACCCTTCCACAAATAAATATAATCAAACATATTAAAAACAGATGTTAGTAAATTTTGCTGAGATCATTTTTATGAACATTTTTTACAATATTTTAAAATGAATCTCTTTAAAAATTGCTTTTCGTAATTATAATGATGAGCATAAGTGTCTTTTATTTGAGTTCTTGGGACAGTCATAACTTTCAATACCACAATATAAGAAACACTTCAGTTGCAAAAATCTAATCATTAAGACACATTTTTATAAGTATGTAATGAAAAATTCTGTGTGATAAAAAATAAACTAAATTGTTACAAACTCATAATAGATAGGTAATGACAGAACAAAAAAATATAGATAAAAAAAATATTAATATCTTTCACAAATATCATTTGTATAGGCAAATTTTCCAACGTATTGATACAATGAAATAATTTTTAGTTTCCTGAAGCATTGCAACGTATTCATAAGTGACATTACTATTTTTTAAGAACATAATTTATCTTCTTAAACATTAGTTGTCTTATTAACAAAAGTATTTCAATTGTATAAAGTTAATAGCAAACAAACTAGACAATTTATCTCACCTTTGATCATAAGGACTGGGTCTACCTTTCCTTGGTGATGGAGATGCAGAATGAGATGCCGAAGAACCAGAAGATGATGAAGATGAACTTCTAGCAGCACCCTGTATAGAAAATAATGAAATGTTTCTCCATCAAATCATAATAAACAATTTAAAATGTAAAATTTACTTAGATCTGTTGTTTGATGGTCATTTCTTGAACATAAAATTTAAAATAGATATTCTAAAGTAAGCATGCAAAGACCAACATCTGGGAGAACTTGTGTGTTATTAAACAAAGGCACAACAATCATTCATTTACTATTATAACAGAAACACTACATTATCAGGATTAAATATTCTATATCACTTACAGATGCATAGAAAATAAATAAAAATAAATGACATTATATCAATTATTTTGATTATATTTTTCAAAAATTATTTAGCAAACTGATTTATATGCAGAAAACTAAAATTATTTTCAGAGCATTTAAGGATATTTTAAGGATACAAAAAGATTTTTCAAGTCAATAAAATATATTTGAAAGATAACTTCTTACAGAAATAAGAACATTCTCTTCCTTGATGGAATTAGATAGTATCTTTTTTTATAAATTTTTTAAAGGGTATTCAAACTCAAATAATTTTAAAGTAAAAATATTTTTTATTAAAAAATTTATGTTTTTAAATTTTAACTTGATTAAAAAATGTTTCAAAATTTTGATTTCTTTGGTTTACAAAGAATATAGCTTCGAAATTCCAACTATTACACTTCAAGGTTCCATTACAATGCATGACCAGAATAACAATCACTGGTTTAATACAGCAATACACGTTTGTGATGTAAAATATTTATGTACTAAATTCAAGTAATTTCATCAGCATGCAATAGTACTTAAAAAATAAAATGAAAAATTAAATAATAAAAAAGAATGTTTAGAAATTTTAATACATTTCATTAAACTAACTTTTCAATATTTTCTTGCTCAAACATGAAATTTATTTCCAAATTATTAAAAAATTAAATTCAACAAAGTACATAAGCATATTAAGTGATCATGATTATCAAGCATAAGAACAATATAAACTCAATAGCATATGCAAAATATAACCTTAAGAGAAATAAAAAGCATAAAATATGAAATAGGACACCCATTATGAAATGTTGGAAAAAATATAAAAATAACCAGCTCTTATTTTTACAACATCCATTTTTCCTTAAAGAAAAAAAGTTTTTGCAAAAATATATTTACTCTTTAAAAGCCAATCATATAGTTAGACGTTAAAATTAATATAAAAATATTCTAAATGAAACAAACAATCTTCAAATAAAACATGAAATTTAAATTTGTGAATTAAAGTGATTTTTTTAATAAAATTTAAATTAAAAACATGACAATTTAGAAATAAATTTTAGTATTTTTCATTTTCCTGGACTCAAGCTATGAAAGTTTTACTAAAATAAAGAAAATGAGGATCAGGAAAGTGAAATTATGCAATCATCAAATGACCAAATGTAATTCTTTTACATAAAAATTGAGGTCTTTATAAACAAAAATTTAAGAGAAAATTTTGTTTGATGAGAAATTTATTTCTGATTAGAGATTGTTTACAAGAACTTGAAAATGAAGTTTATTTTTAAACCTTTTTCAAAGCCTAAAAAAGTACAATTATCAAATCAACAATGTTTTAGAAGTCATTGATAGAAGCCAATTTTGAAAATATGTGTTTATCTTCTAATTTTTCTAATATATTAAAAAAACATTTTTAAGAATGTTCACTTAAATATACTTGACTGCATAAAGTACTTTATTAACAGAAAATTAAATTCACTTTGCAATAAAAATTGAGGTGGTAAATGTCAATGCTTAACTATAACAAAAACATTGTGAGAACATTTTTCTACCTTGTTTATTTCATTAGCATGCAGTTTAATCTCTTAAAAAGGATTTAGCAAGATAATGAACTAACATAACAAAAGCATTTAATTTTGAATATTGTGATAAATATGTGATAAAAGACACATATTATTCAGCTAATCAATAGAAAAAAAGTTAATTTGTTGTCAAAAAATATTAAAAAGTTTTCATTTTTATTTACATTTCCACACAGCTCAAAATTACCAAATAAAAATCAATATATTTTCCCACAATTTAAGGAACTAAATAATTTATATATTACATCTCTTAAAGAAACTTTATTCAAATAACTCTGTAATACACTTACTTAACACTTTGAAATAATTATAAATAAATCAACACTGAAAATTGAATTACTCATTTAACACTTAAATTCAGTTTTTAAAGATATGTTTACTTTTTTAGATGGTCTTCCCTTGCCTTCTAATGCTTTTCTGACAGGTGATTCTTCTTCAGAACTAGAATCGGATTCACGACCATGTGAACGATAATGTCGGGTCTTTTGTATAGAATCCTTTTTAGGAGCAATTTCAAATGCTTCTTTTTCCTGAAATATTTATTTGCCAAATACAAATAAAGTACCTTTTCAAAAATAAAAAGCAAAAAATCTGAAAATATTTTGGTTAGAAAAAAATAATTTTGTAATTTATGTACATTTCAATTTCAAAATAAAGAAGATTTGAACAACATCATTAGAGAACAAAGATATTTTTAAAAAATTTACCAGAAGTGTTTATTAATGACACAACATTTATTTAAATAGCTACTTATTATTACAGTTTAGGCATAATATTATGAATTACTGAACCTATACCCAGCAACATGGAAATCAAGTTCATGGTAGGACATACCATGGAAAAATTTAAGTGCAATCCTACTTCTAGTTTATTCAAAATCTCTTTTTATAATGAACTCTTCTTTAAACTTTGAAAAACAAACCTTCAAAAACATTTAAGAATTTGGAAATATTAGCAAACAAATCTTTCATAACATTAAATTATTAAGGTTAGGTTTAATTTAAGGTGTCCAATATTTTCTTCCTAATGTTTTTTTTTTTTTATATTTTTTATTTATTTATTTTTTTTATGATTATACATTTTGTAAATTAATCTATTATTGACAGAATGAATGAGAAATTTGGGCTTAAAAGTATAGTTTTAGAATCTTTTAAAATAATAAGGAAATATAAAAAAACATAAAATAATATGCATTATCAAAATTTTTAAACAATTTTTTTTATTTTTTCACCAACAAGTTTTGAAATTTATGTTAGAGCAATTATCACATAAAATTTAAAAAAGTACACTAAATCTCACACAGGATGCCTTGTTTTATTAGACTTTCTTTGTTGTATCCTATCATTTACAGATAAACTACTGTCATTAACATTGATATTCACTTTTTTAATATTTTAAATTTATAAATATTAAATTAGAAGAATTTAATAATAAGGTAAAAAAAAAAAAAAAGAAAAGAATGCTATAATGTGATAAGATAAAAAAAAAAAATGTTAATTTAGCACTAATTGCAAATTTTAATTTTATTAATCTAAAAAATGCCTTTAAAAATTAATTATTTTTGGTATTTATATACTATAGTACATTTTATATTTGCTATAAATTACTTAAAACATTACTTAAACATAACTTGGAACCAAAACTTAAAAAAAAAAAAGATTTTACTTTATTATTAGCTAATATTTTATCAACATGAAATTGAGAAATCAACTGAAATAAAAACCACTCAGTTCACAAAACCTTTATGTATTTAAATCACACAGAATGAAATTGCACAGAAAATGTAGTGCCCTGGATACACATCTCACACATGACCATTATAAGATTTAAATCTCATAATGGTCAACATCTGCTGGCATTTTCCTCCCTTGAATTTCTATTCCACAACATGTTACAAATTGAATGGTTTTGTAACAACCATTTATTTGTAAATATGTTGAAAAAATAAATTAAAAAAATAATCAATTTTTGTCAGAAAATAACAAATTGCATATTAACTGAATCATTGGTTATTTGAATTATATTTTTTTAAATAATTCTATTAGTACAAAAACATTGTTAATCACGCGATTTCAAGGGATGACTCAATGAAAAAAGACAAAGTTATAAAGATTATGATGTCTAACATTTAAATCTATTGAACCAACATAGAGTTTAACAGTAAATTCATATGAAAGCACAACAAATAATAAATATAAAGGCAAAATATTATACAAATCAAATAAAATATTTACTCTAAAGTAGTAATCAGGCAAATAATATTTAAATTTTAAAGGAATAGATTTTAGAGCACTTTTGAAATTTAGCAATGCCAAAAATTTATTAAATTTTAGTATTATAAATGAACTAGCAATTAATAAAATACATTCTCAATTTAAATAATTTTCATTAATAATTAGATCATTGAACTTTTTATTTCAATTTAAAATATGAAAAAAAGCAAACTTTCTGTGTAGTTTTTTACTTTAGAAAACTAATAATGATGTTAATTTTTCAAATCCCTATAGTTTTGATACAAAAATATATATATATAAATGAGTAGAATAATTCAAACTTAATAATTTTGAATTAGTTTATTTCAGTATTTTTAAATATGTTAACCCCTAAACCGGCTATCCCGAGGTAACTCAGGCAATCAATTCTGTGTGTTTTCCGGCTATCCCGAGCCCCTTGTTAGGGGCAACTAGCTTCATTGCAGTGCTTCAAATTCAACTTCCAGAATCGACGGATTACCGTGAAATCGTAGCTGGGGAATTTATTTACTTATTTCTGGTTAGTGAATTTATGTTTACATAAATTTTAATTTTGATTAAAACTTTCACTCAATTTACATTTTGCTATAAGAAAGGGAAATGATATTAAAATACATCATTAATTGCTTATTTCAGAAAAACTGTGAGAAATATTTTCTTTAATGTTTAAGAAATGCATATCTGTTTCAGAGACATTATCATATAATTTCACTATAAACTCTCTAATGAACAAATTTAAATATTTAAAAAATGTTTGGATTTAGTAATCACAAGCATTTTTTCATATAAGGAAAACAGCGGAGAACATGTTAAATTATTTAATGTTTTTATTGTGAAATTTCAAATTATTTCAATAATTTTTTTTTTTTTTTTTTTGTAAAATTAAGGATATTTTAAACTAATATTTTGTAAGTATAATTTAAAATTATTAAAGTTAAACTTACTTACAAATTCTGGAAAATCTGAAATTTCCTTTATTATGGAAAAGAAATATTTTCACTTACTATTTTAGTGATTATATTTTAGGTATTAAGCTTTTTTTCTCATATACTTCAATATCTAACAGCTTCAAACTAAAGATTACACTTTCACCTTCTTGAAACAGAATATTTCAAATAAGCACTATATATGGCTTTTTTCATTCCTTTAGTGCATTTTCGAAAACAAAGTTCATTGACTCAATTCTAATAATTTGGCCTTCAATAAGATGTTTCTAACATGAGAAATAAATTTTATTTTTGTGATAAATTATGATAAGTATTTTTAACAGGTTAAACTTTATGTAAAATTAATACTTTCGAACCAGACAAATTATTCATTTCTGGTTAGTGAATTTATGTTTACATAAAAATATTTTTGTGATTATTTACTTCTTTAATCAAAACTATCAAATCAAAAGTAGCTAAATATTTTTAATTTATAATTAGCAACTTTTTATTTTATTTAATTTATAACCATCAAAAGAAGAATGAAGTTATATCATTATTGTACTATAAAGTACTTTTAAAAAAATCTTTCTCTAAATTTATATAGCCTATAATGATTTGCATGTCAAAGCAGTTATAATTCTGTGAAGGCAAAAAATATTTAAGGTAGGCCTAATATGAATATGTGAAAAAATGTGATATTGACAAATTCTATATTAAATATTCAATTATTAGAATATTATTGTAAAACAGCATTAAGATGACCCTGTTTTCATATTTTTGCCATTTTTCTCCTTTAGAAAAACAAATATTCATAGGAGATGCATTAATTTTAGTATTTGTGTAAAACAATTTAAGAAACACTAAAAGATATATAATAACAACACAGGATTTTGTATGGAGTGATGTTTTTTACATAATTAGAAACAGAAATCTTTCAGTACGAGGGATTTAATAAGAAAAATTTGCTTTTGAAATTTCCATCTGATGTCAAGTTTATTATATACTATAAAATCTGTTGTTAGATAATTAAGTTAGCTTTTTATTTTTTTAAATTATTAAAAATATACAATATCTAAATTCTTCAATCTGTATGTATTAAAACAACAGAAGCATTTCTTTTAATGATTTTGAAAATTATTTGATCATTTTAAAAATATACTGATTTTGAAAAGTATCTGCAATGAGTACCAATTACAAATAAACAGCAAATTAATTAATTATTATAGTTATTTAAAATCAATACATTTTTAACAATCTGGGAAATTAAAAACATTTTTCTAATTTTAAATAAAAAGTAATGTAAAAAAAGTAAAGTAAAAGTAATTATATATAATTTATATATATATATATATATATATATATATATATATATATATATATATATATATATATATATATATATATATATATATAATGACATTTAAAAATTATAATATGATATAATATGATATTCATTGTGATGGCTAAATTATATATTTTTAAGATTTTTTTTTCTAAATACAAAAACTGCTAAGAAATAAATTAAATTTCCTGATAATAATTTACAAAATAATTAAATTAAAATTAGTATTTAGTGTTATAAAAAATTATAATAAGGACTTGAAGAAATTTTCAAGCGTAACATTCTCAAAGCAAACTGGTAGCACATGTGGGTTTCTACAGCTGACAGCAATTGATGGGCTTCCCTGCTGTAAGTCATTAGAATGTGATTATTATGAGGTGGTCCAGGGTACAATAGAAATACGTCTTATCAAGAATGCTTTTGTATTCATGACAAGTGCTAAAGGGGGGAAAAACTTGCATTACTGAGAAAGCCAAAACGTTGCCACCACGAAGCAAAAATGATGTTTTCTTCACAGAACTCCAGACGGTTAAGGGGAATTTTATTAAATAATTGCATGCTTATTGATTCATATAACAAATTTAAGTGCATTTCCTAAGACAGATAATTTTGAATGGTAGCATATACGAAAGAATAAAAGTTAAAAATCATACCACTTTTTTTGGAGCTTCTGCCAGGCGTTCTGATTCCATGGACCTTTTAGTTCTTTTCGATGGTTGAGGAGAAGCTGATCCTGAAGGTGAAGAAGACACGGAAGACGACTCAGATGAAGAGCGAGACTTTCTTTAAGAAACAATGCAATAGAATATTTATATACATGTTAAAAAATGCATATATTAAGAGTTTGAAATGTAAGAAATATTTTTGAGATAATAAAAACATATTAAAGCCGACTATATTTCTTGTTCCATCAAGCCTAAGTTAGCAAGACTAATACATGTTTTAAAAGTAAATTAAGAACAAACTAATTTTGTTTACAGTTAAAACATTCTAAGCAACATAATACTTTTTAACTTTGTAAACTAATGCTTTCCACTGCAAGGTGCTTAAAACAACAGCTGAAATAATTTCGAAGACAATATTAAATCTACTAACTCAATTAAAGCTATCAGTTTTTAACTACAGATAAAACAATTTTTACATATTTGGACCACCTTCAATGATGAACACGGATTAAACAAACCTAGTTTGAGGAATGTGGATCATAAAATTATCACTTATTACCCAAAATGTCGTGGTGGTCCACTGATAGATCTTGGTATGCTAAATGACAAACACCTGGACTGTTATAATAAAATTACAAGGACTTTTTAGATAGTCATTAAAATTTAAATTTTCAGATTTTTCCTAACTGCTTTTATTTTGCACTTCATGAAACAATGTTGCATTCATTCTCAATCAATTCTGTAGAAATATATAAATCCAAAAATAAAGCTTTAGAAAATAACATTTCCTATCATCAAATACTTTATTGTTAATTAACTTTTAACTGAATGTAAAATTGATTATACACAGTGACTAATTGGAATTTTTAAAGTGGACATTTAATAACTATAAATGTTTTGTTTAAAAGCTTTTATTTAAAAATAACATGTTTACATTTAAAAACATCATCAGAGTGTAAAATAAATGAATAGGTCAAATAAAATATTTTGCTCATTTTTCAGATAAATGCTGCTTTATATTTAAAACACACACAATATAAATTAACTTCTTAATTTTATGATTTTTTAAATTCCTCTTGAATGCTTAGTTTAAATAGTAGAATTTTATCAATATTTCATTTTACTGATACATATAATAAGTTTCCTATAAGGTATAATTTGCAAATGAATTTTTAAAAAAATACGAAACTAACATACTATCATATTAAAAAATTTTGAACCTTTAAGAAATTAATTATCTTGGAGTAACATGTTTGATTATAATTTATAACAATATTCAAATTCAAATATAATCAATTAATTATTGAAATGTTTTTTCTTCTTGAGTTAATGACTAGTAACTTTTTCATACAATAACATATTTTTTTATGTTAAAATGTTAAAATTTAATAGCAATAAATTGTTACAATAAAAATTTTAATTATACACCATACTACATTACTATAATATTACTAATAACTATATTGAATTTAGAAACATTCTCAATTCAATTTTAAAATATCTCTAAATTATTTATGTTGAATTTATTAGAATATGCAGTGACCTAGTTGATTAATGCATCATTCTCATTAACAGAAGATAATGAATTTGAATCAAAACTTAGCGCAAGATCTGTCATGCTCACTTTAGTAAACCACCTTTTAGATGGCTAGAGCATGTTAAATATATCATGGTTGCAATCAATGCCCTTAAAGTGAAATGGTACCTCTGAGAGTGACAGGCCAAGCGAAAGGGAGTCTGATACCCTGCTTCTATATTAAGAATATTCTCAATTCAGTAGCTTTCACTTAACTTAGTAGAAGGCATTTCTGGACTAGATACATAGAAATACGCTTATATAAAAATAATATGGAATTTACTAAAACATTCATTTTATTTCACTCAATTTGAGATATAATAATATATGAGTAATAATAAATTAATTGAAATAACAAGAGCAACAAGTAATAGGCTTCATAAATCATTTTCTAAACATCTATATCTTTTTTCCAGATAGAATATCACAAACAATTGTAGATTAAAAATTAAAAATCAATAGTCAATTGCAGCAATAAAAAATAATGAACTGCACTCCTTTCCATTGTCTTTAAAAAAATTAAATCTGCATTTTTATCTAGAGAATCATGATAATATAAGTTTTAAATAAAAAATTATACAACACTAAATAATGTGTTTAAGCCTGACTTTTACTTTCCAGGCAACAATAAAAAAGCAAATTACTAAATTTTCTTTTCCATGTAGCAATATTTAATTCAAAATTACAAAATTGAAAATCTGGACATTTTAATTTATATCATGATGTACATTAGTTTACATTAAACTTCTACAAACTGATAACGCAGATAAAATGTGTAAAATATTTAAAGCATACTATTAAATTGATACATGAAAGACTATTTAAATTAAAAATTTAATTAAGAAAAAATTAGAATTAATAAGGGGTTTTAAATAAAGAAAATGACAAAATAAGGAAAAATAAATTTTAAAAACTACCTTTGAACAGGTGATCGACGCCTTGGTTGAGGTGAACGCCTCCTATTAACAGGTGATTTTTGACGCAGTTGTTTTCTAGGAACACTACGCTTACGAGGCGAGGGTGAACGTCTACGAACAGGAGATCGAGACCGGCTGTGCCTACTCGGTCTGCTTCGTGGCAGAGGAGAACGGCTTCTGCGAGGAGGAGACTTGCGGCGCTTGGGAGGAGGAGGAGAATGGCTTCTCCTTCCAGGTGATCGACTATATCTTGGAGAATGCTTCCATCGATTTGATGGAGAACGACGCGGAGAAGGACGTTTTCGTACTGGAGATCGACTCCTCCTAGGACTGCGGCTTCGACTTGGCCAAGATTTGTGAGGGGAGGATCTACTTCTTCTTGGTGATCTTTCTTTTCTGGGAGATTTTCGTTCTTTGACAGGTGATTTGCTTCTGCCTGGAGATTTCCTTCTTACTGGAGATGGTGACTTGCTTGGCCGAGGAGACTTTTCTTGTATTGGTGAAGAGGATTTACTTTTAGAACGACTCCTGCGACTGGGAGAAGCTTTTTTGTTATCATCAACTGGAGACAGAACTTGATGTGGTGATCTACTTTTACGGGGTGGAGAGGAATGATTTCTTTGGGGTGATTTTTCTTTTTCAACAGACCGGCTCCTTTGAGGAGATCGAGTACGTGATCTGTAAATAGTTGACAACATTAAGTTCCTATTTTGCAAAGTGAAAACCTTATTTGTATAAACTGTATTCGCTATCATAGTATTAATAAAACTTTGGATAGCAAATACAATGCAACTGCATAAATATAACACTATTCCCAAAATAATGCAACTAACTCCAATAAAATATTTTGTTTAATCAATTGCTAATAGACATCGACCCAAAAACTTGATAAAAAAATTAATTTCAAAGATAAAAACAGTAGGATGAATTCATATAGTAACACTAAGTTTAATGAATATCATAATGTATTTATAAAACATATTTTAACAAATTAAAATATTTCAAAATAGTGAATATTTACAATGTTTTTTTCTGGAAATATATTCGCAAGTTAGCTTTTTTAAATAAATGGTAGGAAAAAATTAATTATTTAGGATGGTTGGTTGGTTGGTTTTAGTGGCGCAAGGTCCAAGTAAGGACAAGCTGCGCCTAATTATTTAGGAAAACTATAAATGAAGAACAATTGTATAAAATTATCAATAATGTCTCTATATTGTATCAATATATATGTTATTTAAATATCATAACACTTACAAGCATCTTAAACAAATTTTGTAACACCCTCAAAATTTGATATTGAATATGAATTCATATAAGTGAAGAAACTTTTGTAAGAAGGAAAATGAGATTCAATTTAACACAATGATGTATTTTATGATGAAAATTATTGATGCAGCATACTTAACTTTTTTAACAAACCTCCCAATTAATAAATGTATTTCTCATCCTCAATTTTATAATAGAAAACATTTTTGGTTTGATTTTAAGAAATAATAATTTTCTTATACATATGAAGAAAGATGGAAGTTTAAAACCATTTTATTTTGAAGGATATTACCAATAAATTATTGGAAATATCTTTTAGAGATCAATTAGGTTATTTTAATTTTGACTAATTTAAAATTTTAATAAAATAAGTGATTTAAGTTATTTTTAACTCTTCAAAATATATTTATAATGTACACAAAGATATCTATAAAAATGAGATAATAGCACAAATCAAAGTTATTTTAAATTTGAAAAATTATAATGCATTAAATAAAATAATTATGCATACAAAAATAATTTATTTCTCACATAATTTAATATAAAAAATAAAATAACTTAATATTATGAAATGCGCTATTTCTTGTAGGGAATCCGAAATTATAATACATAAATTTATGTAAGGTTTATTACATTTATCACTAAAATAATGTGGAATAAATATACATTAACAGAAATACTGACAGTCAAACCAATTCAATTTCCTTAAATCTCAATAATAGTGTTTTTTATTAATAATGTTTTTTTATTATTCAAATTTAAATTTAAAAAAATTTCACAATTTGCCTTTTTGTAATTTACAACTCGAGAACTATTCCACAGTATTAATCAAAAAATATTTTTAATAGGTGGCAATACCAAATAAACAATCAGTTTTAGATTCTATTGCAATCACTGAATTTGAAGGTTATTTGAAATAATTAACTTTTAAAACATATATATTTTTAAATGTAATTAAAGAATTGATGTAAAATTTAATATTAAAGATATAAAAAATTTTTTATAGATTTTTTACTCACATTGTACTTTTTCTAGTATATTTAGATTTAGTTATATTTGCTGTAACTTTATAACAACAACTAAGGGTACAGAAAAAATATTTCCAACATTTGAATGTATTTATCATTAAAAAAATGCTAAAAAACAAAATGAGCTAAAAATCTAAGACTGTTGTAGATATATTTATCAATAGAAAAGTTTTACATTAAATTTTTCGTTCAAAAATTTTTTTTAACTTTTTCCTCCAGCTTTGCAAAATTTAATATCTTTTTGGCTTTATTTACAACAGAATCCTTTTTTATTTTAACTCAGATTTCTTTCTCCAATATCAATGTATTTTATTCAAATACTAATGATATAAATTAATAATTTTACAAAACAGAAATTAAGAGTGGTAGAAATTATCTAATAGTTTTGAAGTATCTTTTTGGAAAATATAGAATACATTGTAACTATAATCACACTTGAAAGAAAAATGCTGGGTAATTTTCAGGGCCTTTTCTTTCTACATGCAGCAATTCACTTCAAAATAAAAGCTATTTCATTCTACCATAACATACTTTCATTAAAAATAAATAGATGCTAGGATTATATTTTATAGCTTAATTCAGAATTTCATTTTATCATTTTGTATATATCTATATATATAACTTAATTTTACAATTTTTTTGGCTATTTTTGGCTATTATATTTTTACATAAAATATAAGATATATGTAAAATATTGAACAATTTGAACAAAGGACTTTTATTATCTTCCATATATTAAACATTTTTATACCTCTCTTTTTTCTTAGAATGCCTGCTACTTTGAGATGGTGATTTTGACTGTGATCGACGCCTTCTACTTTTAGAAGAATTTTCCTTATCACTAACTTTCTTGGAAGAACTTTCAGATCTATTAAAGGAAGTAAATAGAGAATTCATAGCTTTATATAATTACAGGAAATTCAATATTAAGAAATAAGCAAAATTTTCATTAAAATAAGATTTCCTAACTAATTTAATATAACCGTTTAGAATAACTTGCTTTTATATGCATGACATGAAGATAAATTTTAAACAAATATACAATATTTTTAAGCAAACTTTAGTAAGAAAACAAAATAAAAATTTAATATAAAAAGCATTAAATAATGTATCATTTATAATTTTCTTTCAAAGATGTAGAATGTGATCAAATTTCATATTATTTAATTTCTCTGAATTTGCATCTCTTCAGATATTAGATTATTGGATATATTCAAGACATACATATCAACATTACTATAACCAGATGTTAAATAAATTATAATTATAGTGAAGAAACTAGACATACCGCTCAGATTTCTTTTTTCTTCGTCCGTGATCAGAAGACGATGAAGAAGAAGAGGAAGAACTGCGACGTGATCGTCTGTCCCGTTTTTTAGATTTCTCATCATATTTTTTAACATTTGATGATATTCTATCATGTTCTTCCTAAAATATTTATAAAATTTTAAAAACGCTTAAAATTTTTAGCATTTACTATCCTGATTGATTAGCTTTAATTGTTTTAATTTACATAATTAAACATTATAAATTTTCATTTAAAAATAATAAACTTTTATACTATTTTACATGCTCATTGCATTTGATTAAGCTCAAAATTCAATGTGCATTTATCCATAAGAATTTATGAAATAAACATTCAAACACTTAATTTGAATAACTAATTATCATTTAATTAACACATTAACTTGAATACTTAATTAAAAAGTCATACTGCTTTGTAACTTTAAAAAGGCATAAGAAAATAAATAAAAAAAAATTAATAATTCTGCTCCATTTTGTGATTTCTAATTCCTTAAAATTATAAAATTCTATTTTATAATTAAAATTAATTTTAATAAATATTTTCTCAGAAAGTCTATTTGACTTTGTGAGATATGCAGTCATGAAAACTTTCAAAAACAAATGAAATGTTTTTATATTATTTATAAAAAAGGATACACATTTTTTATTAATATTAAATAATATGAACAAATTTTATGTAATTTAACTGCACTGAATTTACACATTCTTTTAAAAACTACATTCCACTTTTAATTTTGAATATTTAAATTCAAAACAATAAACATTCTAAATCCATTAATTAAGTAGCATATCATTTAATTGGGTGATTTATAGCATAAGTAACTTTTAGAAGAGTGTAAATGCACAAAAATCATAGAATTACAGAAATAATATATATTTTACTTTTAAATACAGTAAAATATATGCAATTGCACAAACTTTCTGTAAAACAGTAGCAGTTGTTAGTTTGCTACTCAACAGACATCTTTTGTTCATAAGGAATAATTAGATTTAGGACCTACAGGTTATATTGATTGCAAATCACTACAAACATTTAAGACTGTGATGAAACATAACATTTAAAAAAACTGATGTATAGTTTGATAATCAAGTACAATAAAAATTCTAAAAAAAAAGAAAATTTAATCTCTGGTCTTTTTTCATTATTATTTTTTTCTTTTCTTTTTTCTACATACAAATGCACAGTGAAATCAAAAATAAAATATAAAGAAAATATCTTCTCTTCCATTCCTTACAATTTTAATTTGGATTTTTATTTTTTCCTTTCTTCTCTCTCTCTCTCTCTCTTTTCCCCATACAAATGTATACTGAATGCAAAAATAATATAAATGCTTAATTTTAAATGACAAATTGAATAAAATATAATGTTTTCCAACTTATAACTTTTTTCTTATTTCATTTGCTTCCTAATTTTTTGTAATGATAAAATACTGGAGGAAAAGTTATAATATTGTCAACAGCCAACAGTATGAAACTAAAAGCTTGGATTTCAATTTGAGACTACAATTAATTATCTTTGAAATCAATATTTTGGATTACTTTTGATAAATGATAACTAACTGAAACTGGAAAAGCTGATCTTACGATCACTTTATCTTTCCCTTCTGCTATCTCTATAGGCTGATTGCTAGTTTGGTAAAACTTTTGTTATGACTTTAAGAAATATTGCTAAATCAAAGCATTATATCTTTCTAACTGCTAAATCCTGCAACTTATTTAAGGTTGCTAACTTCAGACTTTTTACAAATTTTTGATAATTGCTTTCATTAACAAATTACTTATAAAATTTTAGTAAAATCAAATTTGCAAGTAAATTACATCCCAGAGCTATATTTCTTTGTTTTACTGGATGATTAACTATTACTCTGAATTTCCATTATCAGGAAATAAGTTCTGCACTTTGTGATATGAACAGGACTTCAGATTTTTATATTTATTTATGAAGGTACATAATCAGTCAAAGCAAGTTTGCATACTACATTTCAAGAGTAAATTAACTTCAATCATTCATGCTTGAAATTAAACTTATTTTATTAAATAATTCTACCAATATCTGAAACTTAGGTATTACAAAAAGGTAATCCAACTAAAATAAAATAGTCAGAGAAACATAATAATTTTTTAATTAATTATGCCAAATAATTAAATAGACAAAATTTAGATTTTGATGAAAATATTTTTAATGAAATATTCGGAAATCTTTAAAATTATTATTTAAATAAATTCATTTATTGCACCATAAGTAATAAATTTTTATGTATGTATTAAAAATTGTACATAAATAATAATTTTATAGTTATGTAATACACAAATACTTTACATTAAAATGCTTCTAAATAAACTATAAAATATAAAACAATCTCTCTTATAATAAAAATTCATTACTATTCGTTTTTTAATTTCATCTTTTTTCTGCTCAAGTATGACAGCTGGAATTCCGTCAGCACTTTCCTCTGCACTGATCAACAAAGTCCACAACTCAGCCATAAATTCTCTTGCATTTTTCCCATTCAAGAAACCAGTTAAGTTGATTTGCATCATTCGGGCATCAGGAAACTAAATTGAAAAGAATGAAGCAATGAATAATGAAACATCACTCTCAATAAAATTGTTTCACACTGTTTATTACAAGAGAGGGCATTAATTGGACTTCAATCAACCATTGGACTGCCAACTTATTATTTTATTAAAGAATGATTTACCTACCTTAAAATATATTTCTTTAATTCCTGATTGTCATTGAAAATGATTGCAAGATAAATAAAAAATTAAAAATAGCTCACAGCCTAAATAAGTATGTATATCTTTGGTTTACATACAATTCAATAAACAAAATTCTAAATTGTAATATTTAATATTTTTTAAATGTTTAAACTCTAAAGTTTGTCACTTTAAAAGAATTTTAAAATTTTTAATTTCATCTGGGGTAACAGAGCATACACATGATACAGTTTAGATTTGAAGAAACATGAAATAGTATTTAACAAAAACAGTAAAAAATTTTATTTTTCAATTATTCTTATTATAACACAATGACAATTAGATTGGAATTTTAATACACATATTGATAAGGCACATATTTAATTTTGAGAAATATACAATAAACTTTATTCATTACAAAAATGTATCAGTTATTTTTTTTATTGAAGCTATTAAATAAGTAGACTTATTTAGGAGTAATGACATTTATTTTTGAAATAATAAATCCAAACAAAACATAAATTGTTAGAAAATTTCAGATTATTAATCCTTATTTTTAGCATAATAATTCCAATCTTTTATGAATATTTTAAAACTTTTTATTTTCTATCTTCAGTTTTCTCAGGTTATATTTTTAGCAAAATAAAACTATAACAAAAGTAACACAAATTATGCACAGACACATATATAATGTAATGGATGAATTACTGGATTGCTCAAGCTATTATTTCAAGTGTATTATCACAATTTGGGAAGAGGCTCAAGAAGTACACTAACTTTTCCAGCATTCAGCAAGAAGCCAAGAGATTAAGATTTGTGTAAGACATTGCATTTGTTAGCAGCAAGACACCTGCTCCTTCCCACACAATTGTATATATTTATAAATATGTGATAATTGTAAGTCTAGATAAGAATGATTATTTAATTAAATTATTACACCTCATTCTCTCTCTCTCTCTCTCACACACACACACAGACAGATAGAAAAATACAACCCTTTATTATGTATGAGATTTGGTTTGTTATATAGCAAACATTTTTTGTATAAGAAAGTTAATTAAGACTGGGACCTATATTTAAAGTGGATTCCTTCTGTGTAAGAGAAGGAATAGCACAATAATGAAGATTTTGTTACACTTCAACAAATGCTGATAAGAACTTGATGCAATTTTATTCTTTCCAAAAAATTGGTAACAAAAATGTATAGAACATGCAAACAGGTTTTAGTGAAAGAATTTTTTTTACCAATTAGTTAGTTTTTTTTAAATTTATATACATAAATTTAAACTTTTTATAATTTTTTTCATTATTATTTCAAAAAGTAAAGAATATAAAAAAGTTATAAAGAAAATAGTCAAAATGTACAATACATTGAATGACATCAGTGATATCAAACATATTTATTATGACGCAAATTATAAATTATTCTATAGTATATGTTTTAGGATAATATCAATGAGAAAGCAATGCCATAATAATGAATAAAGTAATCAGAGTATTGGTTTTTTTTATTTTTGTTATGAAATTAATTTGGAATTCCAGAAGAACATTTTAAAATTTTAGAGATTAAAATTTTATCTATTACTTTCAAACTAAATAACAACAATTAACTTAATTGAATATCAATAGAATTGTAAATTAAAAATTGTTTCACAAATTTTAACTATTAAACTATTTATAATATAGATTAGTTATATCTTGATATTGTTACAAAATTTGTAATAAATTAGTAATGTATTGTTTTATTATTAAGAAAAATATTCTATAAATCAGAAACTAATTAATTTGAATTTAACCAATCCAATAAAAATTAAATCAAAAAGCAACGTAGAATTTGATTTTAAATTAATTTTATAATCTTTATCACATGATTTATTTGTGAAATTTCCAGTATATAAAAATTATATAATATATAATAATTGTAATAGTTTTTTGTAATCTTTAAAATTACTGTTTGCTATTAAGCATATATAAGTTTTATTATATATGTAATAAAAAAAAACTCTACAGATAAAATATGTAAAATGAGTTTTAAAATTAAGGATAAGATAAAATTAAGGAATCTAGGGTTTATTAAATTAAGGTTTTAAAATTAATGAATCTTATAAGAGCAATACAAAATATCAATTTTATGGTAAAAATTTGTTTTTTACATTTGAATTGCTTTCCAGAACCAATGATGCATTCTCCATTACTAAAAATTCTGTGCTGATAATTTAAAATTATTAGCATAAATAAATGTACTATCTAGTACAGTATTTCTTAACCACTGGTGTGTAAGAAATATTTGCTGGTCTGCAAAATATCCACCTATCTGTCCAAAATCCAAAGTGTCATAGACCAACAACCAACATTAAAAGAGCACCTACATTACATTAATAATAGTTTACTAGTTTTATAAAATAATATCATTGACGATGAAAAATATAACTAAATGGCAATTATGCACCTAATTGCTTGTCATAAGTTGGTGTGCCATACACTTGGTACTCTGTCTTTTTTTTGTATCACTGATTATTTGAATGCTGCATATCTATCATAGTAATTTATAAAATTATTTTAACTCTCTAATTAATGCTTTAAAAACTATTTTTATCTTCAAGAAGAAAAATTGTGCCAATATGTCAAATTCTTAAGCTTACCAGTCTGCGAGTATGTACCAAAATATTTTATTGGTCCTTGGAGTAAAACCTATTGAGAAACAATGATCTAGCATACAAATATCAGAACATAGTGTAAAATATGTCCATACGTATAATCATATGAGGAAGCAGGTTTCTCAATATAATCCAAACCAAATCAACCACTTAACATTATTAAGTTTGATGTAAATATAGAATAAAAAATTGACTCTTAATAATAAAATAAACTAAAATACATTCATCAATACATATTTTTAGTTCACTTTTTTACTAGAAAAGTTAGAAAGAAATTTTAAGAAAACATCAATTGTTGTATACCTTTTCTGCTTCTAATTGGTTGAAAACAAATTCTACAACTACATCATCCTCTATACCACCAAGCATATCGGTTATTCTTTTTGCAATCCATGGTTTCACAACATCCAAATTGATTTTGTTCATATCAATCTAATAAAAAAAACTTAGTTTAAGTTTTTTAATATATGCATACATAATCATCAATATTCAAAAGTATAGAACATAATTTATTGAATTTATGTAATAATGAAAGCATTATTTTTCTGAAAATGAATATATGTACATTTCAATGCACATGAGTAAATTTGGTATATACATATGATTATTTTAAAGAGCTTGTGGATCAGGATTCCAAACATATGATGTAAAAATTTAAATCATGAATTTTATGATCAAGTTACTTTATTCAATATTACCTAAATTTTAATCTATTCAATATTACTAAAATATTCAAAATTTGATTTCAAAATAAAATCTTTTTTTCTTTTTTATATAACTCTTTTAAATACAACTTCTTTTTTATACAACTTTTTAACAATTTGTAAAATATCTGTAATTTCAAAGTTCAAATTATTAATTATCCTTTTAATTTTATGCAACAGCCAACATAAACTTTCAAATACTGTATTATTTGATTTTCATTTCTTTTTTTACAGCATATTCTACTTACTATTTATAAATAAATTCAAATAAATGCATTGAAGATTTAAATAATTTTTTTATTATTGCAAAAGTCAAATTGATAATTTCTCCAATTATCTAAAAAATGTGGAATAGTTGAGGATATTATGCAAGTACCAAAAATTCTTAACATTAGAAAATATATTAAGAATTTTTAAATAAAATTATAAATACTCCTTTTAATCTTGTATATTAGTCAACATAAATTAAAAAAAAAAAATTTTGACACTTGGTAGGATCTATTAAAAACTAAGATTCTGTTAAAAATACGATTATGTTTTCTGAATATATGACATGATTATTTATTGAGTTTAATGAATTTTTAGAATAACTTTTGGGAAATTTATATATATTGATTGGTATAAGTAGCATACTAAACATTTAATTTTTTGTCAATACTACCATTTTATTATTCATATCTATACAGTTTTTTAATATTTATGAAACTGATTACTAGCATGGATACATAAGAATTTTAGGCTTGAGATATTATCATAATTCAAAAATCTCTTTTATAAATAAAAAAGGAATTCTGGTAATAACTTAACTTTTAAGATGTTATCAACATTCTAATGTTAGGTAACACCTTAGATAAAATGTTACTTACAGAGATACCATTAATTATGTTTATAAATGATGAAATCCAAATTTGAAATTTTAAAATTATATTGCAGAATTTAATAAATATATTCCGTTTAAAAAATGTTTATTTTTACTGTCTTAGAAACATCTTTATCTTTCTTACCCTGATTAAACATAAATAATTTTACTTTTTAATACATGAATTTTATAATTCATCACTTATTTTTCACATGTTTAAAAATATTTTTACAAAAATAGTCTTAAATCTGGAATTTTTATTTGTAGTTCTATGGCCATTTTTCCATTGGACAAATCAACTAAATAAAGTTAATTCTAAAACGAAACAAAAAATATACATGAAAAGTGTGTGGAAAATGTGAACAATCCAGTAATTAAAGGATAAATTTAGCCATTCACCAATCAGGTAGATGGAAACTTGAAAAAACATCTAAAAAACATGCGAGAACACATGAAAAACATCTAAAAAACATATTTTGAGCATGGTAGACGTATTAATTTTGGAGCAGCTAGTAGTACTTTTTTAATCATTTAAATAAAATTATTACATTTGGGAAATATATTGAAACATTTGATATTCCTTAAGATGTTTCTTCTTCAAATGAACAAACCTTAAAGTAATTTTCCTAAGGTTTTGAAATCAAAACTTTACACTGGATATTTTAAGCAAATTTTAAAAACAATGATTACATTGTACTTCTATTAATAAAAAATTTAAATAATTTTAATTAAAATACTTTAGAAATGAATAAAAAATTTAAATGAATACTCTTCACTGTAAATGATAAATAAAAAATTAATGGAACCTTTCTATTCAAGATTTCATTGAACTTCAGCTGCTTCAATAATTTCTTTTGTTTATCACTGAAGCGATTATCTTGGTCAGCACTTGTTCCCTAGAAAATAAATATTTACAATTAATGCATGTATACAAAAGAGTTTCTGATTCAAAATAAAAAAAAATTCTACATTATTTTCAATTTTATATGTAATTTAAGATAAATTATATCCCATAGTGAGATATATTTGAGAAACATAAACGGCAAGAATGATTAAGGTTAATAATTTACATCAGGTAAAAATAATTTTTAACAGAATTAATTTTAGATCATCTCAGTAATGCTTAGAAAGTTTGAACTAATTAATATAGTAGAGAATTCAGCAATTCGCTAAACAGTAGAAAAGCATACAGAGGGTAAAATGCGCCAAGAATGCGATAAAGTGCATTAGACTGGTTTACTGGTTCGGATTACATAGGTATGACGTTTTTGTTTTACATGCGCGTTTTGTATGTAACCCTTGAAACTATTACAGAATAATCTTGAAGCATTGAGTTTCAATATTCAATTTTTGGTGTTTTTGTGTTGCTTGCTAAAATTAATAAGTATGGATGAGGATATATTGACTTTAAGTTTTCGCGGAGTACGTATGGAGAAATGATCATCAGGAAAACATAATAAAAGGTTTTTTAGATGCGATAAAAATGGTGTATTCGCCGAAAAGTAACGATTCGGAGAGCGATGAAGATTATGTGATTAATTTTATTTTTCATTACAATTTTAGTCATATACTTAGGCCATAAGTAAATGAATGTTTAAATTGTGTGTATTGCGTTTTTCATGTTAGTGTTAAAATGTGCAGCGTATTTAAATTTCTTTAATGTGAGCGTAACTGCTTGTTATATTAAAATTCGAATTTAAACAAAAAAATGAAATTTGTTAATGTTTGGAATTTATCTTTATTGCTCGGTTGCCACTGTAGTAGGTAGCGCTACACTGATTTTTTTTTTTTTTTTTTTTTTAAGGTGGGAGCCATTGCTTGGTATATTAAAAATCAAGATTAAATTTTAAAAAAATGAAATTTCTTAATGCTCAAAATTCAGCTTTATTGCCTAGTTGACACTGTAGTAGGTAGCGCTACACTGATGTTTTTTTAGGGTGGGTGCCACTGCTCGGTATATTGAAAAGCGAGTTCAATAAATTTCATTTTTTTTATTTAAATTTCGAAATTTAGTTTTATTGCCCGGTTGGCACTGTAGTAGGTAGCGCTACACTGATGTTTTTTTACGGTGGGCGCTATTGCTCGATATATTAAAAATTTTGTTTCTATTTATTAGAATTTTAAAACTACAGTATTTAGTCATAATGAAATATTAAAATTTTTAACATTTGGAATTCGGAAAAACGCGCTATTTCAAAGCTGAAGTTCGAATGCGATCGTTATTGGTTGATGGCTATCGCAAGTAGTGACGCAATTTAGGTTGGCAACAGAGCTGTAGAGTACTTGGCGTGAAAATTTTAAATCGCGCCAATCCCGTACGGGTCTGTCGCCATTTACCCAGCAATTCTCTTATTTTTAATCAAATATTCTGTTTATTTCACTACATTTATTCACAGCAACAATACAAATAAAGTGGAATCAGAAATCCAATTTATATATATATATATATATATATATACACACACACATGTCATTTTAAAAACATAAAGGTTTCATCTGTCAAATACATGCTGCCACTTTATTAGAATGAGATGAAAAGTCAAAGATTAAAAAAAGTACACTTTCAGTTAAGTAAATAACTAAGTTCAGTTATTTTTTAATTTGAGACAATTCATGCTCAAAAAATATTTTAAACCCTATTTAATATTTTTACACAAAAATTTGAAACCAACAATTATTTTAATTTTAAAGAAAGGCATTTTGCCCATTGAAACATGATCTTTCTTGAGTAGCTATTTATAGCATAATATTTTAAAAATAAAAAATTCATTGTTCCAATGAAAGTTTTTCTGCATTAATCATATTTGATTTTCTCAAACATAAAAAGTAGAAATTAAAAAAATGTAAACATTAAATTGTTAACACCACTCATTATATGATCACTTATTTACATATTTTTTAATTTCTTTCCAATTAGTTTTCAGGTATATCTCTTTCAAAAATTTAAGCAACATTTATCATATACTAATTCCAAACTAAACAAGATATATTTTCAATAGTAATTTCAATATTTCAGAAGTAATAGTCCAAACTTAAGATGAAAAGTTTTAAAGTTCATTTAATTATAAATATAACCATTAAATGCTTAAGGCAAAGTTACCATTTTATATTGAGAAACATAGTTTACATTTTTTAGTTTAATTTTAGAGTTTTTTTTAAAAAAAAAAAGATTTGAGCAACAAGTAATATTAGAAAAACTAATAGATTTTGTTAAAATCTTTTAACTGCATCTACCATTTTAAGCACAGAAAAACAATAAATATTACAATAAGCTACACATTTAATATTTTGTGAAAGACTTTTTAAGTCGGATTCCACTCTTTTGGATTGTTCCCAGTTTTTGATGAATAAGTTAAAATAGCCGAAAATTGTCCAACACAAAAGCAACATCAATTTAAACACCGGGATATTCTTCAATTTCATAAAAATATACTACAGTACAGCTCATTTTTACAAGAGAATTACACTGAATATAGATTTTTTTACTGGTTGCATAATTTTCCAATGGTACTCTGTTCTTTAGTGATAATCATTAGGTAAAAATTTTCCACAAATTAAAATCACAAAAAAGTATAATGATAATATTACAATTATTTCATCACACTATACATTAGAATGGTAAACATAATATTATTTTCCACATATAAAAATTTTATTTACTAATTACTCGTTTTCTATCTTTAACATTGTATCGTTCATTTAATTGATTAACGTTATTCAATTCAAAAGTTTATAACTCAACTTTCTTTTAATATTTCTTTAAAATAATATTTCTATCTCAATAAAAAGGAAATCATACAGCATGTAAATTTCTACTTTTAAACTACTGTTTTTAAGCGTTTCCATCATTGCGTCAATTTTTGTGCCTGATGCATTTTCGATACATAAATCAAAGATCGTCGTTCTAGTATGCGATTTTCTTTTAAATTGTTCTTCATTTCCTCTCTTATAACAAAATATTTGGTCATTATACCGGCTTTCAAATTTATTAATAAAATCGAATTAAAAAAAGTTTTGATTAAACTATTTACTAAATTAATAAGGAAAATAGAAACTGCATTTATATTATATTAATTAAAAAACACACATTTACTCATTTTTCAAAAGTAAATGGCAATTGAGAAGTTGTATTTTAAAAGATCATAAAAACTTACACGAAAGAAACCAGCATCTGCCATTGTTGTAAATATGTAAACTTATTCCTTAAATAAACAAAAATAATTTCTGTATTATACCATTAATTTAAAACTTAAAATTTAATTTTAATTAAATTTCGATACATAACTTAACAGCGAACACTTCTTTTTACTGTTTTGTATGTATGCAAAGAAAGGGCATTGCCAATAAAATCTTAGATAAATATTGGAAAAAATTAAATTTATATTTGTATGTGTGTGAAAGAATATATTTTAAATGAAATTATTTTTCCAAAAATTTATACTAATTTTTTAAAGAATATCTGAATATAATTTTTTAAAAGTAAGAATTATTTTAATATTAGAATATTTGTTTTTTCTTCAGTGGAAACATTGGCGATCCCGTAACCATGGAAGCAAATCATTGTATTGTTTATCAATAAAGAATTATAAATGTGAAAAAGGTAAGCTCTACCTATAGTTTCATTATCATAGCTTGAAATAGATTTAAATAGAAATAGAATAATTAATCATTGTCAGAATGAAAGAAGTAATATGTGATTGGTTGGAAGAAGGATTTTCAAATATCGATGACTTTATTAAAGATAAGTCCAAACGTGAAAACCCTATACTTCCTTACATTATAAGTGATGAAGAAGAAAATATGACTCCTAAGCCACTTTTCCCATTATTCATCGGTGAAACAGAATTAAATTCTGATTTTTTAGTTGAATATATTGAAGTGATTCAAATGGGTTTGCAACAAGAAATAAATGTTCCAAAAACCACTTCACATCATAAAATAGGACAGTCAATTTATCATGATTTTTTAAATAAAAGTAAATTGATTTCTGAAATTATCTATTGTAGGAAAAATATCTTTCTGGGTCGAGTAATTATACCCATATTTGAAATGGTAGATACATATGTTTCTAATTGGTCACCTAATTATGAAAGTGTTGTAGAGAAAAATAAATTGTATCAAGAAGCAATTGCGGTTCGAAATGCTTGCCCAAATAATTTTTCTGATCAGAGTGTTCAAACAAGATATTCAGAACGAGTAGAAAGACAAATAGAAACATCTACCATAAATTTGAAAGATAAGCAATGCGAAGTAACATCCTATTTAATGACAAAGTACTATACGCGAAAAGAAGTGTTTTCAGAATCACGTCCTAAATCATTTGAAGAATACATAAAGCTTCGGACAAAATTCAGAAATGAAAAGGAATTTCAATCTACAATTACTGATCATCCAGATATTTTAAATAGGCTTAAAAAGAATCTTTATATAATAGAAAAAACTCTAGATTATAATACCTATGAAGAATCAATCATTTTATACAATCTAGGCCAGGATTTATCAAGACCTTTAAAAATAACTCAAAGTAATAAAAATGTAAACATTGAAGAATTAAGAAATACTAAAAAATTAAGGGAATACACAAGGCTACATATGGATTTTTATTTTCCGTTTTTAAAAGATAGATATAGTGTTTCTTGTATTGATTGCAGTTTTACAAATTCTAGCATTTTTGTTGCTGGCTATGGTATTACAACCGAAGAAGAGACTAATTTTAATCGTAAGGGATTAGTTTTATGTTGGAATATTCATAGATGTGGGTATCCAGAAAAAATTTATTATATGGAAGAAATAGTCACGTGTATTTCAATCTCCAAGTCTTTGACCTCTTTGATAGCAGTAGGGATGAAATATGGCTTAATTGCTGTAATTGATTTGCATAAGTCTGACTTCGTAACAAACAGATATTCAACTATCAGACCAACAGGAGCTATAAAGTCTATACACTGGAAAGTGGAAAAATACTCGTTGAATAAAGAAAGAGAGATTATATTGGCTCTGTCGATTGATGGATCGATAACTGTTTGGAATTTAGGAAGGAAATTTGAGGGTTACCTTTTGAAAGCAATCAAACGAGAGCAAACTATACCAACTCTAGAAACTAAGCCTCTCCTCACAAATGCCTTGGCAGGTCTTTGCATGCATGCCAAACCAAACACTGAAAATCTTTTCTTGGTCGGAACGGTTGATGGGCACGTACTTTTAATTGATTTCAACTATGCAGAAAATAATATTCAAATCAAAACTTGTCATTCTGGGGCAGTGAATGATTTAAAATGGTCGCCCATCTCAGAAGATGTGTTCTTTACCTGCGGTACTGATCGATGCTTACATATTTGGCAACTACACAAATCAAAGCCCTCTAAGACATTAGTTATGCTAGATGATGTTTTTATTATTGCATTATCTGAGGTTAAATCAACTTTGTTTGCTGCACTTACCAAGAATAAAATTCAGATTTTTGATTTGTCTTCAAAATTACACGTGCCAATTATCGAACTCAAATGTGATAAATCCTCACATTATACATTTGTAACCTTTTGTCGCCTAAAGAATTGGATTCTTGTAGGGAAAGACAATGGTATTGTTTCATTATACGAAATTATTAATTTGCAGAAACTGGAAACTACAAAATCAGATGTTTTGAAGGATTTCTTATTGCCAGAACAATAAGGAATTCTTAATATGTTATTCAAATTGATTTCATAATTAAATGTATTGGTTAGTTAATATATTGAAATTATTAATAGATCTGTGCATACATTTATCATAGAGTTGAATATAATGCATATTTTTGTATTACACTAATGAAACACATTTTATAAATGAAAATTAATTTATGGCCTAATTATAATTCCTGTATGATTTCAAATAGAAAATATATAGTATTGGTAATAATAAATCATTTAATAATAAAGATATTGTAACATTCATAAAATAGAATATCACGCAAAATCAGCATACGAAAAATATAAATATATTTTTTGTTCTTAATTTTCTAATTATTTTTGATAATTTTACATATGGAGCTCTAACATTCTGAGGTGAAAGTTTACAATTGGGCACCACTTAATTTTTTGGTGATTTTTTTGACGCAAAAATGCAACTAATAAGACAACCTCTACTCAAAAGCTGTACAAAGATAGGGTTACCAGAATTACCAGAAATAAAGTTTATTGTTAAAATGTATTGCTAAACCAAGTAGTACCCGATTTTACACCGAACTCCATTTTGAATTTATTCAAGGAGTTATGTATTTCAAATTTGATGTTATTTCATTACTGCCATTAGATCACTGTGAATTAAAATATAATTCCTGGGAATTTTGAACCAAGGGAATTTACTCGGGAACTTTGGGAATAAACCTTGAATTTTTGAGAATATTGGGAATTTTGAAGGAATAAACTCAACCAATCATCTTTAGTTTAAGGGATTGTTCTATCTTACATAAATGAAGAGAAATAATATAAACCACGAAAATATGCAATATATATACATACATACATACATACATACATACATATATATATATATATATATATATATATATATATATATATATATATATATATATATATATATATATATATATATATATATATATATATATATATTCTATTTTCTAGCAAAGAAGTTAATCAATTTCGTATTGAGAAAAGCAAAATTACTTGTTAAAATAATAAAAATGATGAATTAATATTTAACAAAAATATCAAGCTATATTTTTCAAGACTGACAGAATAAATATTGACATGTTTCTGCTTTTATTAATTCCTAACTTCATACAGAGAAAGAAAGAAAAATATCTCAAAATTAACTCTTAAAGTTTATTTCAAATTAGTTATTAACACACATAGTTATTTTTTTCCTATAAAACTTTCTTTACCGTAATTAGTAGTAGAAATCATAAAATAACCAGACTTTTATTATTTTAAGAAATATTTAATGAGAAAAATTTTCTGCTGAAAAAATTCCAAAATTCCTAAGAGAATAAATCGGGTTTATTTCCGGAAATAAACCAGGTTCTTCAATTTTTTGTAACATTACTGTAAATCAATCAGATATCTGGATTATGATTTTGAAACGAGTAAATAAAGCATCTAAATTTTATTATGACTAAACACATTGAGAATATGAGAACACATTGAGAATAACATAAAATGCTGCCAGTCCAGAACATTCTAACTTTCCGTTTGAAATAAACTTTTCTTTTTACTGTGAAAACCGTTATTAATCATACGATTTTGCGAGAGTTATTTTTGTGTTAATTATGGACAATACTTCAGATGAAATTATTTTGAAAATCTTTAAAATAAAAAAGAAATGAAGGATTACTTTAATTTTAGTTTTTATTTATTCAAAAAATTATTCTTTTTCAAATTAATTATTTTTAAACAATAGGAATTAATAGTAGTTTTTCTATAATATTAATCTAAGTGTTTTTCATTAAGTAAAATTAAAAATTTAATTCAGTTATAAGTCTTCAAATTAAATAAATTAAATTAAAAAATAATATTTCTGAGAACGTTTTTTCACTTATGAAATGAATTATTGCTGAAAATTTAAATATGGTTTTAATAAGTTTGAAAACTATTCAGAGTAAATTTTATGTATTATTCAACTGGAAGAAAGGGAAAATAAGAAAAATCTATTAAGTAGCAATCAATAAAATATCTATTTTTCGTTCCATTTAAAAGTAAAGTGGCTTAAAAAAATATTTTTTATAAAATAGTTTTAAAAAAAGTCTATAGATGTCAGCACTATTGAATATAAAATCTAAAACTAAATTATGTCCGGAATCTGAAATCAATTTTTTCTCTGATGTAGAAAGGTATTTTTACTAATATCTAAATTTTACCACATAAAAAGAACAATCTATCTCAAATTATGCAAAAAGTGACATAGTTAAGAAACAAAAGTAATCTTTACTCATTCACAGAAGTACTTTTGAAATTTTCTACAGAGACTAAAGAAATTCAGAAAAAAAAACGTTTTATGGGGAGAGAGTGTGTAATCAAAAATCTCATGAGAATATGGAATTGTATTTAATATTTCACGCATTGTTATTTATCATCATTTCTAAAATTTAAATAAAAATGAAAGTGAGAAGAAAGAAAAAAAGAAATAAACGTGAACAAATGAAGAAAGAAGAAAATTACTAACACAGAAATCTTAAATTTCGAAGAAGAAATTATGTTTGTTTATAGTTAAGCATTTTGTTTCCTTATTATTCTCGCAGCTCTGTTTTGAACTAAATTCATTTTCTTTTTAAAATTCACATCTTTAACAATGTAACAAATAGATTTTAAATGCCGTTAACAAGAAGAGAGTATAACATTTTGAAAATAAAAATCACCGAAAATACCCATATAAATTTTGGACGAAATAAAGTATTTTTGTAAGTGTAAGCAATTAATATGCTTGCTCATTTTGATTTTAGCCGAAAATACCTTCACAAGTTTTTGACCAGTTGCTCATTTGCCGAAAATATCCGCATGAAATTTTATACCATTTGCTCATTTGCCGGAAACACCTACACCAAGTTTTGGACAAAATAAATTATTTTTATTAATGTAAGCAATTAAAATGCTTGTTCATTTTGACTCATTCACAACTCAAGATTTTTGCATAATTTAAATCTAAGTTGCTCATTTCGTTAGCTGATTATCGTCCTCTGGCTGCTTATTCATCGATTTTTTTCGGGTAACTCTAGTAAAATTTCTTTATTTCGCGATTTTTACGGACATAGGTTTTTGCAATGAAAGTGATATATTTCACCTCTGAGCATAACATTTTTTTTAATTTCATGGATTTTACTTCCCAGTAGTAAAGATAAACTAATTATAATTTATTTGAATTTTATTTTACAAAAACATTTTATTGTGATAGCATCTGAAATTTTTTTTTCTGACAGCTTAGTTTCTCCGGATAAAAAATCTTTTTTTTTTTTTTTTTTTTTTTTTTTTTAAATGTACATTTCAATTCTCCAACATAGGTAGACTTAAAATAAAAATATAATAATAAAAAATCCAACCAATTTAGTTTGCAAACTGAACAATCAGAGTAATGGAGAAGTCAGAATAATCGTTAAATCGTAGATATTTGTTGCCTCATGAGACATAATCAAGCGTAAATCTAAAGCAACGTCTGAATCTGTTACTATTATATGACTTTATTTTAGTGAATGCAACTTACATGTCTGCACTTATATAGTAAAACTATGACAAATGAACATACATACATTTGTTGTAGCACCAATATGCTTCCCTGTTCCTAGCCTTGAGTTGGGCTCTACCAGTTAGATAGAAGCAGCCGGGTGGAGTCTTCGTGATTTTGAAGCAGGGACCAAGCATAAGATCCCTAATGCTTGGCTTGCCATTTCTAGTGATATCATTTCTCTTGGAGGACATTGCAACCAAGACATATTTAACAGTGCAGATGAGATTCGAGCTATATCTTAAAATTAACAGATTTGGAATACTCACCCAACATCAAGTGCCTCCTCATTTTGAACTACGGTCAGGTGACAAGGTCACACCTGAGTAGCTTTCTTCTCTCCCTATCTACGTTACACCAGCGGAAGGATTTTTGACGTCACAGATAAACGTGGATATGTTCCCCAACTCACAGAGCTCCAGCAACCCGGTGAGGGTGAATGTGGTCACCCTTCCAAACATTGTCCGCGGCAAATAAAACTTCACTTCCCTGACCTCAACAGGAAACGGTGTGAAGTTACTGGATAAATACACAGTGTTTTGTAATTTTTTTCATTTGTGGAAAATAAGGAATGTTTACGTTTTGAGATATGCAACTCAAAAACATTTACTTACTGCCATTCATATATTTATTGAAGAAATTGTAAGCAGAAATGAAACATTCCTTTATAAAAAAATCTTCAGACATAGAAGTAATAAAAGCTTTCCATATAGTTATATTAACGGAAATAGGTCAAATAAAAACATTTAAAGAATTAACAAGTGAGCATTTTATCGAAAATATTTTAAACTCATTTCAGAAGCTCAATAAAAATTAAATTTTATGTAATTTATTTAACTCATGAAAAATTTGCAAAAATTCATTTTTTTAAAAAAAATTAAAATAAAGTCAGGAAATTTATTTTTCATTAAAAGAGAATTTTTAAAAATCAGTTTCCATTGTGTTGGTTCTCAAATGTTCCTTATTATTTAATATATTTCTGTCGGCACTGAGTAGAAGTTTGAAGAAGAGAATGCCAACTCAGATGTCGACCCCGTGAAAATTATAGCACGAAGACAATACCAAAAAACATTTTCTATATTGGTTTCACAGCCCATTTATTGAAATCTCTACCAACTTATTTCATTTAAGTTTCATTCATTTCTCAGAAAATTTTAATGGAATAAACAGACTTTTTTTTTCTATCCACACTTTATTCCTCAATGAACAAAAAATGTACATAAAATTGTGAGTTTCAAATTTACAGTTTTGCCGTAGAAAGCTAGTTTTCTCTACTAGTTATTCAAAATAATGTCTTTTAGGACAATAGAAATAATATAAAACTAATATGTTAGTGATTATAAATCTCAATTCGTCATTTTTATTCGTTAATGAATTGGAAAGACGAATTGCATTGGTTTTACGATGGCTGGCGAAGCTCTAATATCTCCCTCCCCAAAAATGTACTCAGCAGAAGACTGTTGAGCTCACTATTCACGCTAAAACTGTCCAAGGATGCCAGCTCATGTGTCAATACTATCAAAATTACTACACACACACACACATATATATATATATATATATATATATATATATATATATAATTTGCTTAGCAGATTATTTCGGCAGAAAAAAGCAGCCAGAAACATAATGTAATAGCTTATTTTAATTGAATTAGCTGAAATAACTAAGGCCGCTGTGGCTTGGTTAGGAAAAGCGTCGTGGTCATTATTGGAAGGTAGTGAGTTCGATTCTCGACATAACTGAATATATAGGGTTTATTCGCTAAAGACTGAAGGGGCACGTTAAATAGCTCATGGTCGCAATTTCCTTCATAGAAATGATGTTTTCAGAGACCAGAGGGGCTGGGAGGTCAGTTTTTGGGTATATTTTTCTGTCAAGTCTTCGTTTTCAAATTAAGACGATTCAATTTCTTTCAAATATTCCCAGTTGAGATGGTGTGGAGGATAGCCTAACGGTGGAAAACCAATGTAAGGCCTTTGATATCTGTCGCATAAATTGTCTCTCAGGAGGATTTTTAATAAGCAAAGAACCCTATTCATTGACGCAAGGGAGGAAACTCGGAAAATTCTCTCAAGCAATCACTCAATCCGCGATGAGTTTGTGGGTTAGGGCGTCGTTCTCATTAATGGAAAAAAGTGCATTGGAATCCCAGCTTAACCGAAGATCCGTCGTGTTCCCTGTAGCGGGCACATTCAGTTGGTAGTGGTCGCAATGTCTTCCAAGTGAAATGATATTTCTAAAGATGGCAGGTCCAGTATTAGGGGATCTTCTGCTTGATTCTTGCTTCTAAAATTACAGTACTCCCATCCAGCTGCTTCCACTAACTGGTACAGCCTAACTCTGGGAAAAGGTACAAGGAAGTATGTTTGTGCAACAACAGCAACAAGAACCTACCCTCGACAAACGTGCAAGATGAAGGCATAAGCGCAACACCCAGCTTCCTTTTTTAACAGCGGCTAGAATCAAACTTGAGAGCTTCTGCTCAGAAGAGTAGCCAATGAATAGTTCCATTAATTGAATCGATGCATAAAAACATTTTCTAAGTAAGCAATATATATATAAATATAAGAAGCGTGATGAGAAATATCATAAACATAAATTAAAAAATATTAGAGTAAATACAAAACAAAACATAAAAATTATACACTTAACCAAACATTTAGTGTGAAAGCACAGTTTTCATAAAAAATATAATAAATCATTAAGTTTTTTTATAAAAATGAATCAAATGCCAATTGAAGAATAATAAGTGAAACTATGAAATATAGTAAAGAGATAGATAACATATATTCAATAGATAGTTCAAAATTTAAAAGAAATATAAAATAAAAGGAAAGTGAAGCGAGGTACCAATATGCCCAGCTTCATCGGGGTTGTTGACCACATTAACACAACGTATGGCTTTTCTGCAAAGACTCCCGATTTAAAGTTTTAACGAAACCACTACACTGTTACCTCCTCATTTGGTACTACATTTCCTTTTCCATTTATTCTATGTTTCTTTTTTCATTTTGAACTATCTGTTGAATATATGTTCCATCTGTTTATTATATTTCGTATTTGCACTTTATTATTCTTCCTTTGGCATTTGATTTATTTTATAAAAAAATTTACTTTTATTGTTTACTCTAATGAAGTATTTCGATTGTATAGTTTGATTTTGCTGTAAACAACTGTTGAAGAAATATTATAAGAATTCGACTGAACAATGAAAATTAAAAGAATTTTCATTAAATAAATTGGAATGTTATTTTTCAATGAAGAACATATTTAATTAAGCTTAGAGAATCCGATTTCGAGTCAGGAACGTTTGAAAAATAATGATAAAAAAAAAAAAAAAAAATTAAGCATCGCTAGATAAAATCTTTCCCGAGATAACAAAATTGACTCTCCAGCAAAGCAATAAAAATGTTTCAGATATTCATTCTTTATTTCGCTGATACGAACACTTAAAAATAAAAACGTCAACCTCAAATTTACTTTTCAACAGCAACGAAATCGATACAGAAAATTATGCAAAAATAAAAGAGTAACGGGAGTGGTACACACTAGGAAAATGCAGTCTGATATTTATGAATCAGCATAAAATTTTTAATACATTCGGCAGGCTGAAAAATGTTAAAAGCAAATGTATTTACAAAATTAAAAAAGTTTGCGATAAAAACATTTTCGGAAAAATGTTATGCATAAAATGGTATACATATCCCTAACTGATTGTGAAAAATTAACTGGAAATGAAAAAAAATTGTACATTATAAAGGGATATTTTTGGCGTACTCCTATGAAATAGAAATTGGTATATAAAAATAAAGCGTGAATCAGATAAATCAGATTAATTTAATTAATTTCCAAAAATTATACACTCCTTAAAACTGATGGTTAAAATTTTCATGCATTCTGTCATATTGTACAAAAGTTTGCCCAAATTAAAGATGCATATGAAAAATTATGTCAAGACTACATATCAAGGCAATATGTACACATTGAAAGCAAGAAAAGTTACTGCACCGCCTTGATATAATTCTTGATATAATTTTCAATATATTCATGTGATTCATCATTTTAGATACTCCGGCATCGTGAATTTTAGACCTTTGACCATGATACATTGCGAATCAAAGATCAGGAAATTAAAAATCATGTGGACCACGTTTTCATCAAGAGGAGGATCACTATGCAAACTGGACAAATGCTTTTTTCAGACAAAGGTTTCGCCATTTTGTATTGCTCACCCTTTCTCTTTTGACGAAAACGTTGTCCCTATGCTTTTGAATTTCCTGATCTTTCATTTGCAATGTATCATTTTTGTTTTTGATTTTCAAACTGTCCATTTTGCATAGTGTATATATATATATATATATATATATATATATGCAATTCACTTTAATCTAGTTATATCTACCTTTTTTACCGTTTATGCATATATTTAAGAAACTTTACACAGGTTTCGAGCTGAAAAAAGTCTCAAAATGTGCAGAGTAAGATGTCATATCGTTCGATAAAATTATCAGAATGATGTGTGTGTGAGTTTTATCACAGTGGTGACCTTCTGATGAATTAACTTATCTCTTAGTCACACCGTTGCAAATTACCGACTTTCAGAAAACGTTTCTCATACAAAATATTGTGTAATCTGAAAATATATTTTTCTTTTAAATTTGTTATTTGTAAAATATTAAATTCACAATTTTCTTTTTAGTCTGAAAGCTAATTGTCAGTACATTTTGATGTTTAAATTCACAAAAAAATTATTTACCGTTTCTAATAACTGAGTTTTAGTTAAAATATGATAATTTATTTAATTTAAAAAAAAAAACAATTATTAGTAGCTTGGGAACTAAACGCTGGAATTTTGCTTTAGGCTAACCACCTAACCAGGATATATGCTTCGCACCCCAGGGCCCACGGTCACGGGAACAGATATGTACGTCTTAACCCCAAGGGTATATCGTGCCACTGAGTTAAGTTTTCATATAATTTTTGTTTCATGTATTATTAAGTTTTCTCTCTCTCTTATATTATGTCAAAAATATCTACGAGCACTTAAGCTTACGAAAAACGAGAATAAACTGGCTTTGCAAACAATGCCAATAATTTGCAGTTGGTCCAGGAAGTGTCATTCCACTGTACTAAACATGTTAGCAAATTAATCAGTCACAGTTAAGGAATGGTATTAGCCGCTGGTGATTTGCATGGCACAAAGCCATCGTTTACAATTCATGCTTCCAATATCGCCAACAATACATTTCAAATGTAATTAAAAAGTCAAGAACTTAGAACAAATATTTCGCTAATCAATAATATATTTAAAGTTTGAAAAAAATGATAAAAAATATAACTTCAACAGAACTTCAATTAGTTTTCATTTTTTAAATCTGAATGCTTATGAAACATTTTGTAACTTGTGTGTGGCAATTTACATTAAATAATTATTCTTTTTTAATGATCCTCAGAAGCACTGGTGAACCATCAGCGCATTAGATCACTAGTATTTTAAAACAGCAAATGCCGAATGGTAGACAGCCACAGTGAAAATAGTATTAAAAAATCATGCAACAAATTATATTGAAACCATAAGAAAGAATAATGATTTTTTTTTTTTTATCTCAGTTGAAGACTCTGTGTGTGTGTGACAAAACTAAACTATAATTTAAATAGTCTTAAAATTTTCGAGAAAATGGTGAAAACCATAATATCATAAAATTTTAAAGTAAAGTCTGAAACAATCTTCAGAATCGTCATGATTTCTTAACTTTTTTTTCCCTTAAATGACAAATGTCTTCACTTTTTGAAATATGTCTCCTTTTTCGTAAATTTTTGGTACTCATTGCAAAATATAAAGAAAAAATCGTCCTAAAATATGAGAAAAAACATTCACATTTATTTATTTATTGATGTATAAATACTAGGCATAATGATAAGTATCCTCACTATTCAAAATGTGTTTTATTTTCAGATCTTATTTCTTTCAATTTTTGTTACTTATCATAAAGAAAAGAATCGTCATATGAGAGAAAAAAATTCATCTCTTTATTTGTTGAATTTTCATCACTTTTAAGACTTCACTGGAAAAGAATGTAAAAATCAAGAGTTGCACTCTTCCCCAGTGACATTCCCTCAAGGACGAACATGATGCGATAGTGCTTATCAGTATGAGTTGTTATCTATTTTGCAACGTTATCATGCTATGTGAAACGCCGTGCAGAAGATAAAGGAGCCGTTATCGCTCGTTGTCGAGAGTACCATCACTCGCTCTCGTCTGTTGTCGAGAGTTCCATCGGCCGGCAGCTTCTGGCAAAGTACTAGAAAGTGATTAAGAAACTGTAGTGACACTAACTCAGATAGATTAAAAATTTGAATTATCGGCAAATTCGATGACTGAGGCAAATATTTGCACTTTTCAGAAATTTAGTCATTACTGCGATAAAATAATTCGACTTGATATAACATTTTTTTCTTAGTGTTATGATAAGACGGCCACCATTTTTTTTACAAATTCAAAAACAATAAGAAAAATATTCTGTAGGACAAATCAATATCAGAAAAGAAGTTTAACTAGAGGTTAATTTAAAATGAGGAAAATTTTTTGATTGGGTCATACTTTTTGTGTTCTCTTAAATGGCAAGGAAAAAGTAAATCAAGTCATAAAATGCCGCTTTTATAAACCAAACTAGCAGCTGAACATTTAGCCTTCTGACATTCGATTTAACAGTACGTGGGTTCAAATCCCAACTTGGACATGAATGTTTGTAGGAGTTCGGAATCCACTTTTTACTTCAGGTTTTTGTCTTATATCAGTTGGAAGCAAAAATTAATTGCTGATCATTTCCCGCGGGCAGTGATTGGGAGGGTGACCACATTTTGAGCTCCTTGACAACTCTGAGCTCCTATAACCCAGTGCCCTCACTGGGTTATAGGAGTTCAAAGAGTTGGGAACGCGTCCACTTTCACCTGTGAAGTCCAATATCTTTCTGATGGTATGGCGTTGATGTGGAGAGAAGACTGCAACTCAGGTGTTGACCTAGTCACTGAATGTGGTTCAACACTTCGATTTGTTTGGTGGTGGGCAAGTATATTCAAAACTCGTTAACCTTACGATACAGTCCAGGTCTCGCCTGCACCCCTATGTATGCTCATGTGAACCTTCAAAGTGGTTGTATGTAGTCCTTCAGAGCATAAGGTCTCGGGTTTGATCAGAGCTACTGTTGAGCAACGGAAGGTGAATGTTGCATTCCTACTTTTGATTGCATGTTTGTCGGGGAGAATGCTTGGGAGCTTTCCTGGTTTCCATCCTTCAGAAACGTTAATATTGTTTGCCAAAAAATAACCACTGAGTGACAAATAAACCATCAAAGAGCAATTTTTATAAATTTAAAATAACAAATTATGTTCTCTAACCCAGACAAGGACTATTGTACTTGACAAAAGAAATTAATATTATGTTTTATGATTTTGTGTTTTGATGCTGATATTCGGGGAAGCAGAAGCCAGATCGGATGTCAAGTTCGTCTGTGTCCATAGTATATGTAGAACCATCATGCTGATGACGGCAGTAATTGCGTTCACGGTATATGCTGTGTTAAGTCACCGATGTATAATGGTATTATCATGCTGTCTGGAATGAAAGTTTTTAAGTTTGATACCATGCACTGTTGAAAAAGCGGAAATGGATGTTTAGTTTCTTCTTTTTGAATCAAATTAGTGAAAGTGAGTGCCAGACAAACTTTGGCTACACCGTGTTTTAATAAATATGCTGTAACACGTGAGACCTAATGCTCAAATTCATTAACTACATTACGAGGTAAAATTTAATTTTGTCCTAAATAAAAATGTTATTTAAAATTAATGCAAAAACAATTAATTCTTTCAAAATTTATGAAATTATTGATAACGGATTCAATTTTATCAATATTTTTTATTACTTGTTAAAATAACAATGCTATTTATTAATACATATCATGCCCATTCAAAATTTTAAAACACACTATATGAAAGATAAATTACTCAAAATATATGTAACATACTGTGATGGGTAGATTAAAATTATTTTATTGAGAAAAACATTGTGAATGTAATTCTAACAAAGAAAGTAACAGACCGCGAAACGAGATAAAAAAGGGATTTTATTTTTAAACTTATATTCCTTAGTGAAGTGAAAAATCTAATTTTGCTTCTGTGAACAGTCAAGTGCTTATCTCTGCAATTTATT
Organism: Latrodectus elegans; assembly: GCA_030067965.1. Taxonomy (NCBI): domain Eukaryota; kingdom Metazoa; phylum Arthropoda; class Arachnida; order Araneae; family Theridiidae; genus Latrodectus; species Latrodectus elegans. The sequence goes on from CM057822.1 coordinate 96,554,916, forward strand.
AACCTGATTTTCCGCTTTAAAATAGCTAAAATTTTTACCTCGATAATCAATTTAATGATTTAATTGTTCCTTTGAAACGATTGTTATTCTGCTGTATTTTTAATAAATTTCAAAAATTAGTAATAAATGTCATTACTTAAATGTTAGAGCAATTTCTCTCATCAAAAAAAGAGCATATACTTTAATTTGTAAATTAATTTTTTTTTTTTTTTTTTTTTTTTTTTTTTTTAAGTTTTTTTAAACAAGTGCGGTTGAATTCTAAATGACTTTCAATGAGCTCTTCACAAATCTCTTGTTGTTGTTCTCGTGTGCCAGATAGGCTGACAATATGGAGTGCGCTGCTCCACTTTTTCATACTGAACCATATTTGGTGTGGAGTCCGACTGCTTCAATATACACACATGTCATAGGGACCCGTTTATAGGGTAAGCAACCATTCACACCTCATTCATACACAGAAAGGACAAAGACAGGATAGATAGAGAGAGAAACTCTACATACATGCCCGAACCGGGATTCAAACCTAGAATCTCTTTATCCGCAGTCAGGCACGCTGACCACTGGACAAGGTGGGCGGCTACAAAACTCCTGAAATCGTAATAAAGACTCAAAAAATTTTTGATGAATTTCTGAACTACAAATAAGTAATCGATATTGTTTATTCAATCATATGCAAAAATGTTCTATGAATTTATGGAAATATCGAAAAAATTGAATTAATTGTTTATTTTATTATAACAATGTCTCCATTGATCCATGCAGATTTAAACTCCATGGAAAAAGCATGGAGTATTGGCTTATATTGCGCATGTTTTATGTCACAATATAAGTATTTCTTTTCTCAAATCCCCAGAGCTCCTAGCTATTTCCCCCTTCATCACTACAGGGGGGTGGCGGGAAGTAATGTGAACTTTATATAATAGGGCAGTCAGTGGGTGTGCTATGATGACCCCAAAGTGTCCTTATAATTAAGAAATAGATATGAAGCAGAAAGCTTGATCTTTCACGCCCAGTGGCATCATTTTACTTGTAGGATATTGCAACTACGTTATATTTTACGTGTTCAGCCGCCTTTTAGTGAATAGGAAGGTTCTTCATTTGTGGATCGGGGATCCAACTCACAACCTCTGGCTAACCAGAACAAAACCCTAACCAACCAGAAGGACACACATGCGGAAATTCAACTGTAAGCATATAACTGATATTGCTTATAAAGATGAAAAAGTTTTATGGTTTTATGAAGATATCGGAAATTTCAGACATATGCTGATTATATTATAAAGTAGTGTCTCTTTTGATCGATTCATATTTGAATTTCATGGAATTAAATGCAAGGAATATTGACTGACATTGCACATGTTTTTAGGTCGCGAATTGTTTTTAGATGTGTGTATTTCAATGCAGGAAATATCAAATCATCGCAACGCCTCAAAAAATTCTAATTTTATGCATCATTTTCAATGCTAACTAATCTGAATAATATTTAATTTCATTAGTCCCTATCTATAAATTGTATAAATGTTATTAAATTATTCATATATTCCTACTACTCATTAAAAAGAATTTTTTATATCAAATTACCGCTAGATAATATAAAAATTGAAATGAAAAATGGAATCAATACGAATAACAGAAGATATCATGGACTGTGAAACCAGTTTGAATCTAAATACATGCGTATCAAAACACAAATACAGTTACAGTAGTCACTTATAAGACCAATTATATTTCACCAAATACCAGGCAAAATAACAAAGCAGACCAAAAAAACTAGTGACATTCGAACGACAAATTTTAAAAGTTCTGGTACAGAAAGGGTAAACGGAAACCTGAAAATAAGATACAACCACAATTTGAAGTCAAAACACAGAGAGCACATAACTTAGTAATAGTGATCAAGGCTAATAAATAAGGTGTCTTTAACATGCATTTCGATGTAACGATTAACAGCCTGTTAAAAAAAAAATCAGTTTATCAAACCCAAAGGAAAAGTTGAAGTCTGAGAACTTGATTCATTCTTGAACAACATGTCCCTTTGTTGTTCAAGAATGAATCAAACTCTGAGGCGTTATATGAAGAAAATAAAATTGAAATTAAAAAAGTCAGATCATAAATATAAAAAAAAATATTGGATCAGATACAAAAGTTCGTAAAAAAGAGATTTTTCAAAATTTTAGTTTCCAAATGGAGTTGTTGTTGTTACTAATGACACTGGGACAAGCCAAGCTCGCGCTATGCCATTGGTTATGCGAATTTAAGTCAATTAGGAGCATCTTTCGTTTAATCAGGGCAAATAATGGTGAAAGTACGACTTTTGATCTTCACATTCTTCGATAGATGGCAGCACCAGAGGATCTACACCCTTAATTTTGGCATTGATCTGAAGAGGGAGTACATTTCTCCAGACCATTGCACCCATGGTAACTATTCAATGACCATCCACAAGACTTTTGATTCCACAGTTTTAACGATCATGTATATCGCATGAACTCGGTGGGTCTTTGGCAGTATTGGGAATCGAACCCCACCCTTCCGGATGGAAGGCCGATACCCTAACCACTGCCCCGCAAATGGAGTTAAAATTATCATTCCGTCTACAGTGTCAGAATAGGGAACAGCCACTTGTTTGTGAAAACGAGAGTGTTCATAAATGAGAGTTTCGTAAAAGCGAGTGGCTTAGAAAGAAATATTTCTCAGGATCAACAAAGGGACATTCATCCAATTTTAATCCTTTTATCTCCAAAATAACATTTTAATTTTGTATTTATTTTTACTTTTTTTCAAAATTCCCATTTTTGTTTTCGAAATCCTGAAATTATTATGTATTGTTAACAGAAGTAGTCTCGGAAAGAAAAAAAAAACTTCATTCTGGAGAAAAGAAATGAGCTAATTATGTAGGCCGTGATCACCCCACTCAGCAATCTTTTTTTTTTTTTTTTTTTATCCCTCTCCATCCTGTAATGAAATGGAAAACAAACTCATTTCACAACAGTTGGAAGTAGGACGGGACAAAAAATAACACAAATTCCTATAAAAGAGTTGATTATTTTGGAAGAAAATAAGATTTTGGAGGATGTGAATAATTAGAACAGAGTTTGGGTTATTAAACGAGTGGCCGTTCACATTGCAACTTTATAACGGATTGCCTTTTTCTCATTTTATCACTAAACCACAAATAGAGAGTTTCTTCGATTTCTCAGGGATCAGTGGATATGTCCGAAATTTTCTGACTTGTTTAAGAAATCAAATCATTTTTTGGTGATTCGTAGGAAGTTTACACTTTTCCGAACTTCAATTTGCTTTATGAATACAGCATGTTTTAAAATTATAACTGTTGATTGTCGTTTTTATGAATCTCTCATTTACGAACACTAACGATTTCTTTAACGTTTTTCCATAAATTCAATATTGATTTTAATTACGTTTACGAAGTAAAATATTGATCTTTATGAAGTAAATCTTTTTTTTAACCATAAAGTGGTTCTTTCTTTCGTTCCAGTTGAAATCATAGCTACATCACTTCTATACAATTCTTAGTTTAAAATTCCTTAGTTTAAAATTTCCATGATGTCAGATAACGTTTCATTTACGTCACACATAATTAATTACGACATCGTATTGAGAAGGCATCGTAAATCCGATATGTTAACAAATTTTATGCCTTTTTTTTACCCCCAACTTATCTTCATAAATCTCTCGTTTGCGTTTATTCTTTTTTATTTTCTACATTGAGAAACTTATGTTGAGGTTTCTATTAGAGAATAGTAAATATTCCTTATTGTGAATAATTATACTACCAATAAGAGATTTTTTCGAGCGATTCTCTTTTAATCTGACTCCTCCTTTCTTATAAATCACACATCAGAGTATAATCAATTGCTTTAACGATAAATATTATAAGTTACTTTTGAAAGGAGGTGGCCACGATGGCCTGGTTCTCGTTATCGGGAAGTAATATAACAATCTAGACTTAACCGAAGATCCGTCGTGTTCACTGATGGCACCTGGGGCATGTTAAATATCGTGGTCACACGTAAAATGATACTCCTGTGGATGGTGGCCATGTCTGAAGGTCTTCCGCTTGGTTTCTGCTACTTAGTTATAAAGGCCCACCCACTTTTGTGTTAACGAAGGCAAACCTACTGGGTACCCCAATATAAAAGTTGCAATCCCTTCCACCCCCTTGTAGTGTTGAAAGGTGATATATACTAGTAATAGAAATTTTTAAAAAAATCCTATAAAATTTAATATTGATTTAACAAGCCATTAGTCGTAAGATTTAAGAGAGATTGTTCAGAAATATTGCAATTATTAATTTAAAATTCTATTGATTAATGAAAATTTTGAAAATTTAAGTCATCCTTGTGCCGATTTAAATTAACCATAAAGTGTATGTTTTGTCTTGTCTTCTTCATTTTGCTTTTTCTTTTGTTCTATGGGTAACGTGTTAATAACTTAAAAACAGTTTTCAAGCCAATTCCTTGGTCCTTATATAAGAAATCGGCTTATTAACAAAATTAACTTCCAGCATTAGTCTCAGACATTCAGTGGTATTCAGGAGATACGTCCCTACATTTCTTCCATTCACGAGATATGTCTCGACATTTTTCTCCCTTTCATTCGGGATATGTTTTAGATTTACGTATTGATATTGATCTGGAATAAAAGTTAGTAGATCTGTAGCATTTGGTTTCAATTTCATAGGTTTATTAATTATTATAAAAGATTTGTTTTATTTCGGTTGTAAGATACAATAGTTCTGGAAAACTCTTATGTTTTCAACAAAGAAAAATACAATAAGCATCTCTCAATTGAAAGTGCAAATTGGGGGAGTGGGAGGATTCAGAACTTGATCAGTTTCCAAATTATGAGAGGCAGTGTTGGAGTATCGATACTCAATAAACTAAAACGGCTGTACATATCCCATGAAATTCGTCTGCAGTGGATACCTTCCCATGTCGATCTAGATTGAAATGACACCTTGGCCAAGACGGGAACTCGTAAGGCCCCTGAGTCGTTGGGAACTCTCACCTTTTTGGGAATTTTTTCAAGAGTAAAGACCAAGATTGAAACCACATGGATTGTCCCTCCAGAGCACCAAATGTATCAGTGTTCTCGTCCGGGAAGCTCACTGTCTTATGTCTTTAAAAGACAGGAATGAGCTACTTTCATCCGTATTCGAAGTGGTCTTTTCAGAAAATGAAAAATTTCTGAAGACTCCAAAAGTTTCGAGGCCTGTACCAACTGCTTCATTGAACAAGCTACGAGCTACGCCAGAACACATCCTCGAGTGCCTGGGGCTATAAAAGGAAGATTTATACGACGATCTTTTGATGGTGCTAGATTTTTTGGGATTGTTTAACGTTATGGACATGGTATAGCGCTGCTAACCAAAGGAAGCATGAAACAACAGCAACAACAAGTGCAAATTTGTTGTCAGCGTTTTCAGTTGAAGGCCCAAGGAATGAGTGAAAATGATAAATACATAACAGTAATGAGCTGCCTCATAAAAATATTTACAGTTCCGACATCTGTGGAAAATACATCCACTGTTGTGTTTCGATTTCTGACGAGGAAAAAATTGCAAAACACATCATTAAAAAATTCATTTGTAAGGGATATAATTTGGAAAAAATGATCCCACGATAAAAATAACAATTTCTTTTACCAAAATCAATTATTTGTTTCAGATGACAATCCAACTGATTATTTTCATCTTTTACTCATCGGAAACATCTTTGTGAGATAATTACTCAAAGTAATAACACGGTAATAGAAATACCTGTAACAATAAGAATATCATAATGAAGTCATAAGACATACAGATTATCACTATGAAATAATAATCTTAAATATGATTTATAATAAGTATTTCTTAGTAATAAACACAAATATAATTCATTTTGCCATTTATTTTCATCACTATGTTTTCAATTTAATGCACCTTCTCCAACATGTGAAATGTCATTTGGAATATATTTTTACCACCAGTGCCTATCACGTACTGGCACATAATTAATATATCCCGTCAGAAAAGCCCTAAATATTACTCTAATTAAGGGATTTTAGATTATTTAGAGAATTAAACGTATTCTATAATAAGTGTTTATATCAAAAACTTGGGGAAAATGCTCTCACAAGCGTTTTATTAATAGCCTAATAGGGGATTTTATGTAATACACATGTCACTTTTTTTAAAAATATAATGCGAGCTAAATGAATCCGCTTCGTCATAGTCATTTAAATATTTTTACACCTAGTTCAATAAATTCACAGCTTATATCCGACTTCCGCATGGTTATATTATTTTGATTTCACCAGAGAAATACGAGTACCTAATAGTTCGGTCCCGGTACCTTTGGAAGAACTTGCGCCTTAAATACGTTTTTTTGGGGGAAAAAACTTAATCAGTGTTTTTTTTTTTTTTAATGCATACCGAAATAAACAAAAATCGAACTTTAACTAAGTAGCTTTGATTATATGTACGTAGCCGTGGTGGCCTGGTTAATTAGGGCTGAAGAAATTTTATACATCTATAATCAAAATAGTATCTAAAATCTAAAGATTGCATTCAAAACATGGCTCGGGAAAGTAAGCAAGAGATCATATATTATAAACAATTTTAATAAACACAAAAGGTACACATAATATTAACACACACACAATTACATATAAATTCAAAACAATAAATTATCTTCAAGAAATGTAAAGGAACCCATAGTTCCATCGAAAAAAAAGTTGGAAGAACTGCCTCCCTCAATCGAAACAAAATCTTAAGTGCGAAGCATCTTTACATAAAAGTAGCGCCATCTATTCAAACTTTTTTCCTCAGGGCATTCGTTCCCATTTATATCCTAAATGCCACTTCACGCACTGAATCGAGATGCATAAAATTATAACATAATAATGAAAATAAGTGGCGAAATGCGTTCCAGATTTGTTTATCAGTTTTGAAGAAAATTTTATACATCTATAAAATCTATAATCTAAAATCGAAAGATTGCATTCAAAACATGGCTTGGGAAAGAAAACAAGAGATCATATATTATAAACAAAAATAATTTTAATAAACACAAATGGTACACACAATATTAGCAATTACATATAAATTCAAAACAATGAATTATACTCTAGAAATCCAAAGGAACTTAATGTTCCATCGAAACAAAAAGAAGTTGGGAGAACTTTATCCCTCAATCGAAACAAAATCTAAATTGCGAAACATCTCCTACATAAAAGTAGCGCCATCTATTCAAACTTTTTTCCTCATTTTAATGGATACAATATCGTTTTTTTTTTTTTTTAACCATTTTTTCTCACTACTTTTTGTCATCGCGTAGTGGACAGCCAAACGCCCAAAGGTTATTATACAGCGTTTTAATTTTCACTACGTATTGTCCTCATGGAGGACTCGTTTAAGTAGTGGTTCGTGTTCACGCATCAAAAGGGAGGAAACCTTGAAAATTCCCATGCATTTACCCCGAAAGACGTTTATGCACGAGGCGGAAGCGATACATCGATATCCTATTTTTCAATAGTTGGTACGTTCGTTTCCTTATGCTGTGAAGGGAGGTGTCCAACTACTAGGCCACGGCAGCCTTTTCCTTACTATTTATTATATTTGTTATGAAACGTAAATTGGATTCTAAAAAAAAAGAAAAAAAAACAACAATTCCATGGAAATACAACTACTACAGCATATCCTCCCATGACAAAAGATGAACATGTGAAAAATATAAGAGATGCTCGCTTTCTTCACCGTGGCCCACATAAATAGTGGTGCAGGCGAGTTCCGGACTGTATCTGTAGGTTAACGGGTTTGGAATACTTACTCATCCCCAAGTACTTCGCCATTTCGTAAAACGGTCAAGTGATGAGGTCACATCTGTACTCCACTCTCCATCCACGCCACACCAGCGGAAGGACTTTGGACATCACAGGCGAAAGGGAAACGTCTCCAATCCACGGAGCTAGTGAGTTGGAGACCGGGAGAATATGGTCACCCTCCAAGTCACGGTCCACGGATATATATATATGTATATATATATATATATATATATATATATATATATATATATATATATATATATATATATATATATATATATATATATATATATATGTATATATATATATATATTAGAATAGCATCCTAATTAAAGTGTCCTGAGCTAGGAACAAAATGATTAGTATTTGGCCTTTAATTTCTGAGCTCGTAGATTCAATTCTCCCTTTGAGATTCTCCACAACGGATGCTAGTAGGCGTTCGATGTCAATTTAAGCTATAGGTCCGGGCCTAATTAGGAATCGACAGCCAAAAAATGACAGCCGAGTGACAAAACAAACTTATTTAAAGTATTTTGTATTTCTTAAATAATTTCATTAATGAATTATTTTATCATTTCTCAAATGATGTCAAATGAATAATTTTTTCCACTTAGAGGATATCTTCATACGCAAAATGAAATCTGTTCTATGAACTAAACAAAATATTTGCAACGTGATTGAGGATGTTTAGGTGCTGAGTCAACAGCTGAATAGCGTGTGTATTCTGGTCTTCAAAACAGCAATTCATGGGTTCGACACTCACTTCGAATGTAAATGTTTGCAATATATATGTGGTTTGGAATTCATTTTAAAATCATAAATCTCATTTCAATTTGACATTGTTTTCAAAAATGTGACATAGCATCGACATGCAAGGTAAACCAGAATTCGAAGTTTAGTGAGGAAAAGCGTCATTTTACTGTTCAGAAGGTAGCTGATTCGATACATTATACTTCTTAAAAGCGCGTGTTTTCTCATAGTCTTTCCTTTTTTGGAGGGTAGCTGCGTCTGTTTGAGTGTCAGAAACAATCGGAAACGCAAACAATAGCAGATGATTTCACTATTAAATGACGTCATATTCAATATTATTTTTATGAATGCTTCTGGAATTTTACTCTCGCATAGTTATGCCACCTTAATTTCGAACGGAAGAGAAATTTCCTAATCTTTTATTTATTTTTAATTACACTATTGAGTTTCGTTTTTTTTTTTTTTTTTTTTCAAACTCTTTCAGGGGTAAAAAAGAAATGAGCTCTTCTCTTCCATGTTTTATTTCGGAGTCCACTTTCCAACAACTGAGTGACCCCTTTGAAATGCATGAAAGAGGTCGACGGATTCGCAAAGTGTTTTCGGAGAAACAATTGGAGGGGAAAGCAAAAAAAATTCTGCAAAAGAGGACGAATCACTCAATTTGGCACAATTCTAAAGCGAAGAAAGATGCATCTCTTTGTCATTTATTTTCAAAAATTACAATACGTTAAGATTGATAAACCAGTATATATATATATATATATATATATATATATATATATATATATATATATATATATATATATCTATATATAGAGAGAGAGAGAGAGAGAGTGTGTCTTTCGCTTAAGAAGTTAAGAAGAGCACCACGAAGGTGAAAGTATGATTTTGCTCTTCAAATCCTCCGACAGATGGCACCACTAGAGGATCCAATCTCTCAATTGTTCAGGCAAGCAGAGTATTACCTCTAACCAGGCCGTGATGGCCTGCTTGGTTCGGGTATTATGGGAAGGTAATGAGTTCAAATTATTGCTCAGCAAAAGATCCGTCATCTTCATTCAAGGGCACTGCGCATTCAATTGGTCCAGGCCACAGTGTCCTTTACTTGAAATAACATGTCTGGGGATGGCATGTCAAGTATTGAGGGGTCTCTTGCTTGATCCCTACTTCCGAATGACGAAGACCTTGCTGTTTCAGCGAAACTGATAAAGCCCAACTCAATGCTAGGTCCAGGTAAACATGCTGGTGGAACAACTAGCAGTAGCTATTTTCAAGCTACCTTTGATACCTCTAACTGGATAGTTGACTTATCTAAGGTAGTTGTGTAAGTAATTTTAGCACATTCTAACATTTGTTTACACTAGTTTCCTATTTTAAATTAATGGCTGTTTATCTACTTACCTAGATTTATCTTAAGCCGAGCTAGCAACCGAATGGTTAGCGTTCTTGCCTTCGGCTTAACAGTTCCTGAGTTCGAATCCCACCTTGGGTATGGATGTTTGTAGTGGTTCGGAATGCACTTTAAGTCGTAGGTCCTTGTCTAATTAGCCATCGTGTGCAAAAATTGACAGTTGAGCAAGCAAAGCAAGTTTATCTTAACTGCTTAGACATACTTACGTATTGCGTTAACTATTTGTTCAAAAAATATGTCGCCAAATATGGTACATTTTAATCATTATTTTTCAAAATGTGATGAGGAAATCAGCATTTAATGTAAACTGCACCCAAACAAACAAATAAAATCTTTACATTAAATCCACATATATCTTTATTTTTTAATCTTAAAATCTACATGTGTATAAAATAAGATATATGCAATGTGTGAGCTCTTAAATCTCTAAAAATATAAAACGAGTTTGCAGTCATTCAATGGTAAGATTTGAAGTTATTTTTTCACATGAATTTTTTCTGAACTTACTTTTTCGCTAATATTATCAAATAATATTCTTAGCAGTTGTTCAAAGTATCAAAAACTACCATTTAGAGGTTTAGTTAGAATTGTGGTGAGAAATTCGCGTTGACTTATATTTCATTTGATGAAGCTTCTTAATGCGTGAGAAAAGTAGCAATCAAAATAATATTATTGCCTAAATTGTTAATTAATCAGTCACGAAATTTGCTTATTTATCAGTTTTGGCACGAAGTTTCATGTTTGTTCGAATTACTTCCGAGAGAGATCAAGAAAGTTCTTAGTGAGGATATTTGTTTATATTCTGCAATGCTCTTAAACATTCGGATTCACAGATGGAAAAGTTTTGAAGATTCTATCTGATTGGGAAGTGGGGGAAGGGGGAGGAGGATTGTCTGTCGCTCAACGGTCATTTTTTGCACACGAGGGCTAATTAGACCGGGACCTACGGTTTAAAGTGGATTCTGAGCCACTACAAACATCCATGCCCAAAGTGGGATTTGAACCCACGAACTGTTGAACCGAAGGCAAGAGCGCTAACCATTCGGCTGCCAGCTCGGCCTATCTGATTGGGAAATACTAATACTTTTGCCACTTGCAGAGAAAATATTTGTCTTCATGAAGTTTCTCCATTTTCCAATCTATTTTCTCTCTTTTTATTCTTTTTCATTATAGATTTAATTCAACTCTAAAAATTCTTCTATGAAATACATTGGTGTCTACAAGCATTGACACCAGCATACTCCCCTAACTCCAAGGAGCTTTACCAGTTTAATTGGGAGCTGCTGGGACTTTTATTTAGACCTGTCTACAAACATATCCATTAAAATCTTTAAAAAAAAAAAAGCAAAGAGAATGGGAACTTTTATTATTTTTTTATGGATAAATATAAAAAAAAATATGGGAGCAGTTTTTATATTTTTGTTACTTTCAAAATTTTATTTTATCCTTTTTTTAGTAGATTTGATATAAATATTTTAGAATTCATTTAATGAAATAAGAAAAAAAAGTCTCAAAGTTTTCAAAAATAAATTAACATCAAATTAAATCTTAATTTTGAGTTTTTTTTTTAATTTATTTAATCTTAATTTGCTTAAATATGCTGCAGTTTGTGATAAAGATTAATAAAATTTTTTTCCTTTATAAATACAACTATTTTAAATTTGTTGTTTTTGAATGAAAAATAATTTTAATGTACATTATATTAAAATTAATTTATAAAAATATTGAAAGACAAAAGTTCTATGTGTGTGTTAAAATGTATTTCATCAGCAAATTATAGCAATGATTATAAATTCTGATTAATAGAACTATTTAAATAAATTCATTGAAATTGTTATTAGTTCATTTTATTAAGAATTAATCTAATGAAATATGACACGATCTAAATTTTATGCATAAATGTAACATAAATATTTTATGCATTTTAATGGATTGTTCGGAAAGTAAATAATTTTGCTTTACTCACCTGGATATTTTTTTTTTTTTTTTTTTTTTTTTTGCTAGTAAAAATTAACTATTTTATGAGTGTGGTTTTTGTTTGTTGCTTGTTTGTCGCTCAACGGTCATTTTTTGCACACGAGGGCTAATTAGACCGGGAACTACGGCTTAAAGTGGATTCCGAACCACATTTATGAGTGTGGTATCATGCTATCACCGAAAAGATGGCAGAAAGTATTGGATTAAAATTGACAATATACAATTCAATAAAATTTTTGTTTGTTAGTTATGCGTATTCCAGTTTCATAAAAAACGAAATTACTTACCGAGCAACCCAATACAAAAACGTAAGTCATTAATAAATAAATAAAAACTGTGCTCAAGCTAATATTGTAATATTCAAAATATATTTTTCACCTTGAATCTTTGTCCAAGCATTTGCAACTTATCGCAGTCATTAATAAGAATTTCTTTTTCAAATGTATTTGCAATTTTTTTCCTTAAAGTATAATTTATGAGCAATAAGGAATATTAGTTTGATATTCTTATCTATCTTATGCAAACATTCAAAACTGAATCAAGATAATTGTATTTTGATTCATCTTCAAATGTTTGTTTCTCTGAAGAAGATGGAATATTATTTATTAGAGCAATCAAATTTTCCTGAAATTATATTGCTTGTGGAAGTAAAAACTCATTAAATTTAAAAAAAGAACTTAAAATAAAATTAATGTTCTTATTTCTTTCAAAATGATTTAACAAACATTTTTTAAATTTTAGTTTGCATATTTATTTTTTCAATATAACGGAATTCCTCAAGCTAACTTTTTGTATTTACAATAAATAATATAACATTTATTTATACAATAAATAATGTAACATAAATTTTAAAATTTGCTTAAAGGAAAATAAATGACTGTAAGATAATGTCTCGAATGCATAAGACTGTAAGAATTATACTTACATTCCATCATTATTTATTACAGCTGTATACTTTCCTGTTCTTAGCCCAGAGTTGGGTTCTACCAATTATATCGAAGCTACTTCATCATTTAGAAGCAGGGACCAAGAGAAAGGCCCCTAATATTTAACCTGTGATCCCCAGAGGCATCATTTCACTTGGAATTCATTGTAACTCAGTCCTATTTGGCGTGTCCATCTTTCTCTGGAGAATATGAGAATCGAACTTACAAGCTCCCATAATGGGAGCGTTACCCAAACCAACCAGAAAACTGTGGCTGCTCAGCTATGTATGGGCTTTTGATGTAAACAAAAATATAAAAAAAAATGTGCAACGATTTTGTATGGAACTATTTAAAATTTTGAGCAGTTGAAAGAACTGAAAAGATGCCTCAAAAAACAGTTTGATTACACGTAAATGAAGGAAACAGTATTGTTTGGAAATGATTTAAGAGACATTTAATATGGTTTGAGACCTCATCATGTTCAACTGTTTTGTCTGAGATAAAAGTCTTTGAGTGAAAAGACTGCGGGCTATTCATAGTGGTTATGGAAAATTTTCATGGCAAGCGTAAAGCGGAAAATCATATTAAACTAGTTAACGAAATACTTTAGTTTTAAATTCCTTGAGTGTATTAAAATAAAACTTGTGACCAATCACTATTAAATATGTTATCCTAAAAATTTAGGACGAAAAAATCAGAAAGATTTAAATAGGATATTAAACTATAAACTCTATATTGTTCTATAGTATATAGACTTTATATTATAGAGGGAGTCAATCTAGGAAGATTCTTATCCAATGCCCTTATACTAAGATTTTCTTTCAAGTTGGAAGTTATATCACAAAGTGGGACAGCCACTGCCATCGTTACCCCAAATGTGGGTGATTCTCCGTAATTTAGAAGCAGGGACCAAGCAGAAGACCTCCAGTATTTGATGTGCCACCCTCAGAGGTATCACTTCCCTTGGAATGTATTGCAATTACGACAAATTTTACATGATCTAGCCACCATGAGCGAACCACGATGGATCTTTGATTGGGTCGGGATTCGAACTCATTGCCTTCTGATAAAGAGAACGGCACCATAAGCAACTAAGTCGACGCGGCCATAAGTATGAATTCTATTCATATAGATTTTGATTGATGATATTCATCATTACATCCAATGGCATCAACATATTCTCTTACTGTAAATTTACTCTGGAGGGCGTTAAAAGAGGTAAAACGAGACTTGCCCAAGACATCAACGCGCTTCTGTACACCAAAGTTGCAAGGTAGAAAACCTGCACCATCCAATGTGTCCCTGCACTTGTTAACATCAAATGAACAAGTGGACTCCCTCGCCAAGGAGGCTAGAAATATCAATTCTTATTCCACGACTACCACTTGCTTCGTTACAAACGCCGTTGCAAGGCATCAGCTCTGTAGGGGACTAAGGAAAAAATGGTGCCTACAGAAGTAGGTTTTCCTGACCGTTCAGGCAGGTTTCCTGACCGTGGTATCATATCTACCATCAACAGAATGCGGACTGGGCACATTAGGGGTATGAAAATCATGCCCGACGGATCTAGAACATACACAGAATGCAGGCACTGCACAGGAGTTTTACTGGATCCGAGGCATATCTTCAACTGCATCTCTGTTGCCTCGACTCCAACTGCTGCTATGATGTCCTCTATACAGAAAAATCTGAAGATGTGGCCAGGGCAGTGCTCCATGCCTTTGCTCCCATATGGCTTACCCTTTTTTTTTACCATTTCTTTTTTTTCTCTCTTTGCACTTGTCATACGACAGCAACAACAGCATCACTACATCCTAATAATAATAAGAAGAAGAAAAAAGTTTTTATAAAAGAATTTGTGAAGTTTTTATGATAAATAGAAAAGGTGAAAGATTTTTAAAAGGAATTAAACTAATTACATTCTATTTTCTCCAAATAATTGATTTAAGTCATCTTTGCTTAAAAAGGTTGTTGTTTCGAATGCCTGGCTGCTAAGATTTTCACCTTACATCACTACACGGAGTAGAAGTGAAAGTATTTTTATATAGTGGGGTACCCGGTGGTTGTCCATCAGGATACTGAAACAGCTTCCTGTAATTTAAAAGCATGAACCAAAGTGTGGGGTAGTCATACCAGAAATATCATTTCACATGGCGGCCACGACCTAATGTACGTTCCCTAACCGCCATGGGTGAACACGACGGATCATTACTTGTCTCGGGTTTCGAACTCACTCCCTTGATATAAAGCGCGAGGACGATGTCCAAACCAAACTAACAACAAAAGAAGCTAGTATGCGCATATGATAGCAGTTTACCTCAGAAGTTTAGAAAGAGAAGTTTATAAAATACGCCTAACATTGTTTCGGAAAATAAGCTTTGTAAATATTCCGCAACTTTAGTTGGTTTGGGCAATAAAAGATTTCTATCTCTTCTAAGAGTAAAATTATCTAAGGGTAAAGTAAGTGTATCGAAATGTTCTATATTTAAATGTAAAATAATGTCTTTATGATGCTGGAATAAAAACTTTGTGTTTAACCTTTTCATTTAATGAATGAAACAACTTAGAATTGTATAGCAGAAACTTTACTGCAACATTTACGATTGAAAAGTTTGAGCTCATACGTAACAATAATCGTCACATCGAATTCTCAGGATAAGAAAGCAGTTCCAAAGATCCCAACCCCGAAACTACTATTGCTTTGTTTTATTTAAATCTGTCATCGTTTAAATTTAAGAGTTCAATACACACACAAATAAATTTATATACTCAGCGCTCTGGAGTTCCTATAGTTTAGTACCTATCTACATAATTTTCATCATACAGTATATTTACTTATCTCTTCCATTTAAAATACATAGTACATTACTTTCGTAAAGTTCACTTTTCCGCTTTGCCTTACTGGAGCATCGCTATCTTGAATGTACAAGCTTTGGGTCTTCATTTCGTTTCAGAAAGCAATTTCTAGTTATTTCGTAAAATTTTGGGTAATTTACCTCATGAAACTTTTATGCGGTAATTTATTCACAGCCTAAAAATACGTTTCATTATGCTGCAAAAACTACTTTTTTATAGTGTATTTGATATTTTGCTCATTTTCTTTGATGTGATCTCTATCCACGGCACAAAAATAGTACAAAGTTAGCTAATAAAAATAGTTTGAGTGGTAGCTCAAAGAATTTTACAAAATGAGCAATATTCAAAATAGAGCTACACTTTTAAAATAGACTATAGCAGCTTTTATCCTTTATTTATTTAATAAATTTCAGATTATTTTATAGTCAAAATAATCAAGGCAAGTAAAATATCTAAGGTATGACATAATTCCTTCTAAATAAGTAAAATTATTTCATGATTATATTAGAGATTGAGAATAATAAAATAGGCTCCTTTAGCTACATTGATTGAATTTCAGTATGAATGAAATACGGCGTGGTTAAAGTAAATCAATTAAAACAAGCATTTGTGAGCAGATAACTTTTGAAAATTCAATTAAAAAGTGATAATTATTGTTAAAAAAATATTTTTTCACGTACCAAAAATTAAAATATTTGATGGGCTTTATATGAACAACTTAGAAGATTGAATTTTTATAAAAGAACATTTTCTAATGTTGGCAATGAAACAACAGTTTTGCTTTTAGCATACAATTCCTTATTTTTCTGCATTAGAATTACAGTAGTTGCGGTTCAGTAAAAAGAAGTTATTGTGTAATTTCTTCTATGATATTTCGATACGTAAGCGGAATTTATTATTTTTACTCCATTTCTTTGAACGACACTTGTTAAGTATTAGGAATTTGAGTATTAATATTAGTGCGCTATAAGCAATATATATATATAATCAAAAGTTATCACTAATGCATTCACTTCAAGAGTTCGTGGGTTCGACTTCCACGGCGGGTGTGGATATTTGTCTGGTTAAGGATCTCCTTTAAACAATAGGTATTGATCATGTTAGCCTTCGTGTATGAAAGGAAGCAAAATGTGGAAAATTAGAATAAGTGCGTGATATAGTAAGAAGAAGTATGCGTATGCAATTTTTTTTTCCACGTCTGTTCATCATGCTATAGCGTTTATAAGAGCTTTAAAGGTTTTGACGCGTGTGGACATTTGTTGTTTCAAGTCAAAGTTTTATAGGAAAGATTTAATAGACGAACTTGAAATTTTTACCATGTCTTCCCGACATAATATGGATTATGCGGGAAGACATGGTAAAAATTTCTTAGATGATTTTATGCGTGGCCGAATTATTGGAAAGACCGAAGAAAGGCGAAAAATAACAGATGTTGCCAGAGAGTTCGACATAGCTCACAGCGTTGTTTCACGGCTGTGGAAGTCATTTAAAACTACTGGAATGTGTAGTAGGAGGCACGGTGTAGGTCTTGTTAGAAGTACGACGCCTGCAGAAGACAGATATATCGTCCTATCAGCAAAAAGGAACAGGGGCACCACAGCTCAGCAGGTGGCAAATCAGTTTCTTGTAGCCTCAGGAAAGCAGATCTCCCGAAAAACTGTTGCCAGACGTTTGAGGAGAGGAGGACTATACGCCCGCAGACCTTTTGTGTGTGTCCCACTGATCAGACAGCACCGTACTGCCTGTTTGCAATGGTGTGTGAGCATCGCAATTGGACTCAACAGGACTGAGCATGCGCACTATTCTCAGATGAGAGTAGGTTCAGTTTGTCTGTCATCTGATTGTAGACGCCAAGTGATCTGGCGCGAGAGTGGTACTGCTTATCGTCTAGAAAATATCCAGGAAAGGGACCGATATCCGACATGCAGTGTCATGTTGTGGACTGGCATCATGATTAATGGCCGCACGCCTCTACATGTTGTTGCGAATGGGACTATGACTTGCCAACGATACATTAATGAAGTTCTACTTCCTCATGTTCATCTTTTCCGTGGTGTCGGTGATAAATTTGTTTTTATGGACGACAACGCAAAATGTCATCGAACAATCGCTGTTCAGGATTGTCTAGACAGCGAGGGTATACCACGCCCTCGTATGGCCATCCCGTTCTCCAGATCTAAACCCCATTGAAAATGCGTGAGATTCTTTGAGGAGGCTAGTTGCTGATCGAAACTATCCCCGACAAACGGGAACACCTTCATCCGTGCACTCACAGAGGAATGGGATAAATTGCCTCAACAGCTGCTGGATAATGTTGTGCAAAGTATGATACGACATGTGGAATGTTGCATCACACTCCACGGTGGACATATCCGTTCCGATTCCTTTCTTCAAGGTGCCTGCTGACTTTTAGATGCATTGTTCCATTTTTCCGTATACAGCATCAAATGAACATTTTTTTCTTTCAGATGTTTCACGGCTTTTGTGCTTTCCAGAACAATAAATATTCTTTATTCTAATGTCTGAAGAGTGTTGCAAGTATATTTTATCCTACTAGGCCTCGTGTCTCGCTTATTGTTATGCTACATTGCAATTTGCGATCCGTCCTTAGCCATTGTCCAGCAGTGTAATATGAAGTATGCCTTCAGTGCCAAATTATATTTTCCTCTGTCTTTAGAAATAGAAAAAGTGCTTTTAGTAACAATTTGCACTTAGAAACAGATTTATTATAAAATAATTTTTTGATGGAGTTAAAAACTATGGAATAGTATCTAACATATTAAACATATAATACGTCGAACTCTCCTGTCAATGCCAAATTATTACATTTTCCTTAATATTTATTTTCGTTGGAAAATAATAATTCTAAATGAAAATAATTAAAAATTCCTTAATAATTATTTTCGTTAGAAAATAAAAAAAAAACGTTTAATAACAATTTAAGAGACTGAGATCTGAGGTTCAATATACTTTTTTAAAAAAAAGTCGATAAGAGACAATAAATAAAACAATCCAGTTTCTTTGAATATTAAAAAAGAAACTATTTATTTTTTTATGTCGAATATTAATTTTTATCTTAAAAGGATTGGCATTCTCTCCCTCTTTATGAGCAACCCAAATAAAAGTTTTTTTCACGCTTACACATGCCATTTATAGAATTGAGTTTCCTCTTTCCTGCAAAGAAAATCTTCAAGGAAAGCACAGCTTGCGTTTCACTGAAATGAACTTTCTTTTTCTCGTTATCAAATGAGGAAGTTTAATATCGATTTAGAAATCTTAATATCAAAACCGTGTAAGATTTCCAAAGTTTATTCCTTAAAGAAAGGATTAAATATGAAAATGTTCCGTATCAAATATTTTCGGAATTCATTCCAGATGAATCATACTGTCGAAATTGGAAGGTATCTTCTAAATTCTGAAGGAAATATTATTTTTAAAAGTTATATATATACATATATATATATATATATATATATATATATATATATATATATATATATATATATATATATATATATATATATATATTTTCATTTTTCGTATCCTGTAATTTGTACCTTTTTATTGTATGCATGAGCCTTTTTAACAAAAAATAATGAGTTACCCCACCCCTGTTGTGGAGTTCCAAAATATACATTACCAAATACGGTTAAGGAGTTTCAAACTGTCCGATGATGCCATTGTTCATAACGAATAAGTGACCAGTATTCTGTACTCTTCTGAGAGGGTTAAGTTCTCTAGAGGCTTTTTTGGTTGAGCTCTCCTATCGAGCAAACGTGCTGCAGATGTTATGTTTGGTCATCACACTAAAAAATGTGTTCATGTAATAGTAAACTTATTCTTGAAAATCTTCCTCTTTAATAATTCTTAATTTCATCAAGATGAGGAGATAACTTTCTAATACATTACACACCCACACCCACCAACGCATATATGTATAAAATATAATATATATTAGACTATTTTTGAATTCACAGTTATTTATAATCTAATGGTGAAGTTTTTAGCAGGTAAGTGATATACAATTATATTAAAATTCAAACAACCAAAAGCTAAAGTTAAGTTAGTTCTATCAAAGAAAACGATATTTTCAGCAGTAGTCGACACAATTTATAAAGTATTTATTAAAATACACACACATATAATAACAAATTCTTGTTGCCGATTAAATCAACCCGATCTGAGAAACAGGGTACTCTTTTATCTTCAAAAACAAAGCAGCAAGAATGACTAAACTATGTAAGAAATATAAACTTTGAAGGAGATCAGCGCCTCCTAGTGTTCAGCAGAATCAAGTGAAATACCATGGACTGTTATATTCCACAATAATATGATGCACAGATAATTTTCTAAAAAACTTCTTATTTAAAAATTGTTGAAACTGTCCGTCGTTAGCATAGATACGAAACTCGTCGATGTTAGCAGTCTTTTGTATAATATTTCATATTGGATGTGTTTTGTACAGTGGGTGCTATGGGGTTGCTAAAAGTATAGGAAAAGTCTTAGGAATTCTCTGACATCTGCGATCTTAGGACGGTAATTGACTTCGGTGCTTAGGTAAAATGAGAAAATATTTGGAAATTTAGTATTGTATTCAAAAACAAAGAACTTATTACAACACCCCAGCTGACGTAAACGCAGTAGCCAGATTTAGACTCTTCCTCCACTCCTTTAAGAAGCCAATCGTCCCTGACTTCGATGTCCCGAAAAACCTGGCATCTATAATTGGACGATTAAGGACGCGTCACTTTAAGAGCATGAGGATTCATCCTGATGAAACCAGATCCTGTACGCCGTATAATAACAGTTCAGATATCCAAATGCTCTCATCCTAACACTTTTTCGAGTGTTCGTTTATATATATATATATATATATATATATATATATATATATATATATATATATATATATATATATATATATATATATATATATAAGCAAGGTTAGAAGTATCATAGGCGCAAAGTGAAAGATACAAGAATAGATATATAAATTGAAGAGTACAAGAATAAATATAACACTTATGTTTTAGCAATACATTAAGAGCAAAAGCAGCAAAAATCGAATTACTAAAATATAATTAATAGTACATTTTTATAAAATTAATCAAAAACCAAATGGAGAGAATAATAATATATTTATAAAATTATATAATCAAAAACCAAATAGAGAATAAGAATCAAATATTAAATGGAGAATAATACATTGAAAATACGAAATACAGTAAGCAAATGGAAAAAATTCTCAATATATAGTTAAAAATTTATATTAGAAAATAGAATAAAGGAAAATGGAATTCCTTTATTCTGGTTTCATATTTTGGTTTGACATTTTTGGTGTAGCTTTGGGGTGTATTGACCTCTTTAAGACTATGTCTTGGGCCAATGCCGCGAAACCATACTTTGTACCAATGTGGTCAACACCCCTTGAAGAAACTGGCCATTCTGGTATTTCGCTCCATTTCGATTTATTCTATTTTCTTTAAAAATTTAATCTAGATATTGAACATTTTTTTCATCTGTTTACTATATTTCGTATTTTCAATGTATTATATTCTCCATCTAGTATTTGATTATTATTCTCAATTTGGTTTTTGACTAATTTTATAAAAATGTACTATTATACATAGTATATTCATTTTTCGATTCGGTAATTTGCACCATTTTGTTGCATACATAGTCCCTTTTAACAAATGTATGGGTTGCACCAACCCTGTTGTGGAATTCCAAACTGTAAATTACCAAATATGGTTTAAGAATGCCGATCTGACTAATGATGTCATCTCACATGACTATTCTCAACCAATGAGTGACCAGTATTCTGTACCCTTCTGATAGGGTTAAGTTCTCTCGAGGCTTTATCGGGGTGAGAATTCCTATCGAGCAGACGTGCTACAGACGTTATATTTGTCGTCAAACTAAGAAATGTTCATATACATAATAAAAAGTTATTCTTTTGAAATCTGTCAATTCAATAATTTTTAAATTCACCAAGACAAGGAGGTATAACCACGTAACACAATATATACATATATATATATATATATATATATATATATATATATATATATATATATATATATATATATATATATATATATATATATATATATATATATATACATATATATATATATTGTGTTAGAATTTTTACATAAGAAATTTTTTAAACATTTTACATCGCCAAGTAATATTATATTTTTTGTAATTTCATTTGAGAAATTTTTGTTTTCAATTTTTACTTTATATTTTCAATTGGTATTAATTTGGAAGGAGTAGTTAACTGTTCATTTGTGTATCGCCAATTCTACAAATGAAGTCGAAATGCCCCCCTCAAGTACATATTCTACTGATGAGAAGGGACGATTTGTTTCTCATTATTTTTCTTTTATCTGTGTTCTCCTGCATTTAATTTTCCTTTTTACTTTTTTTATTATTAATCTAATTATTTTCCTTTTATTTCAGATACTTTGATTTACCTTTTCTTATTAGAAAGGCTTTTTTAATTTCTTAAAAACGAGCAATTCAAGTTGTTTCACTTTTTCACTTATTACGCTAAAAATTTCTAAAATATTTTATATTGTTTTTTCATTATTTTTTTGTTATTTTAATTTTTTAGGCAGTATATACATATTTTATTCGATGGAAGATAGGTAAAGTAGATTTATTTTGGCCCCAGCTCCACCGAGGGGCATAGCCAAAAGCGTTTCGGGTAATCAAAAATAATTGAAAATCCATTTTCAATATGAGGACAACGAAACGACTTAATGTGTAGCAGCTTGTTACACAAACCAAAGACAAAAGTAAGTCACTTTAACAGAATAACGGTGATGAAAAACTTGTCGCCATAGATATACAACATAACTTAAAGGATGGTCATGAATTAAAGAACCCAATGAAGCTGGATTACATTGGAAAGGAGCTTGACCAAACATAGCCTCAAAACTGAATCCGAGAATTCCAAGCTCTATGAACAATGAGAACCAGTAGAGTGTCTCGACAGTATAATTTTATCATCATTAAAGGAGATATAGTAAAAAAGTTTGGTTACTATTGCATGGAATATTGGGTTCGAAAGTAGATTATGAGCATGAATTTCTTTGGTAGGTAAATATATATGGCATAATATATTGTACGTGAAAATGCATTTCGCACGCAAAATGTAAACATCTTTGTCTTTTTCCATGTAATTGAAAGCAATTCTTAATGTTTTTTAAAAATGTTCATTGGCGGGTGAAAGAATATATGTATAAAAAACACTTAAAAAGCAATATCATTCAACACTATAAGTCAAAAATGAAAAGAAAATATCATATAGAGATTGAAAAATTTTCAATGTTTAATAATATTTAAATACAATACTTTAACATTCTACAATCGCCACGCAATCTTTATACAAATGCCATATCTTAGAAGTCATTTCACGTTCTATTCTTCGTTTTTTATGTTGTTGTTGATCGGTCTGATTACATTGGGGCAAACAACGCTAACAATCTCGTGTTCATATTGATTGTTTTAATTTTTATAATTACAAAACTAATTGATTCATTTCCTGTGATGTCAAAGTCACATGTTGAGTATACTTGGCGATTTGTTTTGTTTGTTTGATGCGTCTGCTGCCAACTCTATTAAGTTTGAATCTAATAAGTTGCAAGCATTCTTCGCTGATATTTATTTCGCCAATTTATGCATTCGTTTCCAATTTAGCACCATTTTGTCTGCAATAATATCTATGATATGATTATTACTGAAGCTAATGGCGATTAAGTTTTAGCTATTTGGTTATTTAGGCGACTGTCTATAAGCTAAATTATCTTTTATCATTTCAAATAAAATAATTCTGATGACAAATTTCGCTTGTTAAATAAAGCTGTTTTTTTTTTCCGTCAGACCTTTTTTTTCGTTTATTTGTAAAAATTATTTAGTTTCTTCAAATATAAAATAATTTAAAAAATTAAATTTTCAACGGTTTATTTATTATTATGTATGACATTGTCAAAATTAAAAATATTGATTTCAAGTTACTGGATAAAACTTAATTGGGCATTTTTGCTAAGTTCTTATATGAATATATACACAGATATATATAACATAAACATCTAAGCTTGGTATATATTTCATGAGATGTAGCAAGTGTAAAATCGCCATCTGGTGATGAATTGACTTTATTAATTGCATTTTATCGCAACAGTTTATAAAAGGCACATATCCATAGAAACTCCACAAAGAGAAAATATCAATAATACAAAACTCTTGAAGGAAATAGACTTCATATATATATATATATATATATATATATATATATATATATATATATATATATATATATATATATATATATATATATATATATATATATATATATATATATAATTCATTCAACAGATAAAAGACAGTGTAAGGAATGGTATAAAAATCCAATTGGTTATTGTAATTTTGCTAAAGAACATCAAAATAACGCGGCCCGTGGACGTAGAATTAAAAGTTTGCCAATAACATGATCCAGTAGCATGAGTCACCCTTGCGGTTTGTGCCATCTCATACACGAGTAAAATTTAAAAAAAAAAACAAGCACGAGTCCAACACAAGCATGAATAAAAACACAAACATGAGTCGAGAAATTTCGTTGAAAGAAGACTCGTTATCCGCTACCAGGAAAAAAGCTGCTATTAAGGCATACGTCTCTCAGAAACGTGGACACGACAGCCCGGGGTTGTTTTGATGCAAGGCGAAAGTAGAACAGCGTGTTATTGTAACAGCAAGATGTAAATAGAATGGCAAAGGCACTAAAAAAGCAATTAGGCGACTTTCCCGATTTGAAAGACAGTCGTTGATGAATCATTGGAATTAGAAGAATTTCATGAAATCTGTCACTGTATGTTTTCTAAGGGTTGCTAATATGAATAAATAGCTAGATTTCTTTGATTATAATTAATGTTTCAAATATATATAACATTTATGATTACCTATTATTTATAGTTGTCATTATTATAAGGCGAAAGAAAAAAAATTATGCGCCATCGGAGCCAAATAGGCATAGGCTTATTTACTTAAAACTTCCCGGTTTTGTATCTAAGAATTTCGAATATCGGCCTTAGACAACTAGTGAGTTAATTGAAAGTGAAATAAGGAATCAGTTTAACTCTTTAGTTATCAACTCTGATGGTAGCTGTGTTCAGTTTCTGTATTACTGAAACACTTTTATATTTTGCTAACAAGAACTATAGCTGACGAGGCCATGGTAGCCTAGTAGTTTGTTCATCGGACTTCCGTTCGAAAAGACTTTGTTCAACTCTCGATGCCTCCAAAGACCCACCGAGTACATGCGATATACGTGCTCGTTAAATCTGTGGAATTGAAAGTCCTGTGGTCGGTCGTTGAGCAGTTACCAGGGGTTTAATGGTCTGTAGAAAATTTCCTCCCCCTTCAGACCAAAGTCAAAATTAAGGGAGTGGATTCTCGGGTGGTGCCATCTACCGGAAAAGTCTTAGAGCAAAGTCGTACTTTCAAGTTCGTAGTGCTCTAGTTAAACGAAAGACGCACTCCACTGACTTAGACTTAAAATATAGTCATCGACCTAGCGAGTTTGGCTTGTCGAAGTATCCTAAGTAACAGCAACACCACTACAGACGATCAAAAAATTTGCTAGAAGCGAAATGAGAAAGTGAAAAAAGTCCATTTTTCCTGAGACATGAACTTTTATCAAACGTTTGATTAAGTTAAAGTTTGGGTTAGATTTTGTTCATTAATTTAAGTACATTTTAATAATGAAGAAGCTTTTTAACATTTTAATAATGAAGATACTTTGTCATTATGTTTTAAAGCCCACATTATATCATTGCTTTCCTGGAAAAATTGTCATACATATATTCGGGATATATTCACAATATATCGAGATATATTCACGATATATCGGGATATATTCACGAATCCCAAAAGAAGGAATTCAGAACTTTTAAGCATATACCTGACAGCTGTGGATGCAGAAGTTAAAAGCGCAACATTCACCTCTTATTGCTGACGAATGGCTGGGATCGTACGCGTGGCCTTTCGCTTTAACGAAATCTTGTCTATCACTAAGATACTGTGAGCTACATTTTGTTATGTTTATAAGGAACTTTTTATAAAATATCACAAAGAAAGTTCTGATCAATTTTTCAGTGATGTTCAGACTAAAAATATATGCTACCGATTTATATCACTAAATTTTATACACGAAAACTATTTCCTCCACGGAAAATAATATAAATGGCTTGCGGACAAGGCAAACATCAATGCGTGGGTTAAAACCCAAAAAAATATTGAGTTTTTTTTTAGGGGGAGATATTGTTGAAATGAAAGTCAAAATAATAACTCTCAAATATTTGTGTAATTTATTATAGATGTGCGCGTACACACATATAATTGAATTTGAGCTGGAATTTCTATTTTGATGAGAATTCTATCAAATAAACTGCTTATCATCATATTTTTAAAAACAGTGTTGCTGCAACAACAGGTTTCCCTGTAAATCACCCAGAGTTTGGTTGTACTAGTTAATTGGAAGCAACTACACTGAAGTCTTCATCACTGAGAATCAGGGATCAAGCAGAAAACCCCCAATACTTGAACTGAAATATCATTTCATTAGAAGGACACTTCTACCAGAGACTGACTTAGCTTAATTAGGGCCTGGGGCAAAAACTTCTTTGGAAGACCTCTCTGCTTCATAACAACAAACTTTTTATTCGACTTGGTAAATGATTCTATTCATATCACTGTGAAGAATAAACTTTCTATTCGATTTGGGGTTCCCTTTGATGTGGGGGCTCGGGACAGCAACCAGTATGTCAGTGTCTTAATCAGGTTCTGATTGCGACTACGAACAATTGAAGGTGTTCCTTCATCCTCTAGCGAACACGACGGATCTTCGGTGTTTGGATTCGAACTTAATATTTTCATGCAGTGAAAAAGACCCTCTGACACACGTGGCCTCCACGACATTTTATATAAAAAAATGTTAATGACTATTCCTTGTTAGTGAAGTTCTCATAACGCTTACGGCATCTAACTACTATTAAACAATGGGAAAAGAGAATAATGTCTCTGTTTTATAAGGGCAATACTTTGCAAATTAAATTTGATATATTCTACCTTAAAATTTTCAAACATATTATTTTAAGTTTTATACATACTTTGCAGAGGGCGGTGCAGGTGAGCCCGCGAACTCCACCATAAGATTAACGGCCTTAGAATACTGACCCATCACAAAGCTCCTCGTCATTAAGGTGCCACAGACGGGTGACGAAGTCAATACTGAGTTTGCATCCTCCTCTCCACACCCACGCCACACCAGCGGAAGGACTCTGGACATCACAAATGAACGTGGACACATATCCAGCCCAGTAAAATTTAGCAACCCAGTTAGGTAGAATGTGGTCACCTTCCCAACCACAGTCAGCGGCAAATGTTGCCTCTCTTCGCTGATGTTAAGAAAAAAAAATCGGGTGAAGCTACTGGACTTTGTGATATATATATATATATATATATATATATATATATGACCCCAATTAAAAACGTCTAATTCTTAAAAGAGTAAAAAACCTTAATTAAGTCAGGAGTTAAAAATTATTTTTCTATATAATACCATTGAAAAAAAATAAAATGATTCAAATTATCTTGGTATTATGTTATAATACAAATTTTGCAATAAAACAACAAGATTCTTGATTTTTGAGCCATAAAAACTTTTTATTTTTTATGTTAAATTATATATATATATATATCAATTTATACTGCTTTGCAACATTAACAGAAAACTTTATTTCAAATAAAAATTAATATCTATAAATATTTACATGTATTGGAACACAGATATGCATGAAATTAATATGTTAAAAATGTTGTACACAGAAAGGTTCAAACAAAAGAGGAATTAGATCTCTGTTATATATTGAACTAACAATGTAATTAAATTCTGAAACAATAAGAAACATTAAAGGATTTCCTCGCTTTTGCATCTTATCTGACACCTTTATTTTAAAGTGATAATTTATTTGGAACAGAAGCACACACACACACATCATTCTTCGTATGTTTATTTATAAGTCTTGTATTACGAAAATAATTTAAAGATGTTTTTATGATCTAAATTTAGACGTTTCTATTTACAGTCGCTCTCAATTTGTTGCAAACAAAATATTTTATGGATACTTTTTTCCGTTAATATATCTATCGTAGGAATTAAACCACTTCCTGGCTGATTACATTCTCTTATTTTATTTTTTTTTATTATTCCAAAAATTAATTCCTCAGAAAAACCTACAATAGCTCCGTCTAAAGCTGGATTTAAATAGAAGCAGAATATATACATATATATAATAAACACACATTAGACGAAGATCTAGAAGAGGAAAATGTGTTTCTTTAAATTCTTTTTTTAATCACATATTCCATTCTTGAAGCTGTTCGAGTGAAACTTTCTCTTTCACTTCACTTCCTCTCTACCATCGGAATTTCTTTCTTTCTTTTTGTGTTTTGTTTTAATTTAGGAAAACTTTTCATTCTAAAATTGAAGCATCTGGAAACTTTTACGTAAGATTTAATGGCAATTCGATTAAGAGTCCATAAAAGTAAAAACAAAGAACATTCTATTTTATAACATCAGATTCGAAAAAAAAAGTGTAAGCAAGGAAACGAATGGAAAAAAAAGAACTCTCCAGAAGTTCTGACCTACACCTGAGGGGCATTCTATTAAACAGCACACTTTCCCTTAAAAGTTGTTAGGCGCTACGCATTTAGGGTTGCCATTTGGCGAGATTTTCATTGCATTATTTTGAGACATTTCCCAAAATATGAACAATATTAAAATTAACGGCTATTTAAATCTTTTTGAAAGAAAATTTTATTAATTTTGATTACATATATATAGTATATGTTTTTTAACGAGGTGACATTTATGAACTATAATTTGTTTACTTAAAGAGTATTTAAGAGATTTTTTTGTCTTATTTTTGTACAATGCTAAAACATTTTTTTTCTTATTGATGACTGTGGCTTAACATTAAATTTTGTATAAGATTCCAATCAAAATCTCAAAAGAATTCCCAATTTTTATCAGATAAAAATGAAATAAAATTGACTTTTTTTAAGAGACTTAAATATTTATTAATTATATCTTAGAAGAATTAAAATTTAGAATCACAACAGCTTGAAAATATTATATGACAGATATTCGAATCGAAACTTTAAAAGATTATCGAAACTTTATGAGATATTAAGTAAATTGAATTATAGATAAAAAAAAAAGAACTAATTTTACAAATCAAAAGTTTAAGATAATATTGAATCAATATGAGATACAAATAAAAGTGAATGTTATATAAAGGAATTTACGATTCTATTTAAAACCTTAAAAATTCTTAGAATCGTTTCAAATGAAAGTAAATAGAATTTTATATTAAAGTATCAGAATCAAAATTTTAAAGAAAATTCGAAGTTTAATGAGACCCGAATGAAAATACGTTGAATTTTAAAACTGAAATACGAATTAAAACATGAAAAGAATTGCGAATATTTATTAAATACGAATCAAAATAAATTGAGTTTTAGATTAAAACATAAAGATTCGAATAAAAAGTTTAAAAGAATTTTGAAAATTCATGAAACATACAAATGAATGTAAATTGAATTTTACATAGGAGAATTAAGATTCAAATCAAAATCTTAAATAAATTTTGAATCTTAAGGAGATATACGAATAATGATAAATTGAATTATATATATATATATATATATATATATATATATATATATATATATATATATATATATATATATAAGAAAATCAAATCAAAAGTTCAAAAGAGTTTCGTACCTTTATGAGATACGAATAAAAATAAATTGAATTTTATAATTGAAATTGGTATCAAAACATTAAAAAAAATTCGAATTCTTATTCGATACGAAATGAAATCGTGAACTTTATGAATAAAAAAATTAAGTACTCGAATCGAAACCTCAAAAGAATTTTGAATCCTGGAACACAAGTGAAAGTAAATTCATTTCATTTCTAATAGTTCTTTTAACTGTGATATAGGCAAGATAGCGTCTGTTTCCAAGTGTGAATTTTATATATATATATATATATATATATATATATAGAAATATATATATATATATATATATATATTTCTCAGAATTCACATAAAAATATCCATATCATGAGGCTCATTATTTTTATACATTCTGTTGTTTATTCATAATTTATAAAAGAAACTAATATCATGAGACTCTTTATATCTATACATTTTGTTATTTACTTAAATTTATAAAATGTCGAAGCTATGAGACATTATTTTTATGCTTTCTGTTGTAGTTGCTCGGCTCTTAGCCTTCTCTTACTCTTACCACCTAGTAACATTACAAGGGGTGGAAGTGAGGGCACCTCAAATAGTGGGGCACCTAGAGGGTGTACTTTCGTAGCCACAAAAATGGCTCTTCGAAATTTAGAATCACGGTCCAAGCAGAGAAGCCCAGACTTGTCGCGCCACCACTAACAGTATACTATTTCGCGTAAAGGACATTGCGACCACCGCACAATTAACGTGTTTCAGTCGTCCTTACAGAACAAGGTGGATCTTCGTTTGCGTCGGGATTTGAACTTTCTACTTTCCAATGACGAGTGCCCTATCCAATCAAGCCACAATGATCTTCCTCATAATGAATTAGTAACAGATCTTACTCATTTATAAATTAAATTAAAATTGCTCTTTTTGTGAAAACATAACGGTTTCGACAAGTTTTATGAAAATATGGTTTTTATAGCACTTAAATTTTGAGAAGACTCGAGTTTTTATTAATTTCTAATGAGATTCAAGGGATTCACAAACATGCATTTCTATATATATATATATATATATATATATATATATATATATATATATATATATAGAAATGCATGTGTGTATATATATAATATATACACACACACACACACATATATATATATATTGCTAAACTGTGGGAAACGCTTAAGAATCCTTAAGAGATTTTTTTTCGCATTCATACCACATTAATTTAAAATTGAGTGTCAGATTCTCATTGCAACGACAGCTGAGATTCTATCAACGCAGAATGTTGATATTTTTTAAATTTAAATATAGCTACTTTGTTATATACATTTCAATTCATTAAAACAACTGAAAATTAAGAAAAATCATTTTCACTTCTGTAAGCATTAAAAAAAATATTATGCACATTGTGTTGGTGGAAAATATTATTTCGTTTCTACCAATCGCTTATTTTATTGGTAGAATTTTTTAATACTTCATAAATCCTTCAATTCCTAACTGTTAAAGGACATAAATTTTCCGTTTGTTCATTGAAGCTTCAATTCATTTTAGACCATCTCCTTCGCTGACACTTCAATAATTCAACGTCACTCTGAATGGGCTTTATTAAATTATCACCAACATTGCCGGAAATAATTAAAATTTTATTGCCTGCGATCGCAATAAGATCGTAAAAGTTAAGAGTGCGTCGCAATAAATAAAGACATTAGAATTCTTAATCAATACACACACGTGGGTATATTCAATAACTTGCAAAATTTACGTTGCATTGAATATTGGTTAAAAACAAATGCCAATTTTTTGCAGATAATTATAAGTTGTGTTCACGTCTTACTAACGACGAAATCTCCCAAGTCCTACCCATAGAGTTGTGCATGTCGATGACAAAAGAACAGAATTCATCTCCTAAGGCCTAATGGTAGGACAGCCTTCTTCAGAGTAAAATGTCCTGAGTTCCATCCCAGCCACTGTTCGGCAACGAGGGATGAATGTTGCGCACGTCTGCAGAGGTGGTTGTGTATTCTGAGTTTCCTATTCCTGTGACAACGGAATACAGCCTATTACGCATGAAAAGTTCTCCCAGAAGACAATTTATAATGCCTTCTAATTAATGCTTGCCTTACAATACCATCTTAAGCACTTTTCCCACAGAGAGTAATTTAAAAACCAAAAGTATCAAAATATAATTTTACTGTGTCCAGTTAAGGATTTGATCTTGTCACCTGATTGTAGTTCAAAATTACGAAACCCTTGATATAGGCGTGTAATTATAACGTCCGGAGCTTTCATACAATAGTATGTATGTAGGCATGTGGCCTAGTAGAGGTGCATTACTCTTCAGAGAATAAGGTTCCGGGTTCGATCCCAGTCACTGTTAAAAAATAGGACATCGATGTTATAATTTTACCTTTTGCATGTACATATATCAGGATGGTTGCCTGAAAATATTCCTGGTTTTCTCCACTTGAATACGGTTCACCATCTGGGAAAATCGAAAGCATCTTCAGACAACATCCGGGCATTATTTCATCTACCCCAACACTCTTCACGACTGCAGAGGAGAAGAGTAGCACAGAGAAGGAAGTTTTTTTTTTAGTTTAGATTTGGGGCGGGGGTGCAGTAAAGGAAGACAAAGCTCGCACTGTAATAATTTCTTTTTCGGGACTCCCTAAGCCTATTTTTTACAGGATTATGAAGATGCCAGTCTCCTTTTTGCTTAAATAACCGCCTAGTTAGGCTTCTTAAACCACTTTATGAATAAATGTTTTGTTATTGCAGATATCAGTCTGTAAATTAATGATTAGTTAATTGTTTAGGCTTCTTAAGCCAAGTTTTTATATGCAATTATTTTAAATATTTCAGACGCTAATCTCTTATATATATATTTATGAGTTTATCAAATAATCTTTGATTCTGAATGCGTTTTGTTTTGTGTGATGCTTAAAAAATAAATTAAAATTAAAATCTGTAATTTTGTTTTTCTTTCCTGAAAAATTTAAGCAAATTGATTTACAAACGACTTACTCTTTTAGAAATAAAAAGATGGAGGATTTCACTCCATCTGTGAGATGTTCTTCCACAAGGTAAAGTTAAAATGCCTTGTGACATTATCAAAGTATCAAGTGATTGTACAATCGCCACACCAACCGGCTAACTGTACTGCCTCAATGAGGTATGATTTGGTCATAAATACCTTTATGTACAATGACAATATTTGCTTACATCTTGAGCTTCTTTTGTCCCAAATCATGTTTATATTTTTTTATACAAATTTTTCTTATTGCATTCAATAAACAACTGCCTAATTCGCTTTCTTGAGTTCTATGTTCATTCAGACTCAAACTAGACGAACATGTTGCATATTACTTTTTTTGGAAGCCAATGTGATCTGTAATAATTACAATACAATATTGGTAATCATTGCTGATAACAGAATTGTTTGCGTAATTTCTCAGAGCGTAATATAATATTTAATGACTGTCATTTGTGAACAATGCCACAAACATGTCGAGTTTTTACTTAGGTAAATTTATTAAATGCTAAATATCTTGGAAAAATTCTCGAGTATTCTGTGACATGAATTTTTTTTCTGAATGACTCGAATATTCTGTGGATTCTGTATAACAAAAACAAATTATAAAATAACATTCATTTGAAATTTACCTTCGTTATAGAAGCAATCAAAATGAGAATTGAGAAGGATCGTTTCATGAATTTATGCATAAAAGATACATGCAAATTTTTAAAATAAACAAACAAAGATGTAAACAAATTATTTCATTTAACAATACGTAGTTGGCTACTTTACGGCCTAAATCTTCAGTAAAACATTTTAATCTCCACCGCGTATTTGTCTTGCGCGCGCGCGGAAGGATTTTTATAAAGAGTGGGCACAATTCAAAGGGAGGAAACCTGTAAAAACTTCTAACCATCCACCCCGACAGACATGGATAAAAAAGGCCAAAAATTAACATCTATCTCCAGCTTTTCAATAGTAGTTGGGATCGAACCTGGTATCTTTCGCTCTGAAGAGTGGTTTCTTGAAGATTTCATGAAGATTGGTTTCTTATTACTAGGACAGGGAGAATCGTCTTTCCAGAAATTTGATATGAAAATTAATTAATTTCACCTAAAAAAAAATCTATTTTTCGTGCAATTTTAGACTTATTTTCTTTGATTATTGTTGATTAAAGGAAAACTTAATCAAAATTATGTACCGGCTTGTCGACAGATACTGAAATAATTGTTGCAGGTTGATGCAAAGCATTCATGCTAAAAATCATGGGAATTATTTTATAAAGACTTTTTTTAAAACATTTGTAATCTTTCCATTTTTCGATTCTAATAAATTTACATTTTCTTATGCTAAATTTGTCATTATTCTAAACGAAGATTTTTAGACTGATATTTATTCAAAATTTTGAAGTATGTTTTGAAAAAAAAAAAAAAAGTAGTTTACGAAATAAACAAGAGAATAACATTTTTGAAGCCAATTTATTTTGTTTTTGAGTGAACGAATAGTTAAATGAATGGTTGTATCAGGCCAAATATAAACCTATGTCAATGAATATAGACACGAATACTGTCTGGATTCATTGAATAAGATTTTCAATTTCTTTCATAAAACCATATATCTAAGTACATTTAATAAATCATTGTTTGTCAAACATGATGGTAACAAAGACTGCTTCGTTTGTTGCCCCATCGCCTTTACTCGATTGGGGACCACTCTTTTAAGTGAAAATACCAAAAACAAACTTAGGAATCGAACTTGCGAAAGCTTTCGGGAACAACAAGATGGATGGCCAAGAAGACTGGATTACTATTATCATCAGTTACTGTTCGCGTCAGATTCCTCCTTATTTTTTCCTTTTTGCATTTAATTGTTAAAAATGTATTTTATCTTGATAAATTTGCAGATATTTTGATAAATATAATTTTTGAATTGCTCAAACGCAAAAGAAAATTATTTAATTATAATTTCAAATGTCTTAATAGAAAATTTTTTTTATAAAATATGATCTAATTTTTTAATGATACAAAATTTAACATAACGCACTTTTGAATAGTACTTAATATCTTCCCTGAAAAATCGTATTATTAGAAAAAATTATTTTATTAAAAAAACTCTATAGTGATAACACTTAATAACTAGGAAATGCCAAACTAGTACAATTAATTCTGAATTAATTTGATTACTTGACGAAAGTAAATTTTTCTTAGTGAAAATTTTTAGCAATTTGTATTCATCAATAAAATTAATATTCATTATCATTCAGCATTTAAATCTTTGCTTTAGCAAAACGGAAAAATTCAAACATGTTTGTAAAATATAAATAACGAGAACACATCTACTTCATAAAATCTCATATTTTTAGCAATGTATACAGAGAATTAAGTTTGGTAATAAATAGCCATTCAGTTTAACTCGTGATTTCGGTTGTTCTCCCGTGAGGGGAAGTAAATTGGTAGATATGGTAGACTTTATATGGGAAATGTCAGGGCGAATTGATAGAAAAATATTTATATTTGCAGATGTATTTATAATTTGTATGATTTCAGTTTCTTTAAAAAAATTATTTTTCACTTAAAAATGTATTTGGCTTCTAATAACTAAATATATAACCTTTATTATGTCAACTCTAGTTAAAGTTGTATATTTTATGTCAATAAATAGTTTTTTTGTGTTTGTTTTAGTAAATAAAATTACTGGTTCTTCTACGTTATTTTAATTTTAAACCAGCAAAACGGCTGGCTTAAATTTTACTGGACAGTGTTTGATAAGTAAGATATTTTACCAAGAATATAACTATATTTTTATATTGTCTACAAGTTCCAACTTTTGTTACAAAAATAATTTTATTTTCACTGGAATTTTTTTAATCTGTCTTTAACAGTGCTTTGGAAATATTCAGTATTTGTGGCATTAGTCTTGAGAGAATATTTCAAATGAGAATTTGACAAATGACAAACGAAAGAAGTACATCAACATACTTCTAGATTTTTAAGAAATAAAATATTTAGTGAAATGTATTTAATTTGAATGTATTTTTTTCATTAGTTAAGATTTCTTTTAGAATTTATTTTTCCGTCCAGAATCCGAATCTCATTCCGTTGATGATTTATTCCATATAATTTATTAAAATGGATGGATAGTCATCAAAAATTTTAATTTTTTTCCTGATTTCAAAATATTTGAAATATATTCTGTTATTATTCAACTCAAAGTTATTCGAATAAAAACTGATTTTGAAAATAAATGGAAAAATAAGTTATAATAAGAAAAAAATAAGTTATAATAAGAATAAGTTATTTTTTCATACATTATTTTTTAATATATATATAATAAATTTTATAAAATTAATTAAAAACCAAATGGATAATAATAATTAAATACTAGATGGAGAATAATGCATTGAGAATACGAAATATAGTAAACAGATGGAAAAATGTTCAATATATAGTTTACAATTTCAAAGAGAACAGAATAAAGGGAAATGAAACGAAGTACTAACACGGGCAGCTTCTTCAAGGGGTGTTAACCACATTGGTACAAAGTATGGCTTTACTGCATTGGCCCAAGACATAGTCTTAAAGAAGCCAATACACCCCAAAGCCACACTAAAAATACCAAACCAGAATAAAAGAAATAAATATCAAGCCAAAATAAAATATTTAATCCAATGTGGCCAAAATACGTTTAATTTATAGTAATCAAGATTAAATCCAGATCCAAACCTGTAAGAGGCTGGCCATGTTGGTACTTCGTTCCATTTTCCTTTATTTTATTCTTTTCGATATTTTAAACTATATATAAACATTTTTCTATCTGTTTACTATATTTCGTACTTTCAATGTATTATTCTCCATCTAGTATTTTATTATCATTCTCCATTTGGTTTTTGATTAATTTTATGGAAATTTACAATTAATTATATTTTAGTAATTCTATTTTAGCTGCTTTTGTGCTGAATGTATTGCTGAACATAAGAGTTATATATTCTTGTAGTCTTCAATTTTTATATCTATTCTTGTATCTTTCAATTTTCGCCCATGATATTTCTAATCAAGCTTTATATATATATATATATATATATATATATATATATATATATATATATATATATATATAATTTAAATAACTTTTACTACCGGGACAAAAATATAGATAGGATATAAATGGTTTAAGCTCTCCTCAGTTTTATCATTCTGTGAAAAATTATGGCCTAAGCCATAGGAATTAACATATATTCTATAAGATTTCGAAATTATTTGGAAAACCAACTTATTTATTGATAAATTTCTCGATACATCTATCCATAGCTCTTTTCAATATTTAAATTTACGGTATAATGAAGAAGCACAAATTTCTGAACATAAATTAGCAACTTCAGTATTAATCTTAATGAAGATGTGAAAAATTCTAAACACAAATTAGTAACTTCAATATTAATCTGAATGAAAATGTGAAAAATTCTGAATTTAAAGAAATTTCAGTATTAAGGTTAATGAAGATGTGAAAAATTCTGAACATAAATTAATAAATTCAGTATTAATCTTAATCAAGATCTGAAAATTTCTGAACATAAAATAGAAAATTCAGTATGGGTTCATTACGTATTTCTAATTTTTACAAACTCTCCTCGAATATAATATACTTCTTTGGAATTCTTTACATTTTATTCTTAAAATCTAAAATTTTTTATTTAGATCTGTTCGGGAATTAACCTTTGATTATGAGAATCGCAAAATTATTCTTCTGTTTCTTCATCCAAAAGAAGTTATGAATATTTTGGTGACTTTCCCCTCAAAGTGGTAGGTTTTGGATGACGCTTGTACCTCCTCACAAAAGCATAGCGTGCGAAAAAGAAATGAAAAGTTTGAAATCTATAAATGGAGGCGATGAAAATATCGAATCGAAGTAGCCAAGCGTTGCAACTTGTTTGTGTAGCGTGAACGCGGGTGGAGAGAAGGGGAAAGAAGGCCGTTCACCCGATGAAATCTGGGTCAGGATGGCTAATCGGCTGCCCTGCAGAGGAAGTGCTAATCTGATGGAAAACAGAGAGTGGAAGCAGCAGCGGGCACTGGCTTCTCTCTCCCTTTCTCTTTGTTGAGGAAGCCCCTTTGTTTCGCGGACCATGAACAGGCGAGAGAAAAAAATCGGACAACAGACCACATGTTGCAACAAATGTTGGACGCGATCCCAATTTGTATGCTCCATTGTTGCCCAAGCAACGGAAGAAAGTGTTTTTTGAATGGATTTTCGGATGTCCGAAGAACGCTTTACTGGCGAACTGGGACTGCTCCTCATTAGAAGGGAAATAAAATTAGAGTAAGGGAAGAGATTATATTTATAGAAGACGCTAGCCACAGATGAGTGTGTGTTATAATTAACTTGTTGATGTGTCGCATCTGCATGGTTCCCTTTACCTAGCAGTAAGTTGTGCTTTTGAAGCAGGCACCAATCAAAAATCCCCCAGTACTTGGCCTGCCACCCCCAGAAGTATCATTTCATTTGGAGGACGTTGCAACCTAGACATATTTCACGTGCCCCAGCAACCTTTAGTGAAAACGACGGATCTTTGGTTAAGCCGGGATATGAACCTTTCGATAATAAGAACGAAGCTCTAATCGACCAGGCCACCGTGGCCGGCCTAGTAATTTACTTGTAAAAGCGGTGCTTATGTATCTCTTTTACTCTAATTCACCTCCTTAAATTGTTTATTTTCATTCCAGTATGACTTTATTATATTAAGTCATATCATTTTTATTTATTACTAAAATCATTATAAAATATGAAAAACAGTTTAGGACATTGCCTATTATCGAGACAGCCCTTTGTGTTTTTAGAACAGGGCTTTCTCAGAAACTTTTTCCATTTTGTTCTCTTCATCAGGACATCCTAGATGGTCACTCCTAGGATCTTAAAGTCTTCATCAACACAGGCTGCCTGTCTTAATGTGGACCTTTCCCTAGCTCTGGTTCCGATTGTTTTGTACTTGAAGATCATAAACATGGTGGTGGAGTGATTCATATATAGTTTTTCTGTATTCTTGTATAGCATTCATTGCACTTAGGATGCGGTGGTATAATTGGTTAGGATATCATTTTCTTTATCGGAAAGTAATGAATTTGAATTCCGGCTTAACCGAAGCTCCATCGAGTTCGCTAATGGCGACTGGGAGCGTGTTAAATATGTCTTGATCACAATGTCTTCTAAGTGGCGTAATGCCTATGAGGGTTCTGCTGATTGATCCCTGGTTCTAAGAAAACTCCCGCCCTGCTGCTTCCACTAAGTGGTAGAGCCCAACTCTGGGTTAATATACAGGGAAATAGGCCGTTGCAGCAACATTCACTGCACCCATAATCGTGGGTTGGGGTAAATAACTTAAAACTCGCAAACTCTTGCAAACATGTGAATAGCGTAGTATAAATATTAAAAATCCTGCTGAAAGAGATACCCCATATATTTTTAAATACAATCATAACATTAAGCTATTAGATTACATAGCATCGTGGTGTCCAAGCACTGTTCTATATTCTCCTCGTGATTTAGCGGTGGCATTACACACTTCCGAGTGAAAGGGTCCAGGCTCGGTACCCAGTTACTGTTGAATAATGATAGATTAATGTTGGTTTCTACTTTCTGGCATGCATATCTATGAGGGAAAGTACTAGAAATTCTTTACAGTTTTCTTTGTTGCGTCATATGAATGCGAGGTGAGCGAATGTCAATGAATGTTTTCCTGGAAGATTATATACAATATATGTTCAAACGCCTTTTAACGTTCTTTAAGATGTTATTCGTCTTGGTAAGAAAATATCGTTAAGTTTTAAGTATTACACCAATCAGCCAAAGTTAATCGGCGTTGAATCAAGCTGAAGATGAACTCTAACAATTAAGGTAAAAGACATTGGAAAATGATGTACTTCATTTAAGACTTATATAAAGGACTCTTGAGTCGCATTAAACAACATAAATTGAAATACTAAATATTTAACACTCATTCAAAAGCACGCGAACCACCACTCTCTCTAATACAACTTCTCCATCATCCTGCTAAATGACATGTCTTTCGGTATACTATGCATATTGGAATAAGACATTAATATAAATAAAACAGCAAAAATAATAAGAAGGGTAAAAAAATATTGTTTGTTTGCGCTGTTCGGTGAGTAAGAGGTAATATATATATATATATATATATATATATATATATATATATATATATATATATATATATTATATATATATATATATATATATATATATATATTTGGGGGCAAAAAGGTGGAAAAAAGAATTGTGTTATACTCAAATCTGTAATTCAAATTCTTCACTTGCCTAAAAAATAAAAAAAAAAAATAAATAAATAAAGGAACTGTATATTGTTTGAGCAATGCTTTAAGTCGCTCTCTTCTCTAGGCTAAAATAATGAAAAAAATGAACTGTACACTACTTAAAATCTGTTACTATCTTTATTTGTGTAGAAAGAAAAAAAAGAACTGCCCATTGTGTGTGTGTGCTGAAATTTTGTATTTTACTTTCTTTATTTGCCTAGAAAGATGAATAAAGAACTATGGATTGCTTTAAATTTTTGTGTTGTGGCTTTCTGTTCAAAATTTGTCCTGTTCTGCTATTTTACATAGGGCGCATATTTTCTTTGGTACTATATCGAACTGCATAGGATCAAAGTTAATTGCATAGAAGTAGAAAGAAGTAGTTTTTGAGCCACTGTTTCTATTATATATCCTTGTTAAGAAAATTATTCGACTGATAAAGTGACCAGATAAGAAAATTTTAATTCTAAAACACGTATGCCCAACGGATATCTGAATAGTTAGTACTCTAACAAATCCGATGGTCTCTTTAACAATCCGAGAGTTCGATTCCCACTTTGAGTATTTGTAGTATTTTGTAATTCCTTTAACGTAATAAGTTACGAGCAAATTAGTGCTTGCGTGCAAAAAAATTATCATGCAGTGACAAACCAAATTGTTTAAAATTCAAAAATAAATATAATAAAATAAATTACTTAATAATTTAGTTGTAGAAACAATTTTTACTTTTAATTTTATTTAGTAACACTAATGTATAGAAATACGATTTACAAATATTACTTGAAATAAAAGCAAAATTTTGTATATATATAACTGAAATATATGACATCTTATATTCATGTAAGCTATTGTTTTCAGTCATAAGATTTTGCTTAATTTAAAAATACAATTTCATTTTCAAATTATTTATTTAATGTATTTGAAGAAAGATATTATATAACTTGAAGAAAAAATTATTTGAAGAAAAGATACACACACAAATATTGATCCTTTTTTTTTTGACAGTTTGTTATAAGGACATTAATATACAGTAAAAACCCAATTTCAAACGCTATAATAACCAACGCAACAAGAAAGAAGATAATTCTCCATATCCCATGTAATATGGAGAATTATCTTCTTTCTTGGCGCTATTAAGTGTGGGGTTCTCAAACAAAAAGAAAAAAATTCAATCAATCAAACACACAGATCCAGCTTTCTATTTATAAGAA
Source organism: Latrodectus elegans (assembly GCA_030067965.1). NCBI lineage: Eukaryota > Metazoa > Arthropoda > Arachnida > Araneae > Theridiidae > Latrodectus > Latrodectus elegans. The sequence continues at coordinate 96,596,047 of CM057822.1, forward strand.
ATCCGGTCTGAAATATTTACTGTTTGCTTGAATAGGGTCAATTTTAGAATGGTTGTCCTAAATCTGCCACTTCGACGCAATTCTTCTTCTAAGTGAAAGTTGGATCACCAAATTTCATGCTACACGGCCAATTTGATCTCAACTGATACTTGTTATCAGCCACATCGCAGTATCAATCATCTCATAACGCCAAAAGTATCATTTTGGCTTTCAAATATTGGAAAATCCAAGATCTTTCAGACACTCTGAAGAAATTTGCCCCTCCCCCCAATAATATTGCAATTCTTAAAATAGTAATTGCTAACCTAGTCGATTTCGAGCTACAAGCAGCTGGTGGGGGCATTTTTGGAAGAGATGGCGATAATGTTCCTGTTTGTTTAATCTGGATTCGTCCACTGAGCTGATTTTCCTCTACATGCGTAGTGGAAAATTTTGATTTTGAAGAAGACAATATAGTAGAGATAGAATTCACGGACTTTCAAAATGATTTATTTATAAAATCATTTTCTTCAAATTCTGAAAATATTTGGCATGTTGATCCTAAATAATTACCCAGTTTTGTTTCAGAATTGTCTCGAAACAAAGACAATGTTTTTTAGTGGACTTTATTTACCTTAGATGAAATTTATATACAAATAAGTTCAGAAATAGACCCATTAATGAACACTCGAACACATGAATTCAAATGGCAATTAATAGCAAAAATTAAAAAATTCGTTGATGGCAAAAACTAATTCTATTTTATCAAAGAGGACAAGTCTAGTAAAAATTAATCTTATTATATTTTTTCATTAATTGTTTAAAAAAACTTCAATTTCTTTTTCATGTGTACAGTTCAATTTCAGCTTCTTTTTATCCTTTACAGTTTAATTCAAATTGACTTCATATGTACTCGAAATTTATGCGTGTTTATAGGTAAAAAAAAAATTTTTTGAATTCAGTAATTTCATAGATTTGGCGACCATTGACTTAAAGAGAGATCTTCATATTTATTTCTGTGTGCTGTGTATCGGTATTACATAGTACTAAATGCCGATACAGAAATATAAATAGAAATCTCCAAATCTTTATTTCATTCAATGAATCCAGACAGTATTCCTGTCTGTATTTATTGACATAGCTTCATATTTTTGGCCTATACAACCATTCATTTAATGAGAAAACTTATCTTTGGCTAGAAAAAAGGAATTTTTTTAAGCCAAAAAATGTTATCTGGAGCATTGTGAGGAAGGAACTATTTTGAAATGATGAAAATATTAAACTGCAAGAAATTAAGTGAAAATTTATAGTTGCATGGGGAAGTTCATGAATTCATAATTTGTTGTACGTAGTATGATGTTTTCCATGGTGATTTTCTTATTATTTAAGATCTTCACCCACCAAGAAGTGCTTATCGATTCCAGGTCATATACAGAATTTTTAGTTTTCTTCTTCTGAAAGAAACCTTTCATACAGTAGACACGAAATGAGTTTATCCTTAGTTCGAGTTCCTTAATATGAATAATTTGATAACCATCAGACACACTTATATAAAAGATATTCTGCCAAAATGAGCGCCAAATGTTTGTCTTGAGTGGATTTGAGAAGCTTGTATAGAAAGGAAAGAAATTTGAGATGTCAGTTTTAGCTAACTTAAAATAAAAACTGTTTCACTTTTCAAAATTTAAACTATAGAATTGATAATTAATTAAAGCATTAATTCCGATTTGAACTCCATTTGAATGATACTTATGTACTGATATCATTAACTTATATGATGTTTATTTCTCCCGTCCGGAATTCTTCCCGCTTCGAGAAAGAAGCCATTTAAAGTAAAAGCTTTCAATTTTCGAAATTTTAATTACAGAATTTATATTTGGTTTTAAAACATAATTAATGCTGATTTGAATTCCCTGTGAAGTTGTGCTTATGTCACGATGAGACACTAACTGTTAATTCTTTTCGATTCAAGAAAGAAATTTGTGATAATCTTTTGTCTTTTTTAAAAATTTTTATCTGTGGATAACGGCTCAGAGTAGCGAAATATTTTCGGCATCGGATATTTTTTCTCCTTTTATTCTTATGGTATAACTTTTCTATAAAAGATAACGATATTTATTATGTTTTCTAATTTTTTAAAAAAAGTATAGTTTTCTTCTTGTGCAATGAATATGTTTTCATTTTTCTTAACGTGTCACCTGTCGAAATACTTACTATACCATATGTAAATCATATTATAGGTACATTGATAGAGAAAGAATTCCGATTCAATAACTTCGTTACCAGTTTTGAAGATGTGCTGGTTTAAAACGTTTTCAAACATTCCACTTCTTATTCATTTGCTTTTATCAATGTATGTATGGTATTTTTGTAATGCAAAACATTGTTTTGAGTCCCTATTAAGTTAATTATTTTGTAACGTAGACATTTTATACGCTAAATTGTAGAACTCCGTGTTCTTTAACTGAACCGTATTAAAAAAAGAAAGTTAAGTTTTACTTTTGTTTGTCTAAAAATTCATTTTACCTGGTAAAATCTAAACCAAGTTAAATATTTGGTAGATGGGGTGTCAAGTACAATCAAGTATAAGTTATCCAAAGTACAAGTATAAGTTATCCAAAGTACAAGCATAAGTTATCCAAAGTACAAGCATAAGTTATCCAAAGTACAGAAAAGGTCTTGGGAATTCACAGTGACTTAAATTTTTAAGCCCGCAATTCACTTTCTATGGATGGATAAAATAAAGGGCAGTATAATAAATAGGTTATATTTTACAAGGGATTTATTTTATAATTTCAATTTATAGTTTAAATCTATTATCACACACACACATTGTGGCTTGGCAAAAGATCTAATTGAAATTGTGACATAGATGCTAAGAATTAAGAATTATTTTAAGCTTGGTTGTGTGTGTGATTGAAGATATGAATTACGTAATAAAAATTTGAGTTTATTGAATATGTGAATTAGAATTTATCTAGTACTTACGTATTTACGCCACCGCAGCTAGATTTGGCGGCTTTTAACTGCCGCCAATATACTAAAGAAGAAAAATCAAACAAGAAGGTTGGTGGACCAGATTGCATTGTGGAAATGGATGAAAGTTTGTTTACTAAACCTAAAAATAACTATGGCGAAGTATTACTCGAACAGTGGGTGTTTGGTGGTATATGTAGAAAAACAAAAGATTTTGTTTGTTGTCACTGTTCCTAATAGAACTGGCTCTACCATTCTTAAAAAAAATTATTGAAAACATTGCCGATGGTAGTACACTTTATTCTGGCAGTTGGAAAGGTTACCAAACAAATAGAATAGAAAGAGGAGGATACCTACATGCTAAAGTTAATCATAAACACAATTTTATTGATTTTGATACAGGAGTTCATACACAAACAGTTGAGAGAATGTGAGGTATTGCTAAATGGTGGAACAAGATACATAGGGGGACAGCGAGACATCATTTGAAATCTTTTTTATCAGAGTTCATATGGCGACAGCATCAGATGAAAGAAATAAAGTCTGTTTTGAATCTATGTTAAAGCTCTATATCGGCCCATTTTCCACCGAAATCCGATTGACTACTTTGTTTTAAATAAAGTGTTTTATTTTATGATTTGTCGCAAAAATTTTAGGTGTAGATTGGCGGCAGTTAAAAATCGCCAAATCTGGCTGTGGTGACGTTAATACGTAAGTACCATTTATTTTTTTAAATTTATCAAATCAAATTTTATTAAGAAAAAATAATGCAATCAATCATTTAAAAAACGAATACAAAGCTGAAAACGAAAGAATAAAATTTTTATAGTTGACTTTTTAACAGTTATTCTTTCCGGTCTTTCAACTTTTTGGCTGGCAATTTCGGGCGGAGGAAAGAAGTTAAATGGAACGAATTGAAAGAACGATGAAAACCTAAAATCGAAGATGCTACAATTCCTTATAAATGTATAAGTGGGGAGGAAAATCTGCCTCCTCCGTTTTTGGTGTCAAAAAACAACGGCCCAGAATCGTTGGAGTGGAATAAAAAAAGCAGGGTTTTTCTTTTCTTTTGACCGTGGCGGTGACATGGCGTCGCGTGGGTGGGTGAAACGACCTGAGGACTTCTTCACCCACTCACATCGATGTGAAACCAACCCCTCTATCACGAAAGGCTGCGAAAAAGGGAATTTTTTTTCTCTTTCTGTTTTTCTGAAGTTGAAAGCTTTGAAGATAAATCTCACACAGCTGAATTTGTTGGCAATATCCTTTTCAAAATTTTTCTCAAAATAGTGGCCCCTATCAACACCGAAATCCTAATGAATGTCAGCAATACTTACTTCACTATATTTGGCGACAGTTTTGGCGAAGTTTTATTTTCGCATTCCTTCTTCGATGTTGGATGTAATGGAATAACGGTATATTTATAATCCGTCCACCAAAAAAGAAAAAAAAATGTAAAGAGTCAATCAGTATATCAATGACTTTTCGCCAACAATTTATCGAACACAACGGTTAAAAATAGGATATTATTTTTGTAACCCTTTCATTTAAATGATTTTTTATTGTTGTTAAAATCGCCGTTTAAAGCATCTTTATGTTTAACTGTGTTTTTGCAAGTAAATATTTCTTCTTATAATTGAATGTTTTGATACAGGGGATCATTAAAGGGACCGTTAGACCGCCAAGATATTTGGGTGTAATCACCGATGCTTATTTTTAAGATTTTCATTCACAGAAAAATATATTTGTTGAACTTCCGATCGAAGCTGAAAGTGGTCGCGAGACAAAATAATAAAAAAAGCTCGTAACGCCGAAAAGTCTACTGTCCCTTGATCTAAGTAATTGATATCTATGTTTTTAAAATATAATTTTTTGAGTATATTCGCTCTTTAAATATCAACTAACGAACAATATAAAGCAAATGGTGTCACTTTCAGTAAATTTGCGCCAACTTTTCTGGCGAATCGATTTTTACAAATGAACTTAGTATTGGTTCCGTCGACTTTTGCACATGAGACCTAACTAAATTTATTCTTTTTTATATTTTTATTAATAAAAAAGTACTTAAGTCAAATTTCAAAATTTCGTGAAGTCGAATTTCAAATTCTTTTCTGTAGCAGCTGAGTGTTCTTTTCAATTCAAGGATATTTAAAGGTATCGGTTTCCTGTTGTTATTAATTAATTTGTTCTAATGAACAATATAATTAACCTGTTATATCAACAATTAAATTAAAAATATAACCTGGAGTCATTGCATATGTCGTCGTGCAATTATCAACGAATTCATTTTTTCTCGTTTCATTTTGTATTGTTTTCAAATTCAAAGTTGTTACCATCTCGCTTACTTCACTATATTTGGCGACAGTTTTGGAACAGTTTTGGCGAAGTTTTATTTTCGCAATAAGTAATATAATCAATCTACCAAAATTGGTTTTCGATTTCAATTACGAGTTGTCATATCAGTAATTGAAAAATATGTTTAAAGAAATGGAATAAAGGGTGAACATTTGTTATTAATATCTTATTTTGAATTTTGAGTTTGTCATCCCCTATTTTGATTTAAAACAAATTTATCAGAGGATTTGATTTTAATCAAAATTAATGAGAGGAACTTAAATTCAAAGATGACTATGAAATATAAATTCCAATTGTTTTACCCTTTATTCTATTCTTTTTTATCATACTCTCCAGTTGTCAAATAGAGTTGAATAAAGTGCAAAGTACAGATAACAAATAACGGTTGGTTATTTGACTAGAATTCAAAATGACATGGTAAGTTTATAAAAAATATCTGGATAATCAGAAAAAAAATTTAGAAGATTTCTATAACATAATTAACCAGATAAAATATATGTAAAACAATTAATATTTCATTATTGAATGAAACTAGTCATTAAAGAAATTATTTTTATTACTTTACAATGATTTGAATAGTAAAATTTACAAATATACTGCACTAGCTGAATCAAGGAGTAATAATAATTAATACTTTAAGCTGTGGTACTAGAAATACGGCCACTCACCCGGAATAGTGGTCAGTGCGTCTGACTGCGGATAGGGGGTCATGGATTCGATTCCCGGTTCGGACATGGATGCCCTTTGGCTCTCTCTCCTGTCTTTGTTATTTCCTTATATGAATTGGATGGGAATGGTTGCCTATCCTATAAACGGGTGACTATGGCTTGAGTGTACCGAAAAAGTTGGACTTCACTCCAAATTACGATTTAGTTGAGAAAACGTAGCAACGCACCCCTTTTGCCAGCCTGGCTGTCAGAAGACAAAAATAATAATAATAATAATAATAAATAAAAAACAGCTAGAAATGTGGAGAGACCCAGAGAAGATTTATTGAATCCATTGTGTGAAAATTCTTTATCCACTAGGAAAAAAGCAAGCCCGCTAAATTGTTGTTGTTTCACAAGCATGTTTCTTGTATCCAGACAAAAGTTGGTCTCTACCACTTAGGTTAAAGCAGCCGGACGAGAATCTCCGTCATTTAGAAGCAGGAACCAAGCAGCAGATCCTCACTACGTGTTGTCCTGCAACTTCTAAGGTATCGTTTCACTTTGAAGTACATAGCGACCATGATCTATTTAGCGTTCTTCAGCCACCATGAGTGAGTACTACCGGATTTTGGTTAAGTTGTGATTCGAACTTATTACATTCCAAAAATGAGAACGTCGCCAACCAGGTCACCACGGATTTATAAAACTAAAATATTAAAAATATCGCCACTCAGATGAGATCCATCAAAATTTAATTGAAATAGCAGTCTTTCCAAATTGCCTAAAGAGCTCCAATGGCTCAGTAGCTTCCCGATAAGACCAACAAAATGAAATATAATTCTCGCCGATTGGAAGGGTGACCGACATTCTTCCTCACAAGGTTCGCAATGTCCCGGGGATTGGAGACGTGTTCTCGTTCATCTATGAAGACCGAATTCCTTCCGCTGATGTGTCATAATGTAAAGAGGAGGGTGCCAGCTCAGGTGAGACCTCGTGGCTTGACCGTGATTTAAAATGACGAAGCACTTGATGATAGGCAAATATTCCAAATACGCTAATATTACGGTACATTCTTGGGTTTACCTGCACCGCTATGTATGTGTATAAGTAATTTACGGGAAATTTTGATAAGCGAAAAAAATTTTTGTTAAGTTATAAGTAAAAAATTTGCTATTTCTATAACTTGTTAAAAAATAATAACAAGTTATATATAATGGACTATAAATGACAAGCTGTTGATCACGTTTACTAAGTTTGTATGTCAAATCTTCTTCATCTGTTCATAAAACATCCAAGTTTTTAAAATATCAGCAACTTTCCTTATTTGAAGAAACACAAGGAAAAGTTCCAGATAAGCAATTAAATCATTCAATAAAAGCTAATAAATTTGTTTCTTACCTAATTTAGATTGCGATTTTCAGAGTTTGAATCACACAAAATTACATTAAAATTTTTAGTAATAATTTTTTATTTCATTTAAAGAACTGATCCTCTGATTATAACCCTGAAAAAAACAGGCTTATTGATTGGTTGATTTATAAAGCTCTAACCTATATAAATTTAGATTCAACTGCTCTTTATTTTATAAACAAAAATTCTAATGTTCGTTCTTTTGAACTTGGAGGTGAATGTATAGAATATTATATATTGAATCCATATTGGATCAAATTTATTAAAAAATAGTTTTGATTGTGAAATCAAGATTAAGAAATAAGCAAATGTTGAAAAATCATCACTTGAAATCTGTTCATAAAGTTTTTAACAATTATGATCTTTCAATAATCATAAAGTGGTTGTTTATTTCGTTCCAATTGAGATCATGACTTCACCACTTTATTACAAATCTCATTGGTTAAAAATATCCATGATTTCAGATAACGTTTCATCTACATCACATCATACTGAGACGGCGTCGTAAATCCGACTTATCGACGAATTTGCTGCCAGCCTTCCAATCGCATTCGAGCAAACAAGGCGAAGTTCATTATTTGTCTGATTGTCGTCGGCGATGAGAAAAAATCCAAATTATATTTGCCAGTAATAAAGAAGTATTTTTTACTTATAACTTTTTCCGCTTTTTAAAGTTTAAGAGCTAGTATCCTCCTTTATACATCGACGCCACCAGCGGAAGGACTTTGGACATCACAAATGAACGTGGACACGTCCCCAATCCATGGATCTCCAGGAACCCAGTGAGGGATAATGTGGTCACCTTCCCATACACGGCCTGTTGCAAATGATGCTTCACTTTGTTGATCTTAAGGGAAAGTGGCGTGAAGCTACTGGCCCACTAATGTCATACCTTAATTATTCATATGCTTGTTTTCCTGGTGTTCGTAGCTCCACCTCATTTTTTTATTTGTTTGACATGAGAATGTTCTTTTTTCATTTTTGTTTTTTTTTACTTTCTCAATTATTTTATCATCCGAGAGTTCTTACGTCCGAGTCCCTATTCAAAGGCCTATAAGGAAATTTCAGACAGTCATTGATGACATTGTGAAGAGTATTTGACATAAGACACAAGACTGACGTAGATTAATTTTCCTGGAAAATAAAGACAATGTATTTAAAATCCATTCCACTTAGATATAATTCATTTTTACAAACTCTTTAGTATAAAATCTAAAAAGTAATAAATACTTTCCATTTATAAATAAAATAATTTTTTAATTCTATCTAATTGAAGTTCGCTTATAATTAAATTTATAACTGATATTTATATTTCTACTGGAATAAATGCACACACAAATATATTTTTGTGTGGTGGATATAGAGACCGAAAAATAGAAGAAAGGCATGTAAAATCGCCGAAACCTTGACGAATACAAATATAAAGAATGGATTTTGCAACAGAATTAGATATTTTTAGGCGATAAATAGGGACGAAATAAAAAAATCACGTTAAAATAATTGAAAACTTTAAGAAATAACTAGAAATTGATTTATTAAACGAAATCAAGACATTTGGTTAGTCCATTCAGGATAATGATGCTACAGGAATTCAAGTAGTGTAATGTTTTACCCATCCATGATAATTATAGCAATCCATTTCTCTTATTTGATCATAAGTTTTATAATCATTCCTCGAAATGAAAAGTACATAACGCTCGAATCTGAAATGTTACAGTTTCTGTTGTAGCTCGGTACCTAAAAGGGTCAAAAATATAATTCGAAAACTGAGATAAATATCTACACCATTACTGTCTTAAATTTTTGTTTTGTTGAAGAATAGGTTGATTGTTTCTTTTCCACCTATATTGTAACTGTGTAAAAGCTATTAGAAACAATATTATTTATTTTCTTATGTCAATGATTGTGAGAAGACAGACTAATTTTAATCTAACTTTTCCGTGTCGCGGTACAGTTTTACAATTAAATACGTGCTATTGTTTTCGAGAATGATTTTCTTCTCGACGTGTTATCGAGAAGAAATAAATTACTAATGTGTGCCAGATCTCTTCTCTCGCCCTTTATCTATTTGCCTGTTGTTAATAATCGTAAGTGAATGAAGAACTAATTGAATATAACATAGAGTATTCTATCATGCGACTCAAATAATCTGCAAAGCTCATCAGGTAGACAATAATTTAATAAAAAATATACAATTCGACAAATTGATAGATATCATTATTCTTTTACTTCACTTCAAAAATTCTATGCAATTACTTTCTTTTCAGTTCAAAGGTAATACAGTGTTAAAATCATATACAGGGTGTCCCAAAACGACCGCATAAACTCTGCACAGTTAAATTCCTCGTTGGGAGTACATAAAAACTGCCCAAAGAAGCGTTCCTGTACGATTAATAATTTACAAGAAAAAATGCAAAAAATAAAGTATGGCGCCACTTGCGGTACAAGAAAAAAAAAACATTTTATTGAACATTTCAACAGCAGTATATGCACAATTTCAAGCAGATGTTCAAAGTATCCTCCTTGAATGCAGAAACAGGCTTGAGCACGCCTGTCATCACAAGTTGCAGCATCGCGGGGTCCACAGAGGTATAAGCAGCGTGAAGACGAGCAATTAAGTCCATTGGTGTTGACATTACGTCTCGATACACCAGTTCCCTGAGATGACTTCATAAGAAAAAATCCAAAGGTGTAAGATCTGGCGAAAATAGAACCGGACCCTCACGTCCGATATAGCGGTCGGATATTTCATATTCAGCCAATCTCGTACAGGAGCGCAGAAATGCGTCGGAGCTCTATCATGCTAGAACCAAAGGCATTTCCATTACATCGGCCTTACATCAAGTACATGATGTCGAAGTAGTCATGAACGGAATACATGGCCACCATACGTAGACTACCAGTAGCTGCAAGATGCAGCCATTTAAATATCAGTTTAACGACATATACCAGTTAACAATACCGACAAATACCAGTTAACATCATCCCATGACGCATGCATGAAGCGATATGTGCGTTGAACGTTTTAAACATCATCGTTTGGAAAGATACGTAAATACTGTGGTTGATATGTCCAATAAAGTGTTTTTTCTTGCACCGGAAATGACGTCATACTTGTTTTTTCGTATTTTTCTCGTAAACTATTCATCACACAGAAACGCTTCTTTGGGCAGTTTTTATGCACTCCTAACGAGAAATCTAGCTGTGTAGAGTTTATGCGGTCGTTTTGGGACACCCTGTAATTGAAATAATTTGTTTCGTAGGAATATATTTTTATTATTTAATCTAGTTATATATATATATATATATATATATATATATATATATATATATATATATATATATATATATATATATATATATATATATATATATTATTATTATTATTATTATTATTATTATTATAATGACCGGCAGCTAGGATTCGTAATGGCAATTTGTCTAGTTGGGTACCCAATGGGTATGTCATCGTGGACCTCGAAAGTGGTGGGTTTTCGCCATTTCTTCTTCTTCTTCTTAAAATTGGGTTTGTATGTCATTGGGCACCTCTGCTTTTATCATCATTTTGTACTGTTAACTCCAAACCCAATGCTTCCTAGTTCCAGTTGCTCGGGTCACCCACTTTATTAATAAAGTCCGATAACTTTTTAATGGAGTCTAGGTGTAACTCTCTGGTATGGATGATGCTTTTCGCCATTTAGTAGCAGAGAAGAAGCAGAAGACACCTAGATTTCATTTGCAGCCCCTAGAGGTATCATTTCACATAGAGGACATTGCGACGACGACACATATTTAAGTGCTCCAGCCACCATTAGCGAACACGACGTATCACCGACTGGGACGAGTTTCGAATTCACTACTTTCCGATTACGAGAAAAAATGCACTAACCAATCAGACGACTGAGAATTTTATTTAATAAAATATTTTCTTTAAGGAAAAAAAAAAGAAAGAAAGAAATACAAGTTTGTAAAAAATTACACACTTAGAGTGTAATAAATATAATATAGTAAAATATGGTTTATTGTATAAATTATATGAATTATTTCTTTCCATCGGAACATAATTACAAATATGATGCACCTAAAATATTTGTAGTTTGGACAAAATATTTGTATAATAGGTATGATTGAAACTATATATAATTTCTAAATATACCAAATAAAAATACAGAAGATATATTTTTCCAAATTGACTAAGTGATTAGATTATGTTTGTATTTGCGTAATAGCATTGCATATGATTTAGAGGAAAATCATTGTATTTATTTATTGAATATAGCAAAATTAAAATTGAAATAAACAAAACGAAATTTTTAATGTTGGCATAAGCAAGGCAAAAGTCTTAAGGTTCAAAAAAGATTGTTTATAAATATTGGAGCTATTAATTTAGAATTCTATTAATAAATGAAATTTTTAAAAATTTAAATCGTTCTTGCCGATTTAAATTAACCATAAAGTGGATGTTTTGTCATGTCTTTTTCATTTCACTTTTTCTGCTGTTTTATTGTCCATGTATTAATGGCTTGAGTCGATGGAAAGCGGCATCTCAAACCGATACTTTGGTGCTTGTATAAAAAATCGTTTTATTAACAGAATGAATTTCGACAGTATTCCCAAACATTCGATGGTGAACTTCGCCTTTTTTGCTACTGCTCGAAGAATGTAATTTGAAGGCAGGTAACAAATTTGACAAGTCAGCTTTTCTAGGCATCTCAATATGATGCGACGTGGATGAAACATTATCTGACGTCAAGGATATTTTAAGCCAATGAGAATCGCGATAAAGTGGCGTACTCGGGATCTCAACTGTAACGAAAGAAATAACCACTTTATGATTAATAAGAATGAATATGAATATGAATGAGGGATTTAAAAAGAAAGGGAAAAAAAAGCTCATTGAAAATGAAAATAATATGAAATATTCCTCATCAGAGTTCTAAATAATGGAACTAAACATGATTTGTCGTTATACTAAGTTTAATAAGGTAATAAGCACTTACATAAATGGAAACATCAATTCTGATGTTAACTTGATTTCCTGGCCGTCTATGTTAGCACAGTACGATGGTCATAAAATTAAGATACATCAGTTGTGATATAAACTTGATTTTCTAATTGTCTAGATAACCTCAGCACGATGGCCAGAAAATGAAGTTAGCACCCAAATTGATGTTAATTTGATTTCTTAACCATCTTGGAACCAGATATTATTGCCAGGAAATGATGTTAACATCCTAATTGTTATTTTCTGACCATCTATGTAACTAGAGTAGGATGGTCATGAAATTAAATTAACACTACAGTTGATGTTAACTTGATTTTCTAACCATTTAAGTTATCAAGTACGACGATCATGACAGAAATCAAGTTAACATCAAAATTAATGTTAACTTGATTTCCTAACCAATTATGTAACTAGAGCGCGAAAGTTAGAAAATTAATTTAAAACCACAATTGATGATGATTTGATTTCTTGATGGTCTCTAACAAGGCACGATGATCAGAAAATCAAATTAAATATCAATTTATATTAAATTGGTTTCCTGACCATCTTGGTGACACGAATACATTTGAGATGCCTTTTATAAAAATAATTCACGTCATCGACATTCGCTGTTTGTAGATAGTTTCAAAGAAATTTGGGAAAAGTACTTCGTAATGGATTTCTGGTGAATTTACGAAGTCATTTTCCTGGTGAATCAATTTCGTTGTGAATAGAGACTTAATATTCTAAGGTAAATATTTCCACTTCATTTCATCGTGTTGTGAGCAGTTCCACAGTTTCAGCTGGATTCTTATCGCAGAATGGTAAAAGTTTTCCTGCCTTTTAAGGAAGAACTCACTCATAACGATACAATTTATTACTTTTTTTCTTTTCAAGACGCTGCTCATTTTTTTCATCACTTACAGCTTCGATTCGCCAATTCTTTTCCTCGACGTTTTCCATTTTTTTAGACGAACAGTGCAATGAGAAATGATCTTCTCTTGCTATCTACACAGGAAATTGTCAACAAACCATTAGCGCTCTAGTCTTTTGTTTATGAATTTGTGAGCTCGAATACTACCTAAGAGATGAGATATTTGTAGCAGTCAGGAATCTAGACCAAACTGTATCTCCAAGTTCATATAATTTTTATATCATAACATTATTCATCTTTTATTTAAAATACTTGAGCTATTTTCTATTTCTCGCTTTTTTATGTACTTCCTATTCACCGCACTAGCAATAATACTTTTTAATTGTGTTGCGCGAAAAATATTTCGACTGCCAACTCGGTAAGGCGTTTCTTCCGAAAATCTAGGTAAGATTATAAAAATGTAATCTCTGTAAAAGTATATTTTTACATGAAAAGGCCTCAATGATCGAGAAGGGTAGGGCGTTTGCTCTTGCTATCGGACGATAATAAGTTCGAATCCTGGCGCAAATAAAGACCCGCCTTGTTCGGTAATGGCAATTGAATCACGTTAAATATGCCGTAATCACAATGTCCTCCACATGAAATTATTGATATCTCTGGGGGTCTTTTACTTGGCTCTTTCTTCTAAATTACTGACGACCCTCAACTTTCGGAGCCGGCGATGGCAGCAAACCCGCTGGGTGAATCGCTATATAAGTTGGAATCACTTCCGCCCTCGTCATTCTGAAAGGGAGGGAATATCCTTAGTAGTCGGAAATTAGGAATATCAAAAGACTATATTTTGATATACATAAGGAATAAAATGCCAGAAATATAAAATTGAAATTTAAAGTAGGTTGATGAATTTATTTGCATCGTCTCGTAAATTGTGAATGTAATTTTTGAAAATAACTTTCTTATACACTGTTGTTTTTCATTTGACACAGTTTTTAAAATTAAGTGCGAGCATAATTGATCAATTTATTTTGTCTATTTAGCAAAATTAGACGAGCATAGTCTCAAGGCACGACTCGCAATCGCATTTTCCCTGTGATGAACCATCTTAAATGTCACAAAATTGATGATTTATTCTTTTTAGAACAATTCCCACTGTATGTTAAAAAGTAGCAATAAAAAATAGCTTGGTCCAATTCGTTTTATTTAATGCCAACTTTTTTTTTTTCTTTTTACCCTTTCTTGCTTTTGTAATAAACAGAATAAAGCGTTTTTCCTTGCTTTAAATCCAGTTGCCCTGAATACAAATCAAGTTTCTGAAATGGGAATGAATTTTGCTGAGGATCGAAAACTTCTTTTAAAGCTTTTCTTTTTCTTTTTTTTTTTATCGACATCTCTTTCTCATTCGTTTTCAGTGATTTGTCACGAAAAAGATCAAAAGACGTAGCATTTAAAAACCTGAAAATAATCCTCTCATTTTCGGAGGTCATCTATTTTGAAGAAGGCGGATCCGGTCTTGGCTTTTTCCCGAAAAGATTAAAGATCGCACTGGTATTGTTTCCACAATGAGAGAACATTGCGCGACACTGGGAGACCCTAAAATAAGACATTGTCTCGCATCTTTTTTTGTTTCAGCATGGGAAAACAATAAAAAGGAGTGTTGCTAGAAGATCTTTTCTGCGCTGGGGTCAAAGGTGATCTTTTAAAATGGGGTCAAGCATAAAATCATGGGTGCGGTCAAGTGGATCTCTTCACCTCTTGACTCGAAGCAAATCTTCGCATTTCCAGTTTTCCGCCTTAAAATGTAACATTTTTAACCGCAAGAGCGTAAGTCATAAAAAAAAAAGATGGATTTTAAAATTTGCCGTGTATATCGGAACGCTCTGACGTTATTTTGGACCCTAACGAGAAATGGTGATTTACTTATACTTTACTTATACTTCAATATTTACCTTTTATATAAAAATATATATATATATATATATATATATATATATATATATATATTATACAGTAAATGATCGGTTTACGAAGAAATCGAAAACGAACACTTTCAAGAAAAATTCTTGTGTTCCGAAAGCGAATGCATGTTCCAATAACGAACTAAAACGAATTCCAAAGAACACTTCTTGGCTTTTGGAGCAGGATGTGCAGTGTTGCCGTACCCAAAGGATAAAAAATCATTTTTCATATGTCGTGAACTATGTTGCTTGCCTATTCAACACCAGTTCGATCCGCACCAAATTCTCTCCGATGCCATATCCCAGAATTAAATAAAATTAAGCAATATTTATCACAAACACCATATACCCTCTTTAGAGCAAATAAATAAATTGGTGGTGCGTGCCTGGGGCACTGGGAACTCCGTCACATAAAAGTGACATCCAACGTCCCTTGCCTATTCAACTTCAA
The DNA here is from genome assembly GCA_030067965.1 of Latrodectus elegans. Lineage (NCBI taxonomy): Eukaryota > Metazoa > Arthropoda > Arachnida > Araneae > Theridiidae > Latrodectus > Latrodectus elegans. Next base: position 96,611,681 of record CM057822.1, read on the forward strand.
AGTTCTGTATTGGACAATATTTACCCCTATACATTATTTGTAGCCAAAATAGACCTTTAGTTTCGGTTTTGATTTCATTGAAACCTGTTACTGATTCCATTTTGAGGTCCACCGCCCACCGTTTTCGTTTCCCTTCCCATACGTAATATTGAATGACGAATTCCAGATGACAACAACAACAATGCTATCAATCACTTTTGGAAAATCCTGAGAAGGAAAGAAACACTATTAACACTGCACATGTTCTTTAACGCCTTATAAACAAAAACGAAAAAAAAAAAATGAAAAGGATTGATTTATGTGCAAGACTATATGAGTGTATTATTTTTTATAAACTTAATAAGAAATTATATACCATTTTTTAAATTTAATTTTTATTGTTTCCTAAACGAATTTATCGATTTCACCAAAAATATATGGTGAATCGATTACCAGTTAAGGAACAATTCGGATAGGGAACATAGTCTTGTAACAGATTATGTTTGTTGACCGGTCACGCATTGTATATATATATATATATATATATATATAAGTTTGAAGACTTAATATTTCTAACAACTGAAGATAAATGCTTAGGAGTAAAAAAATAATCTTTTGTGAATTCATTTTGATTCTTATTTCTTGATTCAAATAAGAATTGTTGTCATGATCTGTAGATAGGACACTTGTAGCCAAAGAACATCTGCTTGTCCATCTTCAGCTCTATCAAAGTATTTCCATCATTGTTTAAACCAGTGGTCACCAAACATATGAAGCTTCTGAACTTCTGTACTACTTCTTGTTGTAAGCTACAATCAAAAGAATTGCTGTATTCAAAAATAGCCTCTCATTTATTGAATATCTCACCTAGTATAAAATAGCCTCATTATCTCACCTATGAACTTACGTTTCTAGTAAATAAGAACTCAGTTTTAGTTAAATTATATAAAACAAAAAAGGAAACCGAAATTGAAATGTAAATAAAAAAAAAGAAACTGAAATGTAGTTAGTTAATAATAATTAACGTTAGAACATTAATTATTTCATTGAGAAAAATGGAACTATTTTTGTATTATCAAAAAATATTTTGCAGGTTGAGAAAGTGGGTATGGCTATCATTCGAATAAGTACAAGTGCTAATCAATGAGTTTGTTAGTTCTTATTTTGAATAATTTTCGCACTTGAAAAAACATATATTTTGAACCACACATATAGGGTTAAAAACTACTTCCCTTAGGGTTCAGGTTTTAATTGAACATCCAAATGTTTTCAATTGAAACCTGAACAAATGTGAACCCTGGCAAAAATTGAATTCAATAAGCTTATGAAAATTCCTCTCGATCATCCATGGTACTTCGCCAAAAGACCGGGTGAAACCTTCAATCTGAGACCAAGATCTTATTAAACAGCCTTTTTCCGCTATCTGAATGGGCACACGAGAGGAATCACCTTTCAGCAGGAGCGGAGGACATTTCCAGACTGTCCTTGGTGTTCCGTCAATATGGCCTCCTCAGGACATATCTTAACTTGCTTAAATTTGAATAAAAAAGACGATGACTTCGGGACCCATCATTTTTTAAAGATATTTTTGGTTTTATGGGGGTTGTCTAGCTAGGCTAGACAACCTGAGATAAGTAACAACAACACAAATGTGAACCAATATTGGGCATATTTTAAAAACAAGAAGTCAAAGGAGAATTTAATTATTCAATGTAATAAATATAAGAATTAAAGAAATTTCAAATATTATATTCATTGTATTTATAGATAAATCATGTGCAATTTTTATAATTGTGATAGTTTAAAGTCTATAAAATAGTCAAATTCTTTTATACATTTTTTTATAAATTTTATATAGTCGTAATATATGCGAATATATAATTGATATGACACACTCATTAAAAAAACTAAAATAATTGTATAACTTAAATTTTTGTCTCCAGTATAAAAATATTGGCCGTATCCTCAGGAAGTTTCTGAGAAGAAACTTTATTACATTAAGTCACCGTAAGCCTTGCGCATGGGAATATTCAATACGTTCGAAGTGAAGTGTTTTGTAAATATTTCGATGTAATAATAATCCTTGTAGAGTGTACCTTCCCATAGAAATAATTACTTCGCTTTTATTTGCTGTAAAACTGATCGTCATAACTTTTCCCCTTCAAACCTTTCAGTGACGATGGAGTGTTCCTTGGCATATTGGTAGAAGTACGGCGGGAGTTTTTACTCCTGGTAAGACCATCCTTGGAGTGAAGGCCTAGCTAAAACAGACAGACACCCAGGGCTAACTTAGACTTCTTCCTTTGGTGTCCTAGACATTTGGCTTAATTGAATCTGCTCATTTCTATAAACAGGAATCAGCCAAAGTGCCATTGGTGCGCAGATGACATGGCTTCTCCTGCTCATATTTTGCTGCGTCTAAATTTCAGCAAGGACAAGGTCCTGAGACACCAGCATTTTTTTTTAGATACTTTAGATATTTTCCAATTTATTCGGATTGTCTAGCTCTGCTGTATAGTCCTCAGATTAGGAACAATAACATAAATATTTGATAGCTTTCAGAAGATAATCGAAATAGGAATGTAATTTACCATTCATTTTCCAATAACTGATCACCAATAATGAAGATCCATCGTGTTATCTCATTGTAGCTGGAGTATGTTAAATATGTCGTGGTCGCAATGTCCTCCTTGTGAAATGATAATTCTGGTGGTAGCAGGCCACGTCTGAGGATCTTCTGCTAGGTCCTTGCTTCTAAATTAGGAAGATCCAACCACTTACGGAACAACGATGGCAGATTCTCGAAGGTTATATAAATTGACATCACTTCCTCTCCTTGTAGTGTTGAAAAGTTGAAATCCTAGTCATTGGAAATAAATAAAAATAATAAAATAAAATTTTATAGAATAAATACGAGTTTTTAAAAATTGGAAAATACTATTTGTTTCATATCAAAAAGACCAATGGTTACAACGCAAAATATTTCATCAGAAGAAATAAATATCTCTTGCATAATCATGAAACAAATTAGTAAAATTACTATAGCAATTAAAATTTCAGTTTAAAATATTAATAATTATTAAAAATTCAAATTTTAAATTATATCTTCCAAGCATTTTTTTAAATACTTAGCGTAATGTGTTGTCTTTTTTTTTTTTCACAAGTAAACCGGCTATTTTTTCGTTAAATTTATGCCATTTATTTTTTGTCACTATATATTGTCTATTGTCGCAACTATCGCAATATCAACGGAGTTTTAATTTTTTTTATATATATATTTTTTAACTTTAAAAAAAACCCCAACATTTAGCAGTTATATTAAAAAATGTATATATTTTATATTTTTAATATAATGTTACATATGCATAAATACAGAAAGAAGCAAATTCTGCTCATAAAAAATAAAAGGGTATAGTAATTTGTGTGTATAGAATTATATTAGAATTAATAAACAATTTTGGAATAATTTGGAATTATGGATTATATTTGAACTGCAAAATATGATTAGTGTAACATATTCCTTTTTGGTGAATAATGTTTCTTTTTCGTATAAATGAAATCGTAACCTTATATTTTTGTAAATCCGAAATTTCAAATTCCATATTTGTCGAAAAATAAAACAACTATTAAAATAACAAAATTAGGATTAAATAAAAAAAATAGTAGCTCAAGAGAATTTTATTAACGCAAACCATAAATTTGTGACTGTCGTGAAGAAATAAGCCAAATAAAATAAACACACCAAGTAGCATCTTTTTATTTGAAAACAGTAGTAGCGAGATCTAAATCATTAATTTCAACACATTTTTTTTTTTTTTTTCGAAAACTATAACACTTTCCAGTTTTATTTTCAAAAAATATGTACTAGAGAGCAAAACAAAACAAAAAAAAATTGGAAAAAATTCGTTATTAATTTTATATCGATATATTTCGATGTTTGCGCCATCTTTTCTTTTCGATTGTATTGAATTCGGTGGTCGATAAATTGATTTTTGAAGATTTTACACATGTTAAAAACTAAGATTTCAAATTAATATATTTTTATTGTGGTAAATAAAATACTTCTCAGTGCCTTTTCCATTTTTTTTTGTTGCGTTCCAGTTGGCATTTATATAAACGCGTGAATTTTTTAATTTATTGTTGAGAATTGCCATCCCTCCCCCACTCGAGTCGACACCGTAAGTAGGATGTCCTGAATGTTGCCACCCGAATGATCTTATTTTCAGTCAATCGTTTCTCGGAGATCTAAAGGAGAATTTTTGTTCCAAGTGAAAGCTAGGTGGCGCCAATGCAGGAAAACTAGAAAGAGCGTTAAATTGTTTATTATTGCTGTCCGTTTATTTTCGTTTCAAAGCTAATTTGTATTTTTTTCCCTTTAGAAATAATGGTCCGCGTTTCTTATTTTTTATTAACCTTTTGTTCAATTTTTGCAGTGTACCTATTTCTAGAAAATTATGCGCTCACAAAGAAACATAAAATGGATTAGACCTTACGGTTACAGTTTCCTTCTTTTGGTTTGGATTCTTTATTGTTTTGAAATGTTCATGTTGTGAGCGTTCGAAATGATTTGTTTTAGGTGGCTGGAATTATTTTTAGAAATTTTTACTTTCCCTTGTGTTTATTGAATTTTATTTTTCTGCTTACATCTGGATTGACGATGAATTGTTAATTTATTTTGTTGCAGTTATTTATAATAAGAAGAAAAGAGAATAGAGAGTTGACTATTCTACGCTTCGGTGTTTTATTCCCAAATACAAGAATAAATTAAAGTCATTCTTTGTGTGTGAGTGCGCATTGTTATGCTTTTAATCTATTTAAAAGTATTTAACCCTTCAAGTTCAAAAAATAGCTCTTTCCTTTAAAGGAAACAAATGGATTCTATTTGGATATTGTTCTTTAACAAACGGAATTAATTAATTGTAATCTTGTCATTATTCAAATTTATGGATATTTCTGAAGTCATGCTTTTAAAGAAACTGAACCCTAGATTCCATCTGGAGCATAGATTTAAAATTCAAATTTAAAAAACTAATTGACTTTAAATGTGCAACATATGTAAATAATTTTGTGTTGATATCTAATTAAAAACAGGGTGATCAATTTAAAAGAGTGCTTATTGGTTGCTTTTTTCCAGCTTTACCCAATTGTTCAAAGATGATCATTGATTTTTCAAATGGCATGCCATATTATGTCTTTTGTTACAATGCTATTCTCCGATCAGAAGTTAAATCAAAGACATTTGAATCGAACTATCTTATTATCTAAGAATATAAAGGGAACTATAGACCAATCAGAAGTTAGGATTGTTCCCAATGGGACATCTTAAAAGATTCATTTGTTTCCAATGCAAAGATACTAGGATTTTCCCTTGCAGCACTGCAAGGACACAGTGTTCACGCCTTTATATATGATTAGGTACTCAATGGGTATGCCATCGTGACGTCGAAGGTGGACGGTTCTTCAACCATTTGAAACAGGGACCGAGCAGAATACATGGATTGCCACACCCAGAGGTATCATTTCACGCGGACGACATTTCGACCACAACATAATGAGCTAGCTCACACCTTCATGAGTGAACTCGACGGATCTGGTCTGCTTTGGGGTTAGAACTCACAATTTCCCAATAATGAGAATGACGCCCACAACAACCAGGTCTTAGAAGATTCATATACATGAAAGATATTAAAATGAGAAATATGTATTTTTATAGACTTGTATCATTTATGCAAATATTAAAACTGACAAAATTATGGAACAAAGAAATGTGTTTTAAAAATGTATACAAATGACTTATATCAAGTTAGGCAATTTTTATTAAATTTATTACATTTTCATATCGATTTTTAGAGCTATGTTTTCTCATTTTTAAATATTTGGAATTAGATTTCTTAATCTAATGTTAATAACTACAAAACTTAATTTAATTATTCGATTCAAAGCTTAAATTATGACGATATTTAATTCTAAGAATTAAACTCAAATTTAAATCTAAAAATTTAGTGAATTATTTTTAAAATTTATTTGTAAATTTGTTTTTTAATTTAATAAAAATTACGAATTTTATAAGAAATCGGTTCATATATATATATATATATATATATATATATATATATATATATATATATATATATATATATATATATATATATATATATATATATATATATATGTGTGTGTGTGTGTGTGTGTACCTTAATATAATGATAAAATATATCCTTGTATCCTTGTATTTAAACTGACATTTCTTTATTATTGAAAAATTAATTAAAAAAATAATATTATCAATTTAAATTTTGAACTTTTAAAATTTCTTCGATAGAAGAAAAAATAATAAACTTTGACTAGAAACAATGTAAAAGGGAACAATGAAACAATGTAAAATCAGGAAACAAAATGTCATACCTTTGGAATGAGATGAAAAACAAATATCAAAAGAAAGAAATCAAAAGATTAGTTTCTGAAAATACCAAATGCTCGAATATCTTGCAATCAATACATTCAAAGTAGAATTAAAAGAAGAAAATATTTTTTGAGCAAAATGATTGAGCTAAATATTATACAATGAAAAAACATTTGTGCTATGACATTTTTGAAAAAAAAAAGTTTATTTAGGAAAAAGTTCACCAAATAGTTAATTAAAAACACGCGAATGTGGAATACTTAAAAAAATATAAATGATAACTTTTTAAAGAATTGCATTTTTATATTCCTCAACAGAACTTAATTTTCAATAATGTCGTTTTCCTGATGTGAAAATTATTTTTAGAAGCCAATCTCTGATTATCATGCAAATTCTATCACATGAGCTATTTGAAATGAAGCAACGAAATCTTGATTTTATTATTTATGCACTTCTTTTAATGAAAACTGAGATTTTGGTGCAACTATAGGAGAGGATGGAGACTCAGGTGTCGCTCTCTTCACTTGACCATGTGCTCAAAGTAGCACGGTAGTGAGCAGTGTATAGTGGAAATATACAGTCGAGGAAATATGTCTCAAGCACCTATGATGTATTTCTAAAGTCTATTAAGAAAGGCGTCGTTTTCTTAACCAAGAAGTGATAAGATCAATCTATCAATCGAATCAATCTATCGAAAACTCATCATTTTCACTTATGTTGATTGATATGCTTAAAGATCGCAATGTTGTTTGTTCTATTGATGTGGTGAGACGTGGTTAGAGAGGTGAAGGTTACAGTGTTGACACATGGACATGACTCAAATGACGAGTTGATATATTCTTAACGACTTTCTTGTAGGCAAAAATAGCAGCAGAAAACATAAGCAAAGAAAAAAAAAAAAAAAAGAAAAAAAGAAAACTACGCATGAATATTTCTAAAAATAGTGGCAGAGATGGGCTGGTTGGTTATTCTTTTGTTCTTGTCATCGGTAGGTAGTGAATTCAAATTCCAAACAAACGAAGACCCGACGTGTTCATATACGGCGGCTGAGGCACGTTAAAAAGGTCGTGTCTGCAATGTCCTCCATGTGAAATGATATCTCTGGTGTGACTAGCCTGTCTTTTGCTTGGCCTCTGTTTCTAAATTACGAAGATTCTTTTTCGGAGCCACAATGGCATACACATTGGATGGCTTAATATATAAGGTAACATCACTTCCTCCCTTTGATCTGAAAATGGAAATCCTGGTAGACGGGCATTATATAACAGCAACATATTTCTAAAATATTAACAAAGAATTTTATTAGTTATATGTTTATAATTTAATCCGAACCTTAGTTATTGGTTCAAGAGTTCTAGAAAAAAATGGAACAAAATTTTATGACATCTTTTTTTATATTTTCAACCATTTTTCAACTTGCCTGTCATCGTTTATTTTAAATTGCCGCTTTTTAAAATTTTCTTGAGGCACTGAAACTTTCATCTCTTACTTCTGGATTATTTTAGCATTATTTTTTTCTCTTTTTTTCCCAGAGACGCTCCATTCCAGATAGTTAACCGACCAAGACGCCATCTGTCAAACTCCTATTTACATGTATCATGCGATGGAATTTCGAGTAATTTGTCAAGTGAAAATCTTGGAAATTTGTTTGCTTAGAATATTCACCTGCTGTTCTACATCGAACGAGGAAAATAAATCTTCTCTTCTTCGTACCTTAGGGCTTAGCTTAAAAGAAAAAAATAGCTTACTCTATTTTTAAATAAAAAAAAAAGAACATTGAGCTGTTATTTTTTAATGCTACAATTCAACGGTAACTTTAATCTAGTTCAGTTAACACAAAGATTCGTTTTAAACTTAATTATGCTTACATATACAGTAGATATTCATTCTCAAATACTGGTGAGGATCAATAGAATATTTCTTAAAATTGGAAGTTTGTGGAATTGAAAAATAAATTCTTTAAACTAATTTTTCATTAAAATGATTTAAAGAATGATTAAAATACTATTAAATCGATATCCTTTTTGCTGTAATTTAAGTACATTGCAGAATGGCAACTCTTTTGAACTAGTGCTCGATGAAGTTTTTGTTTCGTTGTTAACGTGAAAATTATATAAATACTGTATTCATGTCTTCAAATTCTATTAAATAAATATATTTTGTAAATTAATACATTAGTGAATATTTATTTTCTTAAATATAATTACATTCTTTTAAAAGAAAAATTATTTAGTCTTCACTTTATATAAGAAGCACCCTTGCAAAGTATGAAACTCTTGTTTAAAAACTACATTTTGCATTTCAAAAATTAAAAAAAGATTAATCTATTTTTTAAAAAAATATTTTTCCATTTTTTTTTTTTTTTTTTTTTTTTTTTTGTAAAAATCATTTCAGCTTTATTTTTCTCTAAATGCCTCAATCTTGTCGTCATTCATCTTGCTTATTTTGCAGACGATCGCAATGCGCCATCTTCTGGTTTCATATCTAAAAGTTATATTTCCTTCTCATTCATTATGTTCTCAATCATTAAGTCAGTTGTGATTAGAACACATTAATTACTTCTGCATCCACATTTAGAAATTCTTAATTGAAATTTTGGGCAGCAGTGTGTCGAACTCATCTTCGCTCTAATTATCAATTAAATGTTGTCTTCAGTTGCGTACATATATAATGGTACAGGTGAGCCAAAGACTGAACCTTAAGGTTTACAAGGTTTATTTTTGTCGAAGTTTAGATTACACGTCCATCACCCAGCGATTCCTTATTCTGAACCACGGTCAGTTGACGAGGTCAAACCTGAGCTGGCATTCTCTTTCCCCATCCATGCCGCAACAGTGTACTTTGGACTACACAGACTAACATGGAAATGTTCCTATAGTGAGCTACAGCAATCCATTGAGGGAAAATGTGGTCACCCTTTCAATCACTGTCCACGGCAAATAATGCCTCACTTTGCTGATGTTAACAGAAAGTGGCGTGAAGCTATTGAGACACGGAGCTGTGCCTTCCATTGTAATAGTTTCTTTAATAAACCCTGCATGTTATAATGATCTAGATATCGTATTTTCAGCAACACCATTCCAATCATAGACTGGCAAGTGCATCGAGCCTAGAATCTTAATTTCCAAGTCACGATCATTTTCTTTCCAAAATATCTCATGATATTTGTACTTGAATCTGTTGACCATACCTTGATGAATGGACAATGAGATGAGATTTTGATTAAGAAGGAGATGCCCCCCCCACACCAATTGCTTTAAAAAATGCAGGATGTCAACGTCAGCTGTGCAGTTAGCAATTCACACAAGGTAAAACTTAGGATTCTCGAATAGAAACGTTGATTTAAGTTTCTTATGCATGAAATGAAAAAAAAAAAAAAAAAAACATATCAAAATATAAATGCTAGTGAAAGAACCATATAAATGAATTCACAAAAGAAATTATTTAAAAAAGTTTAGTTCATCAGTGGAAGTTAAAATAATTATCGTGTCTATGGAATTATCTTGGTGAAAATCCACTAGTTCGTAAAATGGTAAGTGTTCTTAAATAAGAGGTTCGTTAACTGGTAAGTATTATTAAATTAAATGTTCGTAAATTCGTAAATATCTTTCACCACTTCAGTGAGTCGATAAAACTGAGTGCCAAGCATGCTTGGGAACGAAACACTGAGTGTTTCTCGTTAGGCAGGCAACCTAACTGTGACATTTGCTTCGCACCCCAGGACTCTCGGTCATGAACACAGATATGCGCAGTGTATACCTTGTGGATCTCCTATGGGCTGCCTTGCCAGTGAGTTCAGTAAACTCGTAACTATTCGTAAATAAGAGATTCGTAAACTCGTATGTATTCGTAAATAAGACGTTCATAAACTCGTAAGTATTCGTAAACAAGAGGTTCATAAACTCATAAGTATTCGTTTATAAACTCGTAAGTATTCGTAAACAAGAGGCTCATAAACTCATAAGTATTTGTAAATAAGAGTTTTGTAAACTCGTATGTATTCGTAAATATTATGTTCATAAACTCGTAAGTATTCGAAAATAGGTTCGTAAACTCGTATGTATTCATAAACAAGAGGTTTGTAAACTCGTATGTATTCGTAAATAAGACGTTCATAAACTCGTAAGTATTCGTAACCAAGTGGTTCATAAACTCGTAAGTATTCGTAAATATGATGTTCATAAACTTGTAAATATTCGTAAACAAGAGGTTCCTAAATTCGTAAGTATTGGTAAATAAGATTCTCGTAAACTCGTAAGTATTCGTAAATGAGAGGTTCGTGTAAACAACCACTTACCGTATGTTCTATGGATAATCAAGTTTAATACTAAATTTTTTATCCAGGGAAAAGAATCTAAAAAAAACAAACCAAAATAAAAGTAGTGTAGATATATTATCAGAGAAAATTACATCTAAATGAAATAAATATGAGCTTTCTATAAAATGAGTCATTGTATTAAATTAAGTAACGACTCAATATTTCATATGCTGATCATCCCATTTTAATAGTTTAATTTTAAGAAAAAAAAAGTAATTTATGGTTTTTGTGTTGGAGGGAATCTGCGGCAAGATTAAATTCCGAGAAAATAATTAAATAAATCTCTTACGGAATACCTATGTTTGAGAAGTTAGAAAATAATCTCCTTCAATTATTCTGCAGCAAGGTGCAATGACCGATGTCGATTCGATTAAAATAAAATCACATTTATTATTCCGATCGTATTTTACTTAGTAAAATTTTCTTTTCAGATTAAATTCCTTTTTAGATTATATTTTATTTTATTTTTTAAGACACCATAATTCATGTAAAAAGGAAATTTTCAGAATTTTTCTAAGAGTATTTATTAAGAAAAACTATGAAGAAACTTGAATTATTTAAAAAATATAGAATGTGACGTATTTTGCTTACAAAGTTCGAATTTATTAACTTATACTTGTTATCTTACATACATAACATACATACAGGATTGATAGAGAGAAAGTACATCCATGCCGAACCGGGATTCGAACCCAGGACCTCCCTATCCGCAGTCAGATACGCTAACCACTAGACAAGCTGGGCGGCTCTTAATAAAAATAGAAAGAGTGAATGCTCGAGAAGGTATACAACATTCGCTCATGATTTATTTCATATTCTGCTTCTTCACCGGTACAGATCCAGGTAGGCTTAGCCTGCTGCACAACATATCTCCAGACCAGTGGTCGCCAAACTTTTTAACCTCGTGAACCAGTAATTCATAATTTATATAATACTGACAACTGATAAGATTTTTTAAATGTTAAATATATTAATAAATGATATATGGGATCTAAGAATAAAAAATGTGCCTAGTTAATAAAATAAAGCTATTAATTGTAATCAAATTATGAAAGCTTTTTTTTAATAATAAATCATAGTAAAATAAATAAAAACTGCAATAACAAAAATGATTTATTTAAATTTAAAATTAAAAGAAAAGAAGTTTAGAAAAGTTAAACTAATTTTATCGCAATAAATATCAAATAACAGAAAATATACACATGAATAAGATTTGAGATCATATCTGTCTTAACACTAGTATACAAAAGAAAATACACAAAATCTCCATTAACAATCCAACTAATATATTGCATACATTTTATATTAATCTCAATATGTCCATAAGCCCACTTTTAAATGCTTCAATTGATATATATGTATGACATTCAGGAGAGGGAAACACTGCAAGAATGCTAAAACAATGCATCTACAGCAGTACGGTTTATTTAACATGGAATTATTCTATGAAGTAACGTTTTTGTATCTTTTCACGTATTGTGTTATAAATTAAATTAAGTTTTAATGCATCTTAAAACATAACATGATAAGTAAGTATATTCCACATTTTTTTTGGGATCCAGCGAAATTTTTTCGTGGACCAGCTCTTTGGCAACTGTTGCTCAAGACAACTGTCTTGAGCACAGCAGTGGTTTAGTGTTCCAGTTAAGATTACCTTTAAGATCTTAAGATAGTTCAAGACATCACCAAGCGAACTTTTCCTTGGGCTTCCACTGCAAGATTTTAACCAATCTCTCGGTTACCAGATGATTCTTCAATGTTCCCAAACCATGAAAATCTCTGTGCTTCGAGGAATCTTACTTCATTTTTATGATTGATAAGTGCTTCCAATTCACCATTAGTTCTAATTTTCCAACAATTATTATTTAACTATAACTGACCAACATTTTTTTTAATAATTTTTCGTTTAAAAATTGTTTATGCTTTTTTTGTGTTAAAGTCCAAGTCTCTCGGCCATAAGTTATCCCAGGAAAAATAATTGTTTTGTACACTTTTAGTTCAATTGCACCTTTATACCAGAAAAATAACTATGGCACCCTTTCTACAATTAATTTCTGCTGAAATAGTATTTGAAAAGTTAATAACTGTACACAAATACCTAAATTTATTAACAGTTTCGAATTTAAATTTGTCATCTCTCAGGTAAACTCTACAAATGCCGACACATATAATTTTCTCCACAGTAGTTTTTTCTAAATATAGCTATATTTTGTTTTTTGTTCGTAAAGTAAAAGAGATGAGCTATGCCTGACACTTTCATTCATGTTTTTATTGTTTTAATTAAGGTTGCTTTGTTTCTATTCAGTATTAATATGTCATCAGTATATGTACATATATGAGTAGTTTTACTAGAGACGTATTTTCATATTTAAAAAAGAAAATGAGTGAAAAATGCTTAAAAGGATTCAAAAATTTTTTTCCAAACAATTGATGTAAATTACTTTTGCTTCAAAATACTTAGTTTTTTAAATTGATTATGTAAAGATAGTAATAAATAAATAAAAATTGTATTTTTTTGGAAATAAAGTACAAAACACTTATTACGATGTTCGATAATTTTTGTAATTTTAAATTAAACATTTTAAAATTACACAAAAAATATCTATTATTAACTTTAAATTTTTGATTTTGACATTATTAATAAGAGGAAAAAAAAACCATCTGAATTGTTTCAAAGGAATCAACTATTATTTTATTTTCGTATAATTTGAAATATTGTTCAATTTCAATCATATTTTTTATAGTAGATAACAATTAACTAAAACTGCATATTTAAAATTGTTATTAATATTTTAGAAATTTAAATTGATATATTCAATATTCGCATCCTATAGGATACGTATATATGTGTATATACATATATATATATATATATATATATATATATATATATATATATATATATACATATATATCATCAAAATTATTATCTGCAATCCGCAATGCTTAAAACTATAATAATATTCTTCGTTACTCGCTACTAATGAACTCAGCATATTGTAGCATTTTTAGCAAGTGTTAATGAATTCGTTCACAATAATTCTTCATAAAACAAAACTTTTAATAATATATTTCTCAGTTTTAAATGCATTTTTCAAGGATAGAAATGTCAAATTTTTTTTCAACAAGCGACCGATATTCCCCTAATTGTTTTTATAGTTCTATGCTTCAACTTAGAAACATATTTCAAATAATGTCAACTTTTAAATGCATTTAATTTTGATTCAAAAAATGTAATTTTACTTTTTAATTTAAAAGAAAATGTAACATTATTTTTGTATTAAACTCAGCTTTAATCTAATAATAATTTATTTAATAATAAATGTTTACTGCATAACCATCATCAATGGATTTGTTAAATTTAGAGTTGATAATTATTTGTGGTTGGAAACCTTTTCCTTCAATTAAAACGCGTTTCTTACCCTTCAATTGCTTTGTTTCTTATATTTTAAAGTGTGTATTATTTTTAATTACTGTTTTTTATAAGTGATTATTTAATAAGTGAGTATGTTCTTAATAAGTGAACGTATAAGTTAATTAACCAAAAAATTAGTTTATCAAATTGATTCTCAGTTGTGTGCTATTTTCACAAATGGAAAAATAGCATTGGATTCCCAATTGATTGATTTTTCCAGCATCTGCGTTGATTTTTTTCAGACCAAAATAAAAATCCAAATTAAAATTTATTAATGAACAAAATGTATGACCATTATGGTCTTCGTTCAAACTTCGTTTCACTAACATGCAATTATAATAATTTCAAGTGTAAAAATGTACTGTATAAATATTTTTATACCTTGTTTGTGAGAAAATAATTTTTAACAACACTTTCCTCACGATATCTGCGGCGAAAGTGCAAACATAATTATCAATATTAGATAACGTACTTTCAAATGTAATTCAGTTTGGGGAAATCACGCACAATCTAAAATTTTGGTAGATTTTAAGGACAACTAAATCATTTTTTAACATCAAGCAATAATAAAACATCTTTCCAAAAATCATTATAAGGACTTAGTGGAAAAATTGTATATATATATATGTGTGTGTGTGTGTGTGTGTGATGTATTACGTAGTTTCATCTTTATCTTGGTGAAACTGTTGGTAAGAAGCATTAATGAAGAGCTAGATTTTCAAGAATAAATTTCATTATTCCAGAAACAATTTTTGTGTATGAAGACCAACCATCACATTTGACATCTGTAGCCCGTCTGCTCAATAGGAGAGCTCAACCAAAAAAAGCCTCAAGAAAACTTAACCCAAGGGTACAGCGTACTGGTCACTCAATCATTGAGAATAGTGGCACGAGATGACATCCTCTTGGTCAGTTAGAAATTTTTATTATATTTGGTAGTGTACATTTTGGAATTTTTTACAATATAGGAATGGTGTAACTCATACCTTTGCTAAAAGGGGTCATGTATGCAATAAAAAGCTTTAAGTTAAGGGATACCAAAAACGAATATTATATGTGTGTGTGTGTGTTTGTGTGTGTGTTTGTGTGTGTATTACAGTCATGTTTTATTTTGTATTTTCTGAATCAATATATATACTCCCAAAATGCATCAAAATAAATAATTTTTTCATTGTGTCCTACGCACCTCTAATCGCATTTTCATGTTTGTGTTTAGGATGCTAAAAATCGCTTTAGTTATCCTTAAAACTGTCCACATTTTATTGTAAAATTTTGCTTTATTTCTACATTTAACACAGGGAATCATATCTAAAGCCCGCCACACACGAAAGGATTTGTTGGAGGGGGTAGAAAGCAATTAAGCACACACTTCCTCAAATTCTTCTGACCACAGTAGGGGAGGTACATCTGGAGTGGGAAGTTATTTTTAAGGGTGACATTTTTTTTTTTAACATTTATTGCTTTTGGCTTAAATGTGCCTTTGTAAATGGAAATCGAAAATCGCCAAAAATTTCAATCATTTAAAAGAGTTTTTCAGTCACATTTATGACTTGACATATTAATATGTCTATTTAGTTTTTATTGTTGCACTCATTTGTCTGCTTGTAACGTCTGCCATTAAATGTTATCTTAGTAAGTTAAGTAACATGAGTAAATTAGGCACAGAAGTATTATTGGTTGTTGCTTTGGACTGTGATGATGGTGAAAGGAAAACAAACAATGAAAAAAAGAAATGGGCAAAAAATTGGTTGCTCTAGCGTGAAACTCTTTCACATCTAAATTTGATTCCAGAAATACAGTCGGAAGATAAAGATTTCTTAAATTACATGAGGATGAATGAAAAATTGTATGCAACGTTGTTGGATAAGGTAACACCTTTCATTATAAGAATATTTCATTATTGAAAAGATGCATCCATGCTCTCATCTTTAAGTTCTCATGAACCATTAAATGCCACTTAGCGCTTTCTGACAAGTGGGTGTTAGTTAAAGAGCCACATTAGTACATCAAAAAGTTTATCTATCGGGTATTAATTATTACTATTTATTAGTAGATATAGAATGAATTATTAATTTGTTATCTATTATCCAAGTATATTCTTAGATTTTATAATATTTTCTTAAATGATTTTTAAATAAAAGGAAAACAAACTAACATTTGTCAAATGATAAATCATAACTGAAAATGCATTTGATTTCAATTTCGCTTAAAGGTAAATAATTTCCTTTTGTTATTATTAGTCAATTAATTATTTCTAACTATCTAATTTTATTATTGTTTAATTGTATGAAGAATATATATTTAAAGAAGACATCGGAATAATCTCAACTAATACCTTTATATTATTGTTTAAACTTAATTCATATTAAAAAATATAGAATATTAAAATTTTAAAATGTTCATTTTGAAGATTTGTAAGCATTTTGAAAAAAAATATATATTGTTTTCTAATAAAGCTTAGTATAAAATTTCGTAGTTAAATTTTACGTTAAATGTGTAATTATATATATTCATTCAGATCGAGAATAATTTTACAAAATAAATTAATGTAATTTATTTCATCACCATTCTCAACAAAACTTGTGTCCGAATTCATGGAAGATACTTCAGCACGTAGAATTGCAGTTTCGTCCAGAAATGGTAAATATTCAAAGTACCATAATGTCGGCACACATATGCATCCTCCGTGCTTACACCACTTTTTTTCGATTCATTGATTTTTCTCTTTTATAGGTTCTACGGAGGGCATTAATTTTTTCCTTTACTTCGTTAATTGAAGCCTTTGCATCTATCTTTTTATATATTTCTAATAATTTTTCGTAAGCTTTCTTTTTATTTTATTTATGTAAATTGAGACTCATTATTTGCCACAAAAAAGGCTCATCTTTATTGACTTCCATAAATTCCTGCAATATTTGCTTCACGGGCATTTTTAAAAAAAGGGATCTAATGTTCGTGACGTGTTGTAAAACGTGAATCTAAGTTTCAGTAAATGAGAAATTTCAAATATTAATTTTCCCAAGTGTCGCCAAGAAATAATTTGCAACGCTGTGGGACAGACACGCGACAATGGGAAGCAATTGCTTATTTCCTGTGATGGAAGAAAAATCATAGCTTGTTTGAATTTTCTTGAACCTGTCCAACTTCTTTACACACGGTACAACTTGTTCACCGTACAACAAATCCACCCAAAAAATCCTGTCGTGTGTGGCGGGCTTAAAACACTCATGAAAGATCCGAGTAACAATTACTTAATGATACTTGTTAATTAAGGATTATACTAACTGCATAAAATGTTTGTAATTTGTCAACTTAAGTCTTTAACTAGTAACTCCTATTTCTTATCAATGCGGCCACGAATATTTCGGCACGATATTTCAAAATTTTCACTGTGAGAACGTCCACTAAAGATAGTGGAACGGAAGTAGGACATCACCATTCCAATCACTTCCTCCATAGAGACAGGTGAAAATCCTCTCGCCCCCCTCCCCAGTTGAATGTCATCTCTCAATGGTTCGGTGGGCAAGTTTCCTCTCTCTCGAAATTCCTTTTCGGACGACCCTAGCTTTCGAAATCTTCTTTGAGGTCAGTAGGTAAAAGGTTACATTTTTCAATTTTTCCTCTTGATTGGAACCCTTGGGCTGAGAATAAGGATTCACTTTCGTTTGTAGCCATTTACAACAGTGACAGAAAACTGAAAATGAAAACAATTTTTTTTTTCAAGTTAAGGTCTTTCAACCATCTTTATACATGAGAATGGGTTGAAATATTTGATCCCCGTAAAATATGGATAATGAATTGAATAATTAAGTGAGAGTATAACTAAATAATTATTTTCATCGTAAAGAAATATACATTACTGCAAAATTACGAGTAAATTTTAAGTAAGAGTGGAATCAAATGAAAAACAAATAATGTATAATTTAAAATTAATTAAGATCACATATAGTTTAGAGTCACATAACTTAATATCTAGTTATTATCACATCGAGTTAGTCACATAGAGGTTCAGACGAGCTGCGTCTTAGTTATGAGTACTCTCCTATCACTAAATATCTTTCAATTTTGAACCATGGTCAGGTAACAAAAGCAATTTCTGAGCTAGCACGTGCCCCTCTCCACATCCACGCCTCACCAGCGGAAGAACCATGGACGTCACACATGAACATGGACAAGATAATGCTTCGCCTTGATCGCGGCGTATAGCAACTGAATCGCAGATGCTCTAAAAGCTAAGCAATAGGAGTTTAAATTAATATGACGTAAAGATCATTCGTTGGAAATGTATAATTCATGTTTCCCTCAAAGAATTTGCTTATTTATTTCATGTGCCCAGACAAATGGCTATGACGTCATTAAGTTTAGCCATTTCGGCGCTAAGGAGTGAAATGATGGTATCTGGTATGGTGCAGCGCTTGGTGAGAGTGTCATTGTAACATCAAGAATGGTTAGGCTTTCGTGATTTCGGAACACGGATCAATCACAAGACTCTCAGAATCGGTTTGTCTCCACCCCCGAAGTATTATTTCACTTGAGGGACATGGCCATAATAGCATATTCTATGTACCGCAGCCACTATGAGCGAACAAGACTTTTTCTAAAGAAATCCAGGATAAAAAAGTCAAGTCTCGCAGTGATGATTCGGTTTAATATTTGCATGGCCTGCTCTAGCCTGATTGCTGAGTTCCAGCGGCTCACCAATCATGCTACAGCAGGCCATGATGCTTTTCTTTCCCTCTAAGACCGGGAAAGAAAGGCATCATTTTTTGCGGGAAGTGATTGGGAGGGTAACCACATTCTCCCTCACTGGGTTGCTAGAGCTCTGTGGGTTGGGGACGTGTCCACGTTCCTCTGTGATGTCCAAAATTCTTTCTTTGGTATTAGATGGATGTTTAAAGGAGGATGGCAGCTTAGGTTTGACCTTGTAACCTGACCATGGTTCAAAATAACTAGACGTTTTCTGATAAGCGGGGATTTCAAACCAGTTAACCTAAAGGAGAGTCCGGGGGTCGCATGCACCGATACGTATGTATGGACTTGGTTGGTTAAGACGTCGTTCTCTTCATAGGTGAGTTCGAATCACACTTAATTGTAGATCCGACACATTTAATAAAAAGTGGCTCTGGCATTCTGGTCAAAATAAGTCAAGATTGTTGGCGTACTGCATATTTCTTACTGTAAATTATGGACACCCCTCTAGCCACTTCCATCTAACTGGTAGTGTCCAAGAATAACTATATACAGGGCACACACACGCATACAAACATTTGAATGATAAGACATTTTGAAAAAGAATGGAGACTTCGACTTTTCGAGGAAGAAAAACATCGTTTATCTTTTTAATGAACAAGAACTGCCACGTTTAAAATATTAGAAAAGCAACCAATTTGTTAAGGCACAAAGGTTTCTCTTTTTTTCAAGAGAAAATTGTCGGTGAAATAGAAATAATGAAGAAAGGCGTCAAGACCGAGATTTTTTTTAACAAAATAAAAACGAATACATTTTAAACAAAAACGAATATTCGCTTCCACAAGATACGCTGTTGGAATCTATTAAAAAACTCTAAATCACAATTCGAATCTCAGAATAATAATTGTTATCAAAATATTTTTTCACGCCCGAAAAGCTTCCAGAAGAATAGCATTCTAACTAAATGCAATATTTCCACTTTTTTTACGACAAATAATGGCCACTTGTGAAATTTTGTGAGAAGATTGTTGAATTAAAAACGCTACTTACCATAACATCATTCTTTTTATATTTTTTAGTTTTATAAGTATGATAAAAGAATATTAAAATATCATTTGAGTGGAAAAGAAATCGAAAATGTGATTAGGCAGTTTGATATTTTTTAATCACTAAAAAGTCGTGTTTCTCTCTCTCTTTTTGACTTTTGTGCATGTGAGATCTAATTTAACTCGGATAATTTAAAGATTTGAAACCATTGTAGATTTCCACAACCCGACTGCTGAACTACAGATCATTTAGCCATTGATCAATCACCAATCAATCACAAATTTGATTGATTGATTGAATTTGTTTACTTATCAACTGTCAGTTTTTGCACTGGAGAGCTAATTAGACCGAAATTTTCAGCTTGAATTGTATTACGATACATTATCAATATCTACACCTCAAATGAGAATCGAACCCTTAAATTGTTGAGTTAAACACCAGAGATCAAACGTTAGGCTGTCAGCTCGGCTTATATGTCATTCAATAAAAACATAGAATCCTGCAATAGATAACAATAAACGAAAATCTTTCATTGTTGACAAATGTATTTAAGAGGAACATTTTTTAAATCTTTATTCAATAAAAACAAATAATATTTTACAGTGCCCTTTTTTTTTTTTATAAAATTGGCCGGATAGTATAGAGAAAATATGCATAAAGTATTTTTGTTCTCATCTTTTATACGATTTAAACTACTTCCATAAGGTTAAAAAGAAAATATTGATAGTCTTTTAACTAACTATTCGATATTGGTTATGTAAATATTGTTAGTCTAAAGTTTTCAATTACGATTCTTAACTATTCAAGTAGAATTTTGAAAACTCGTGAAACATTTCTCTGTTTAGAATTAAGAATAAAATGTGCTAGGCATCTTTAAAATTCGCAATACACTTACGAGCCTTTGTTAAGCTCATTTAGTCTCTAACACAATTCTACTTATAAATAATATTTTCGGTGCTAACTGTGCGCAGTAGATTCTAAGCAGTCTAATAAATTTTACAGATTTCCTTCATTATTTTGAATGGCGCGAAGCGAATTCAGTATTGCTATTTTTGCATAAAAGTCTTCACTGGTTCCTATGCGTGTGCGCCTTTTCCTTTTGTTACAGTCTGGCGCAAAAACCATATTTTCTGCACGCGGCTTGAGCTGAAAAAGTAAACCACGGATAAGATAAATACAATGGATTCAGGCAGAATTGTGTTAAAGATGAAATTCATTTCGTATTCAAGAACTTTTAAGGCCTTTTGATCACGAGCAAGAACTGCGTTTTAGAATCGCAACCCGCCTCGTCCATTTGGCATTGCTACTTTTACGAGTCTCAAAAGATTGAGAATGTATTTCTTCTTTCAAAAGCACATATTAATAAAATCTACATGGCTAATGTAATTTGATTAGTAACAACTTATATTTCATCTTTCTATTTCGAAATAGAAATCCGTTTGTAAGTAGAAATAAAATCCGCGCGTTGAAAAGAATAATCCCAAACAAAATCACAGAAAATAATTTTAATTTATTTTCTGTGATTTTGTTACCAGTATCATAAACCAAAATCATGTATTTTGGTTTATGACCAAAACCATGTCAGTATCATAAACCAAAATACATATTTGAAATCAAACATGGCTTAAAAATCTGCTGGACATATAATGAGACTGGCGCCTCAAACATTCATAATTTTATATGTAAAGCTAAATAATAATAACAAATATAAATAATTAGCTAATAATTATTTTCGCGACTAGCTTTAATGATACTGTAAATGCTTATTCATAAGCTTTCCATATTTTTGAAATATCAACCGGAACGTCGGAATGTCTCCCCCCCCCAAAAAAAAAAAAATCGCAGGGTATTCAAGAGTACACACTTTTGACGGGTATTTAGAGTGCTTTGAAGTGTATTTAGAATGTTCAAGGATACACATCCTTAGTGTGTATTTAAAATGTTTTTTGTATTAAGACTGTTCAAGAGTACACATCCTTGGGGGGTATTTAGAATGTTTTAAAGGGTACTTTATTCTCACAATGCAATAAATAAATTGTTACTGATTAGAAACTTAAACTAGGTTAACTAAAGCATATAAATTTTAATGTGTTTTATTAGTTACATTTATAAGAAAACATTGAATAAAAGGAATAAAAATTTGAACAATATTTATTTGTATTTTTCATTGATTAAAATATTATTAACAAGCTCAAGCATCTCTCATCCTTACGAGAAGTTCACTTTCAGCGGATACCTTCTCATACAAACATCTATGGCAACAAAACAGCAGACTTATTCGTTAAAGAGGATTCTTGGGAACATCTAAACGTCCCTGATTCTTTAACCTTCTCTGAACGTTTTTCGAGGGCTACAAGATCTGACAGCGCCTCCGGGAACATCCCTCCAGTGCATAACAGATATCAGGGAATGAGACCACGAGGGGTTTTGTCCCTCCAGTGTAGCAGAAGCTATCAGACAGCCATTACAAGAGTTAAAAGTGGACATTTAAGATCTTGTTACAGTAACGGGAATAAGAGCTTTCCACCTGCGTGACGTGTCCCAGAGAACAGGCGATTCCTGATGATATTTTGGATTGGCTGGGGCTTTCCGGGCAAGATTTATACAGAAACCAAATCAACTTTTTAAGCTTTTTGAGAGTAATTGGATCCATGGACTTGGTTTAGCTCTGCTGAACCCAGGAGTAACAAAACAACAACATAACAACGATAACAACAACATTGATTAGGACTCTTTTTTCAGAAAAAGTTATTTTTGGTTTTAATTTTGTAAAAATTGTTACAAGCTAATCCGATATATTTATTTTAAATATCATCAAGATAAACTGTTCACATTGTTCTTGGTGATAGTTGGGGAGAGAAGATGATGGCAATATTATTTATCAGCGCGTCATCACTCCTCAACAATTTTCACTTTTCCTACAGTAAAGAATTAAATGACAGTAATTACCTTAAATAATTCTTTAAAGTTCATTAATTTTAGGTTTTTTTTACATTTCATTCACAGTTAATCATTTTTAGTCATCTATAAATCAAATTTAATTTTTACTGGGATGTGAAGTAAACTGGCCTAATTTGTTTTGTATCTTAAAGGTATGTGAGTAGAATGTAAAAATACAAGCATTTCTACCGTGAACCTTTTGAGCCTTTACATCTAAAATATTTAGCTAGCTCGTCTTATGCATATTATAATATATAATTAAGATTAAAAAGGTTTATTTATTTATTATATATCTCGTTCAAATTATATATGTAAAAAAATTAACTTTGTGAATGAAGCAAAAAGGGAAATTAGAAAATATATAAAAATAATTATTTATGTTCCGCAGCAACGGAATATATTTCAATTAATAAAACATATATAATTTTTCTTTCAATTTTTCTTTAAAGGTGTGCACAGAAACATTTTCAAAATAAATAAAAACTATGTTAGCATTTAAGTAACATAACCAATTAAAGCAACTTGTAATTATGTATGTTATTATATAAATTTCGATTTTTTTATTTTCCATTTTTCATGATATTTTATGTTTTTATTTATTAAAATAATTTAACAAAGAATATATACTTCAAGATACTATAAGTTCATATATACTATAAGAATACATCTTTCAATAATTGAAAAAACTATTTTGTTTTAATTTAATTACGATTATTGCTGAGGAAAATTTCAATGTAAAACCACTATTCAAAAAATAAATATTATTGCATATGATATTTCAGAAGAAAGTTTTTACCATTTATTCGGGTACTTATACATTATCATCACCGCGGCTTTTTAAACCCGACGAAAATAAAAAAAAATTTCCTATTATTAGAAAGTTTCTTTTCAGAATTATAAGTCAATTTTTCAAAAGTAGAAAAAATGTTCAAGTTATAGGTTACACGCTATTCTACTTAAGTTGTGGAACAAAATTAGTTGCAGTGACGCTAATATGTAAGTACCTTTATTCCTTTATTTTATCACACAATCTCAGTGAAATAGGCCTAGATAAATATTATATTAAAACGCAAATTTTAAATATATGATAACTTAAACTGATGACTTGTAATAGTTTAAGCCTGCAGAAGCATCCATTTAAAATTTCTGTTTTAACACTCATTTTGAAATTCTAAAAGTTTCTAATTTTAGAGCTTTCTCTTGCGAATAAATTCCATATATAGAATTTCTTCCTTAAAAAAAGTTCCATAATTAGCTTCTAGCGTGTTAAAGAGAAATGAAATGCTTCATTACTTTTAACAGATTGAGTGAGAAACTGAGTTCCAATTCAATCTTGTGGAAAACTTATCTTTTAATAAAATTCTATTATTAAAATTTAATTCAAATTTCGTAAAGGAAATTATTTTGAAGTTACACTTCTTATTTTTGTAACTGATTGATATCCAATAAAAAAAATTATTTTTTGATAATTGTTGAATTAATAGTTAGTTTTAGGGTAAATACTGTGCATAAATTTTTTGTAGTATTTTTCTTCCTCATTACTTCTTAAAGCAAACTGCATCATTAAAATCGAACGAAATTCAAGAAAAGGTGATAGATATTTTAACGTAAATGTGTACAACTAATTAAAGTATCTAATTAGATTATTACTAGTATTTACTGGTGAAATAAATTATCTTTGTAAGATATTTTATATCATTCCATTTTATTCGAATCATCGGTGTACACCTAATATCCTGTTGATTATTTTCGCCAAAAGATATGCTGCCAAATTTTGCAAATATTACTCCTGTTTTGGAAATGTGAATTATCAAAAAATAGAGAACAATTAACATATATTTCATCTCTCGATGCAATTAGATGAAAATTTCATTTTCAGTCTATATTTCGTAACGGTAACGGCGATTGCATTCATAAATTTAAGTCTAGTGAAAATGGAAAGAATTTTCAAATTAAATCGTCCTTGTCGATTGAAATTTAATCATGAAATGACGGCTTAAACATGAAATGATATGTCGAGGTATGATTTTGTCCTTCCCGAAATAATTTATGTATTCAAGCAAAATATATGTCGACAAATTTTCAGTTATAAATCGGACTAGTCGATGCCAACGAGTCACCATCGATTTCATATGTTCAAAGCCATTCGACGACTGCTAAACGGCTTGTATCAAGCGCACTTAGTTGGAATCAATTTGAAGTGACTTGTATAGCTATTATTTTGGCATTTATAGAATAATTGATATTTTTCGAACGAAGTGTTCCTCAATAATCTTTGAGTTTCAAATCGAACGAGTCGATACTACCGATTCATCACCCAGAATAAATGTTATATATCCGAAGCTATCCAACTTCGGTTAAACGGCTTGTTTCAACGTACGCATTACTTGAGTCCATTCGAATGGGAAACCATGGTCATGGCGTTCGCTTTATCAAAAGTACACGGGTAAGTAATCAAATCAATATGTAAGAGATTCTCCAATTAGAAACAGATTAAAGAGCGACGTAGGCATGTAATAACTTTGATATTTACATATATAATAGCATTTCAACGCAGCCAAATTTTATATCTGAAAGAAACAATTTTATTTTATAGTTATAATACAAAACGTGAACCCAAGGAATAGCTCATTTGGTGTGGTCAATAAATTGCAACATTTGTAGACATATTTTTTCTTTGAAACGTATTGAAAGATATCTCTCATGAGTTATTTCATATTCCTTAACCAAGTATAAAAAGAAATCAAAAAAGTACAGATTGCGTGGGAGAGGTCAATATAATGTGAGACTTTATATTAGATTTGTAATCAGTGACTACATAAGACACTTTACGAGTCCACTGATTACAACATGGACTGCACAAAACTAACCTAAATAATCAATTCGTTTTGAAAATATTATATTTTCAAAAAAATTACTCTAGCACCGAGTGGTTAAGATCTTGCATTGGAAGCTAATGTGCAAATGGTTAATAGGTAGGCTAAAAAAGGTATCTTGTTGGTATTTTGATCGACATTAAGCCTTAATGGTCTCCAACTGAAAGTTAGGGACAAAGCTGCTTGTAGGGATATTGGACTGCAAGCTAAGGCCCATTTGGGTTGCAGTGCCAATAAAGAAGAAGATTATTTGAGCATATATGAGAGGATGTGAAAAAAACCACAAATTCATTAAGTTTGTATTGCTAGTGACAGAATGAGCGAGACTGTATAAGGCTAGTACCACTCAAACATGAAGTGTGGGTAAGCAAAGAAAAGGTTGTTGTGTCCTTATAAATATGTCATTTATTCATATATTGTCACTTGCAGAAGAGAGTATGGAAAAGAACCAACAATGTAAACAAGTCATTTTGTCATGGTATATATTGGCAAAGTTTTGATTCTTGCATTGCAATACATAGAATGTATATCGGAAATGTAACTCTGAATGCGATTGATGCCTTAGATTGGGGATTTCTTCTCCATCCTCCACATGCCTCAGGCATTTCACCAAGTGATTATCACCTGTTCTGTGTTCTGGATAATCATATGCGAATGAGACGTTATCATAATTCTGAAGAGATCAAAGCCAAATAGGCAATTTATTTATCTATTTAATCATAAAACGATTGTTTCTTTCGTTACAACTGAGGTCCTGAGTACTCCCCTTTATTAAAATTCTCATTAGTTCAAAATAACTCAGGTCAGATAATGTTTCACTTCGTCGCATCATATTGAGACAACGTTGTCAATCCAACTTGTCGACGAATATGCTGCCTGCCTTCAAATCATGCTTTTCAAGCGGCAGCAAAACAAGGCGACGTTCACCATAGAATATCAAAGAATAGGCACAGGTGCCGTATAATCCATGATTCCAAATCCTAAAATTTTTTGGCAATGAAGAAATGTTGCCTAGATGACGTATCTTGACATGCGCGATGATGTGTATACTAGGGCTAACAAAATAGAATTTTCTGCATAATTCTTACAGGTCTTCATATGTATGACGTTATAAAAACGAAATTGCCAGATACATAAAAAAATCCTCCTAAAATTTGACAGTCTCAGAATTTGGAATCGTGGATTATATGGCACCTGTGCCCAGAGAATGTTGTTGAAGTTCATTCTGTTGAAAAAACGAAATTTGCTCTGGGTCCCTTGCTTGGCGCATTTTCAAAAAGTCGCCAACTGGCGCGTTTTTGCGTGTTATCTCGCAGAGTTGAATGCTTCGAGAGACACTACGAAAAACGGCGTTTCTATGGCGACGAAACCGAAATCCGTGTTCTTAACGAATTTCACCGTTGGTATGGCAACGAACACAAAAATAATGATTTTTTTTTAAATTGTATAACAAAAAATACACATGTAATTGTATAACAAAATATAAAAAAAAAGACAGGATTGCCACAAGGAGTACATTTAGGATAAAATAGTCAGGATTACCACGCTTTGTGCGTCTATGGCCCATTTGGCGAGAAAGAGGTACCCAAACCACAGATTACCACGATTTCTTATATACGGACCAAAGCATTTGTTTGAGAAGTCGTTTTCCATTGATTCAAGTTATTAATAAGTTTACAATAGAACAGTATAAAAAGCAAAATGAAAAAGACAAACGAAGCATCCACTTTATGGTTAGTTTAAATCGACAAGGGTGATTTAAATATTTAAAAATTTCCTTAATTAATAGAATTCTAAATTAATAATAGCAATATTTGTAAACAATCTCCTTTTAATCTTAAGACTTTTGCCTTACTTACGTCAACATTAATTTTTTTATTATTTTATTTTTAAAGACCGGACATTTTTTTCTCAACGTTATACATGATTTACCTCACAATGCATGTACCGATGCTTACTTCAGTGAATAAAGTCAATTTTCGCATGTCATAACACATCTGAATTTGGCATAGGTGCCATATAATCCAGGATTCCAAATTCTGAATTTTTTTGGCGATGAAAATATGATGCTAAGATAACTTATCTTGGCGTACGCGATGACGTAAATACTAGGGTTACCAAATAGGAATTTTTTGGCATAATTCTTATAGGCCTCCATATGTATGACCTAATAAAAACGCGGTTGCCGGATATATAAGAAAATCCACTAAAAAATTGCCAAACTCAGAATTTGGCATCCTAGATTATTCGGCATATGTTGCCTAGATTTTTATAACACACAGGAAAAAGATTTACTGATTACTTGATATGTGATAAAGTTCGAATTTTATAAAGAAATTAATGAAAATGATAAATTATATTTAAATTATTCAATAACACCCACAATTAAGGCGAGTATGAACGGTTAAAATCCTTAATGCAGAGAATCCTTAATGAAATTTTATAAATCGCAATTAGATTTTAAAACGATTTATGAAATTTCAAAATTTTCATATAGTTATTATAAAAATAATAAAAAGGAAAAGTAGGTGAAATTTTCCTAAGAAGTGATCTCATTTTTATTATTTTTGAAATGATTTGATCTAGTTGAATACAATCCAGCTAGAGGCTTAAACTTTTCAGCAAATGTAACTATTGCTTTTACGAACAGTAAAATGGGTTACTGGTGACATTTCTTTTTATATTTGAAGAAATTCTAAAATTTATACATACTATCAAAATAAATACACGCTTTCTTAAAGTGATATTCGTTTCTTTGAAATGCTTTGCAGAGTTTTGCTTCAGAAATATTTTACCTTAAAATACATTGAATTCGTTAACATCATTTACCATAGGAAATAAAAATTATTTATTCTGCCAATCTGCCAATTTTTATAAAATAAAATAGAAATAAAATTTCTTCAAATGATTCTTTCAGATATCTTATTAGTGTACACAATACTTAGCAGTACTTACATTACATTTTATTGATAATTATTGCAGAATGCTTCGAGATATAATAGACTTTGGACTTATTTTCTATGTATATATATATATTGTAGGCAGTTTATAACTGTGTTAACTATAAATTAAAATGTAGCAGATTAAATTCTTGTTCTTTGTAACCATCCATTTCGAAATTTTTTAAACAGAGATTCAAATACTCGAGAAAAATTGATTCAAACATTCGAATTGTGATTGTTTTTCTGAATTAGGTGATTTCTGAATTTCTACCTTACTGTAAAATTGGAGTTTATATCATCAATAGAATGTTAAGATTTTATAGTATTATAAAGAAATCCATTTTATTGACAGATATGCTGTAAAATCCAAGATTCCAAATTCTAAAATTTTTTGCCAATGAAGAAATGTTACCAAGATGACGTATGTGACGTTTGCGATGACGTAAATAATAGGGTAAATTGTAGAATATTCTGGATAACTTTTATAGTTCTCCATATCTATGACGTAATAATAACCGGGTTGCAATATACATTAGAAAATTCGCCAAAAAAAGCGCCATACTCAGAACTTGACAATCTGGATTATACGGTATCTTAGCACATTTTATTATATTTACAGCTAACTGAAATGTTTTGTGCAATTTAATATTTGATGCTTCCAAGAGACGTTTTCCCAGAATTCTTAACTCAAAGATCAAGTGTCGTATTTTGAAAATGCTTGGAAATCACCTTCACAACACTCTGCTTGCTATAGTACATGTTTATCAATTATTAATGTGGCTGTGTTAATAAGTCCAAAGATGATTGTTCATAGCTGGTGCATATATAAAACCCCTCCAACCAGCAAAGTTAACGAAAACTCTGCCAAACCTAACAGCAAATCGCTTCATGTTGTTCTTTTATATTTAACGGAAGTTAATTTTAAATATGTGGAAATTAATGTTTTAAAACATACCATTAAAAATTTTATGGTACAAGTTATTTGTAAAAATAACTAAATATAAAGATAGATATCTTAAATTCTTTATATTTATAGTAAAATGTCAATTTAAAAGAAAAATCTAAAAATTGTGTTTATTATTTGTATCAATTATTTTTAAAAAAATTACTATTGTGGTTTATTAAAACTAAAGTATTTAACTGATGCATTATGAACTAATGTATCAAAGAAACAAAATGGTTTATTAAAATCGCAATCGTGTTTTTGTATATAGTTTTCTGTAATTGGCGAAAAACCATGATGTTTGGTTCGATTTTTTTCCTTAGTTAATAAAATCTTATGTATGTATCTCTTGAAATTGGATAAAACTCTACGTGACCATCTATAGCTTTAGGATTTGTATACCAAATAACCAGAAATATCTCAAATCTGTCGTATTTATAAGACAGCTCAGTTTATTTAATTTTTAGAAGTCTTTGTAGAAAAAAACATCAGGTGCATTACATTTGGTACATTCTTTTTTATGACCTCTTTTAACAATTTTCTGTATTGCTTCATCATATATGCTTAAGATTTTGTTTAATGTACACAGGTAAACATTTATTTGTATATAACCACAGTTATTTTTCAAAAATATATATAAAAAATTCTATTTTGAATTTAAATTTTAGAATTCAATTATAAACGAAAAGATCAAGATACCATTTAAGCCGCTTTTATTTCAAAATAGTTTCGGTTCATATCTTTTGTGATAATAGTGAACGAAGAAAATAAAAACCCTTAAGAAAAAATCTTACCAACAACAAAAGGAGACTGCGAATATGTAATATATTCATACACTTATTCAATCTTGTATTAAAGAAAAGAGAAGTTATTAAAAAGGATAAAAGAGTAATAGTGACGGTATATGTCAACAACACCGTTAAAAATGCTTTTTAATTGTTCCACCTGCTATAAATACAACACAAAACACCAAACAAAACCAATTTTTGTTTGTTTGCCCTATCAAAGCCTGTTTGTTTCGTCTGCTTTTCTTTTTGCGATGATATTTTGATATATTAACTGCTCGGAAGGTAAATAAAAAGCGCATGAAAAAGTGGAAAGGTAAAATGAGAATTTTTATGCAAACGGTCACACCTCATTGTCAGGGATGACCTCATTATGTAAGATATTTTTAGTTAAAGGAATCGAAAAGATAAATTAACTTTCGACATCGTTTTGTTATCAAACATTTTGACAATAGAAAAAGGTGTTCGATGCAAAAGATATAAAATGTTGACTTCTGGTAAAAGCGTTCTTATACTTTTACTGCAATAAATTCCAATATTGTTTGATCTAGAGAGAAATGCTTTTAACCATTCAATGGGAATGAATTTTTATTTTTAATAAACACGCCTTCTGAAATCAACTAGAAAATGAGTATAGGTATTGTGGAAAATACAAAAAGAAACGCATATTATTTTCTTATATCATTTTTGAAAATGAATTTTTATATTACAAAAATGCCATATTTTTATACCATAAACTTATGAACATATGTAAAAATAGGTTTTATTCGTTACTCTCAACTTATTTTGCATGTTTTTATTACTTTTTACATTAATATAATCCTACTTCGTAGCAAATCAAGTTTCTGTTCTATTTTACATGTTACCGTAAAAAGGCTGTTATTCTTTCACATTCCTAGTTAGCATGACAAAATCAAACTAAGAATAATCCGACTTCAAAAAATCAGAGACTCCGAATCGAATACAAAATCAAAATAAGTCCAAAAAAATAGAAAAACTAAAAAATCAAAATATTTGGAAAACGTCTCATACAATTTAATATTAATGCACAAGTAAAATATGCTCAGGTGAAGACTGGGCAGATTTACGATTGGTGCAAAACTTAAGCTGCCCTTGCTCGAAAGAGAGACATACAAACCTGGTTAAGAAGTAAGAAGAGTAGCTACTTTTGCCAAGCGTAAATTCTAAGTTTCGCCAAATCGTCATCGTGAAAGACCGCAATAGGCATTAATATGATTCCATTTCGTGTTTTTACCAAGCTTTTAAGGTTATTGAACCAGCTTACTTCCCTGATCCTAGCTCATAGTAGGATTATTCCAGTAAGATGGTGGGAGTTTTCGTAATTTAGAAGCAGGAATCAAACACAAGAATCTCCCCCCTCTCCCCCCCCCCCGAGTACATGAGCTGCCATCCCCGAAGATGTCATCTCACTTGGACGATATTGCGACCATGATCTATTTATCATGCTTGGCAGCCGCAGATCTTTGGTTGAGTTGGAATTCGAACTCTCTACTTCCCGATAATGATAACTACGCCTAAACCCACTAGACCACCGTCCTAAATCCTTAGGGTAAAAAAGTTAAACTTAATCAACCCCTTCGGTTAATATTTTATCCTTTATTTTGATTATAAATTGTAGAAATAATCAATATTGTATAAATACGATTTTAGATCAATATTGTATAAATACGATTGTAATAATACGATTTTAGATTATATTGTATTGAACTGCGTTACACAATTATTTTGCAAGGTTTAGAAAAAAATTAAAATGAAAAAAATGTAACATTTATGTCATTTGTCAAATTTTTTCTGAAAAAATTAAATTAATTGAATTTTTAATCATCCGAATGGAGTACAGTCTCAATTGATTCGGATAATTAGAGTTCTATTGCACACTTTTTTTTTTTTTTTTTAATTTGGTATGAAAAACATTAAACTAGTGTCATCTTTCGCCACTCTAATAACGGCTACTTCTGATTTCTTAACCATTTTCTATCTCTTAATATCAGGTATGTATAATTTCAATATTTCATCCGAAAGTTTGTTTCAGAAAATTTTTAGCAGAAGCAGTTTTCCTCCCCTTTACCAGCTTTTCAATTCCATTCTTGGCAACATCTCGAAGATTTTCACACTTTGAAATTTGTTGGAAATTGCATCCCTGATATCAAAGTATACATCCGGTTTTCTTTAGCTAAAGAAGTTCGTGAGTTCGAATCCCACCTTGGGTATGGATGTTTGTAGTGGTTCGGGATCCATTTTAAATCGTAGGTCTCGGTCTAATTAGTTCTCGTGTGCAATAAAAACCGCTGAGCGACAAACAAACCATTTAGGAAGAACTGGTAAAAAAGGCGAAGTCAACGTTTATTAAAACATTCATTACCAATAACGCCCTGGAGCGTCAGCATGGAGCTACCACGTATGCCTTCGACGCTCTGAAACGACAATCGACTATGATAAGTTATACGCATTATTTTTAGTGTTGTTAGAGAGATTAACGAAGAGGTTTTTGAGGCATATTAGTGAAGCATTATTTTTATATTTCAATGCGTAGCTCTTAAATTTTGTGTCTCAATTTTTATGTGCGTTTTTAAAAATGGCATTGCATTAGGCATCTGTACATTAGGCTTCTGAGGATGGATATATATATATATACATTTTAGTGGCAGGGAATGTGTTAAAAAATTTCTAAAGCCTACTCTCATTCAAAATATTAAAATAAATGTACCTGTTATTTATAAATTAAAAATTTATTCTAAACCAGAACAGTATTCATTAAAGATATTAAAACTGACAAGTTTAATTTTCTTGATAATAGAGTTCCAAAAGCTTCACATTGCTTTTCGTTAAAATCAGAAAAGTGAAGTATTATTTGCCACGGGCAGTGATTGGGAGGGTGACCACATTTTCCTGCACTAGGTTGCTGGAGCTCAGTGGGTTGGGGACGTCTCCACGTTTTTCTGTGAAATCTAAAGCAGCTCAAGTGGCTTCAAAGGCGCTTCCCGTTAAGATCAGCAAAGGTAAGCATCCTTTGCTGCGTTTAGTAATTGGGAGGTTGACTGCATACTTTCCCTTACTGGATTGCTGGAACTCCGTGGATTGAAAACGTGTCCAAAGTCATTCCGCTGGTGAGGAGTAGATATGGAGAGGAGGATGCCAGTACAGGTGTGAAACCGTCACCTGATCGTAGTTCAGTATGACAAAGCACTTCGTGATGGACGAGTATTTTCAAACCCGATAGCCTGAAGGTACAGTTCGGGGTTTGCCTGCACCGCTGTGTATGCTTGTGAAGTCCAAAGTATTTCCGTTGATGTGGTATGGATGTGAAGAGTGGAGGCCACCAGCTCTCGTCATGTGACGCTGGCTCAAAATGACGAGGCACTTACTGATGGTGAGTATTCCGAAACCGTTAACCTTACGGCACAGTCAGGGGTTCCCTGGTACTGCTATGTATGTATGTTCTGCATAATATAGTTTGGTTGATTAAAATTGTAATACTCATATCAGTTTACTGTTTGCAATAAAAATTTAAGAAGAAGAAACATGTATGTATGTCAAGTAATACAAAATCTTTCTTCAGTTGGGGGACAAGGATTAAAAAAAGGCAGCTGTTCAAATGATGTACCTTGCATCAAGGTAATAGCAAGATCTATATAATAACTTGTCGGAGACTATCTTGCATGGAATTATATGCATGAATTGCTTTTGTTCTAATACACCTCCGTTGGTGTATTGTACGTGAAAAAGAGAGTGCCAACTCGGGTTATATTTCATCACTATACCGTGATTGATATAACGAATGGTTAGTTGTGTTAATAACGTTTTGTGCTGCTATTACTTTATGATACTATTTTTTTATTCTTAAGCTTATATATATATATTTTTGAAGTTGTATAGATAGTGCTCTTTATTTTAAGTGAAATTTTCTTTGCCAATCAAAACAATATAAAGATTAATCACCACAGAGTTCTCACAATAATAATTAATTTTTCGAGATTTGGCTACAAAGCATATTTTTTAATTAAAAAAAATGGATGTCCTATAATCATTTTGCTGCAATTCATAAATTTTTTGGGGAATTTTAAAGTTTTCCTGGCGACTCATAATTTTTATTGCGTTTGAAAAACTGAGGATTATAAAGATATTGTGAATTATTACATTGTTCTTTGGCAACCCTAGTTTATCCACTATCGCAGGGCAATTTAAAACACTTTGCATTTCATTAAATCATTTTAGGATAATTTTTTTTAATCCTAAAATCTTATAATGTTATTTATTTTTTACTATTAATCGAATTTAATTTCTTTATTTAGGAAAAAACTTTATTTAGAAAGAAATAATTATATCAATTAGTGACATTTTTAAGATGCCAAAATATTAGAAACACGTTAAAATGATTATACGGCATTTGTATCCAGGTAAAAACCTTCTAATTAATTATATTTTTCGTAACTGTACTTTTATCCTAACAACAATTTTCTCAAATTACTGCAAATAATGAATTCTAGTGTAATGAAGAAATATAAACACGCAAGATTCATCATTTATTAATTATTTATTATTATTATATGCGTGTGTTATTATTTATCATTATCATACTTTATAAAAACGATTACTCTTAAAAGCCATTAGAAAATTTTCAGTTAGAATTTAGCTTTAAATATCCATTATTAGTTTTAATTAATAATCAGTAAGCGTTTCAGACGATTCAGACAACGTCATTTTTCTAGTTTTAATATATAATGCCAGCAAAATATATGTTTTAAACAAAGTAGAATTTTAAAAGATATATTTCATAAATGCCTTATTATTAACAAACAAGTTCATAAACATGAACATAGTTCATTTATCAAAAATTATAAATAAAACTTTCTAAAACTTGAAAAGATAGAATATTATTGTTAACTGTTCTGCTAATATTTTAATTAATAAGACTCGGCTATTATATTACAAAATTATTTTGTTCATTTCACACGAGAACTCATTTTCCTCTCATCTATTTATGTTCACTTTGAGTAATTTTAGAAGCATAATTACGTTATAATTTTGCTAAGTCAATAGAATTTATGGAATATGCATATTATCATTTGATCTTACGTGACTTGTTCTAAACAATGGACGGGACTTCTGTTTGATCTTTATTAACTCGTAAATTCTGAAATTGTAGGCATATTTTGTTCTTGCACAAAGACCACACTTTTTATTTTATTTTCTAGCTAACCTAATTCTTACCTATTTGGAGTACAGAAAATTATTTCAACCAACAAAAAGAATAGAAAATGTAAACTTATTTTTTGTTTGTTTCTAAATTATCAAATTACCTATGCTCATATCAAGACAACTGATTGTGATTTACTAGCAAAAAATCTACAGTTTTTCTAAAAATACTCCATGAATAATTGTATTGGGAAAATAGATAAAAACTTATGAAAAAATTTTAAACTTAAGAAGTAAAGCATTAGTGTCCATTATATTGACTCTTTTGTGATTTATAATTTTACATGAATTATTTTTAAATTATTAATTACCATATATTTTGCTCTATGTATTTAAAATTAATTTATTATATATTAATTTCTAATAAATAATAATATCAAAATAATATTGATATTAAATGTATAAGAAAACTTTTCTTAAGCATCTATATATTTTCATATATATACATAAATTTCTGATACTAGCTTTATATATATATTGCTGGTTACTGCACACATTCTTGTATAAAGCATTTTAAATGTGCTCAGTGTAAGAATTATCTGGTTTTAAATGATTTTATCGTTAATTCTAAAGAGATTCCAAATTCTTCTATTCTAATTAAAAAAATGGACAGAGATAAATATAT
Organism: Latrodectus elegans; assembly: GCA_030067965.1. NCBI lineage: Eukaryota > Metazoa > Arthropoda > Arachnida > Araneae > Theridiidae > Latrodectus > Latrodectus elegans. The sequence continues at coordinate 96,647,860 of CM057822.1, forward strand.
ATATATATATATTAATTCCCAATGGTCGTGTTTCCAAAGACCATTGCGCCACAAATACAAAAAGAATAAGTAGACAAGTGAACACAGAAAAGTCTATAAAGCGCTGAGAAAGTTTCAAAAACGCCAGTAGTGATTGCACAAGGAAGATTTGGATAGTGCTGGACAGTGACGAAGATGGTGAACGTCCATCTCCTTCCGAAGATTGCAGAGCCTGCAGAAAGGTTATAGGACTATGTTAGTTCTGCATAGATGTTTAAGAAGGCAGTCATGCCCGGTGGCCAAACAAAACTCGGCAACAGCCTTGCGTCTAGGCCACTTACGGATAAATTAAAGATTATTTCATCAGGTCTTGTTAGAGTGTCTCACTGAGAACTGGTTTAAAACGATGCTCTTCATCTTTTTCTTAATGAACAGCTTGGTGTTATTGAGGAGAATTTCATTTCTTGATGTTTGTGGGATAAAAGTACCCTGCTTAGCATGGTAATCGGCTAACTCATTACTAACAGCACCGCAGTATCTTAGAATTCACTGTAACACTAATTTTTTGAAAAATTATACAACTCTATCAGTACACTTTTGGACTCGAGGATGTCAGAAGAGGCTGGCATTGCATTAGAGTCCACTGCGGGAATCGCTGCCTTGGAGTCGCAAAAGATGGCGGCCTTTGTAAAGGTGTTCCTGGCAATAGTAGTATACTTCGAGAGCCACACGAGAGGCAGCTACTTTTCTATCAAAAGCAGTTTATCCTTTTCCCACTCGGTTATATATATATATATATATATATATATATATATATATATATATATATATATATATATATATATATATATATATATATATATATATATATATATATATATATATATATATATATATATATATATATATATATATATATATATATATATATATATATATATATATATATATATATATATATGGTCAGCACTCTGTATCTTGGTTCAATATTTCTTTCTTGGGTTCGATTTCCACTCAGATCACGAATACCTGTAGTGATTCGTAATCTACTTTAAACTGTATTCCTGATCTAAGTAGCTTCCTTGTACAAAAAATAACCATTGAACGAAACACACCAAACCAAATTCATGCCTGTGTGCGTACGTATGAATACTTAAACATTGTGATTTGCATTATAAACATTAAATAAGATTTTCTTTGGAATGAAAACCTGGTACACTAACATTTTCAGTTTGTTTGGCATTTCAACAGTAGACTTAATTTGACTTTGATTTGTGAGTAATGACACAGAGAGGGAAAAAAGACAAACGGAGAAACCATTACTTTTAAAGTTACAGAATCATCTTACAAATCATTGTAAGAATACCAAATGCAATTGCAGTGCAGAGCGTGGCACTGAAAACCATCCTGTCGAAAATGCAGTTTGAATTGTAAAAAAGCGCAATGCCTCTTTTTACGATTATTTACTGACATTCGTATATGACGTTTTTGGCAAGCTGCAGATATCTTGGCGAAAAGTGGTTGTTTGGACTTGCCCAACAGAGACCACACGCTAACTTATAAGGAAATTTTCTCTGTAAAGAAAAAAGTAGACAGGCAACTCTGGCTCACATGGTTCAACAGGAAGACCTCGGAGTGTGTGTTAAAATTCGGGAGTGAAAAGCATGATCAAACGGCCGTCTCAAGACTTATTAGTGTGCATCTAAAAAAATGACAATTCAAATCTGGGCGCAAGGTCTTTTCATTGTGCACAAGATGCAATCCGTAGCTGGCTAAACCCGATCACATCCTGGCTTGTTTTTGGCGTTTGCTTTGTGGATGTTTGCTTAAGTTTACTGCTGGTTGGGTTAAGGGTTCTTCTTCGCTAGGGATCACTATTCTTGGGTCTGATCTAGCTGCCGCTAAATCTTTGAATGATTAAATATATCAACAACACAATGTTTTTGGAAACGAAGTGTCAGTGGATAGCATATTCGAACAATATACGTAAAGAATCCACATATAATGGAAGAATTCAATATCAAGAACCATAATTTCCTCAATAGCATCATGACTGACAAGAGGACAATAGGTTGAGCTCTTAACGAACACTTTCTGTCGAACATAATCGAATCCAATGTTAATTGTATTCTCAAAGAATGCGTCCCTGTGGGGTCCATATACTTTGAGAAAACAGTGTACATTGGCTTCTATTTGAGGATCCGAGAAGAGTTTCATTAAAACTTTTGAGAAACTTCAGTTATGTTACTTTCATCAGGACGGTGAAGCATGACACATATCAGGTCATAATTGTACAGCGTATCTGTGGGCTTACACCTGAGCAGGTGATCAGCAAAGGCTTGTGATCTTCTCGGTCATTTGGCCTATCCACTGGTGATTTTTACATGTGGGTATACGAAACAAATCCACACACAGTTGAAGAATTCAAAATCAGGATTTACGATTTCATCAATGGCATCACATCACAAGAATTAACAAGAAGAATATAGTAGGTGAACGGCTAACGAATATAATCTGTTACAAGATTATGTTCGCCATCAGAATTGTTCGTATATATATATATAAATCGATCAATTTATCCTATTTTTTTCTTAAATAGATAATTTCTTTCTGTGGGCCCTAAAAATTAATTTAAAAAATGATACATAATTTCTTAGTATGCTTATAAAAAAGAATTTATACATATTACCTTGCATATTAATCAGTCCTTTTTATTTTTTGTTTATGGGACGTTAAAGAACATAACCAATTACTTTTTTCTGTTTTTCAGGATTTTCAAAACCAAATTGATGATCTACTTAGGCTACAAATATTCAATTGGGGAAATTTTTTTCCAACATAGAAGTTTAAAGTTTAATAGGTAAAGCAACATAATTCCAGAGAGATGAAAAACGATTTTTGATTCGTTTGGTTTTGCAATCCTGCACATTATGCACCGAAAGTCGAGAAGTAATAGATAGAATTCGTTTTAGTTCGTTATCGAATATGTGTTTGCTGCCCGAACACAAAGCTTTCGTGAAAGTGTTCGTTGTCCGATTTGTTCCCAGTCCGAACTGTTCTTTAAACGATCACACACTGTATGTATAAATATCCTCAAGCGGGTCACATATGTGTTACAGTGGTAGAGAACATTTGCAGCACTTACAGTGAAGAGGAGTAATCATATTTCACTTATAGCCTATAATTTTATGCGTTGACTTTACGGGAAGATATTGAGTGCCGCACTCAGGTTGATTCATTACCCCATTATAGTGTCACTGTGCATTTTGCTCGGAAGAATGATGCATGCCTATACTTTGAGAGAAACATATATGCAATATATATATAATATTTACCCTGGAAATTATATTTTATGTTATATTATATTGCTGTAAAATTATCGAATAATAAATTCAAAATTATCAAAGGATGTAATAATATTGACTCATCTTAATCTGTTTTCATAAACTGAATGATCAATGACCGAGAGTTCTTTCTTTATCAAATGAACATGCTGTGTAAAAACATTTTTTAGTCAATAGCTCTAGTGAGATGAGATCTTTGTTGATCATCCAGTTTTACAGGTCAATTATTTTGAAGCACTATAATTTATTTTATATCTCCAGAATTATCAAATAAATTAAAAATTATCAAAGGAAGTAATAATATTGACTCATCTTAATCCATTTTCATAAACAGGATGATCAATGACCGAGAGACTTTTCTTTATCTAATGGACATGTTGTGTGTCAAACATTTCTCAGTCAATAGCTCTAGTGAGATGAGATCTTTGTTGATCATCCAATTTTACAGGCCAATTATTTTGAACGACTATAATTTATTTTATAGCTCCAAAATTATCAAATAATAAATTAAAAATTATCAAAAGAAGTATTAATGTCGGCTCGTCTTAATCTGTTTTCATAAACTGGATGATCAATGACCGAGAGAATTTTCTTTATCAAATGAACATGTTGTGCTAAGCGTTTCTGTGTGAATAACTCTAGTGAGATGAGTTCCTTCAATTACTGATTATCCAATTTTAAAAGCAGTGCAATTTCTGATTGGATCAGTGGCTTTTATAGAAATGTACAAGCTTTCCTTTCAAACCACTTTCTCTCCGAGTTAATATTAAACCGAAAGTGAAACTTCCATCTAATGTATAAAACGAGAGGTAGAAAAATTGATGACAAGCTGAAAGAATACGATAGAAACATACATAAAAAGAATGAGGTCTCCAAACATTGAAACAAAAGTTCGAAGGAAGGAAAAAAAAAAAGAAGTGAAAGAAGCAGGAAAGATTTGCATCGACGACTGCCGAAGGAATGGCCTGCGCTCGGGGCATTCGAACACAAAATACGAGGACCACTTCAAAGTAGGCTAGTAAGCACACACACTTTCCCCTCTACTCCCACCATCCTGCTGTATCGTCTGCTTAAGTGAACGACCTGTTGCCATCCCCCCATTTATTTTTCAATGACGTCAACAGGTAAGCCTATTTTTGGTTGGTGGGAAGGGGTTCCACTGGACGATTTCACCCCTCCCTAGCGATATAAAGCCGCGTTAGTTTTAGTTTGGCTCTTCAGTTTCGTTTTAACTGTGCCTTTCACCTGTGGACTTATCTTTCGTTTTCACAACCCAAGCGAATTCTGATACACAAGCTGAGGATTTTAGTAAAAAAAGGTTAGTATCTCTTTTTCCCCCCAGTTGGAGTATTTTCTGAATTCGTTCTTTTCGCTTTTAATTATTTTGGAAAATTATGAAAAGGAGTTTTTTTCTTTCATTTTTTTTTGCTTTTGGAAAATTCCAAAATGGATTATTTTCTGAATTTGTTCTTTTCTTTTTCGCTTTTGGAGAATTATAAAAAAGGACTGACTATTACAAAATTTCCGAAGCAATGAAAGTGTTTCAACGTGTAATGAAATTGGCAAAATTACTTTTAAATGTCACTCAATTAATTTTGTGAGGAATGTATTTAAAAAAATGATATAAAATGTTTTAATTTATACATTTTGGAACTTATAATATAATCGATAAATACTTCTCAAATCTTTGCGAAACTTACAATATATATTTGTTAAATCTCGAAAATGAATTTTTCCATATTGATCATAATTATTATAATTCTAATCAATAATCCGTATTATTAATCAGAATTATTATAATTCTGATCAATAATTTGCATTCTTGATCAAAATTATTATAACTGCGATTAATGATGTGGATTGTTAATCAAAGTTATTATAATGCATAGGAATTTAGGTGCATCATTTTAGAGAAAAATAATAGCAATACTATAATTAATAACTAAAATATGAAAATTTTAAAATTATTAAACACAAAATTGCAGAAAGTTTGCAAAGTAAATTGTTTCACAAGAAGAGAGAGAGATTTTCTTAGTTTGTAAGTGAAATTTTTAAGATTATTTTGTCATAAGAGTTATTAATATGGCAAACATAAATGCTTACGTTTAATAAAATCGGTCAACTTTCCTTGTTTCGATTCTTTGAAGCTTAAAAATTAAATTTTTTATCGAATGCTTAAATAGCATGTTTTAAAAGCATATTAAAATTATTCTTAAATTTGTTTTTATTGATAATCTTCATTTCGTTTTTTTAATGCTTGAAAAAATATTATATACAAATCAAAAATTACTAAAAATAACTGAAAATGATTTTCTTTAAATTGTTTTACTTATATATGTGATTTCTAAATATATCTATCTTAACTGATACGTAAAGTTAATAATTCATTATACATAATTTATAAATAGTCTGCTATATTATTGGGTAAAGAGATAATTTAAGATAAGGTCTATTTGATCCAACTAAAAATGAAAAAGAATATTTATGACACTTTATATCATCACTTTATCGTTTATTGTAAGAGAATAATATGAATATTGGCAGATTGGAATGGATTGGAATGACAGATTTATTTAATGAGAGTAAATTACGAGTCGATAATTCATGATTTATGCTTATTGAGTTACATTTTCTTAAATTATAAATTCCAAGTGTTTTCCATTCATTTGAGAAATGAGTACCACAATTTTTCTTCGATAATATAGAAAATATATATAATGCTATGCAGTACGACGTAGCAAAATAATGCATACTGACCAAACAAACTTATTTGAAAACAAAGCGATTTCCTTACAAATAATAAAAAAAATCAATTCAAAATTAGGTTATACATATAAAATTTCGTTCTCCTGGAAACCAAAAAATTATCATGCACTATGGATTCACATACATTATCATAAAATCTTTTTGTTTCTAAGGTTTTAAGAAATTTATACTGCTTTGTTATTTTACTATCTTCCATTATCGAAACATTACTTTACAAAAAAGGAAATAAAATAGAAATTAATTCTCAAAGTAATAAAAGTCAACAAGAATTAAAGAATTCTCACAGATTTAGAATTATAATAACAAACGCGAATGAATTTTAATATTTTTTTAGAATTTTAAATTAGAAATAATTATTTTGTTGTACTGTAAGTATTTTTGTGCATAAATTAGTCTTTCTTCTGTTCATGTAATGTTATTTTATAAGATGAAAAAAGCACAGCAATTATTTTAATAATAGTATCATGGTTGATTTTTATTTACATTTTACGAAATTGTTAACTTTAATGAACATAACATTTTATGAAATATTTATTTTAAAGCGTCAAATAGATTTTTTTGTGTAAAAATGCACAACGGTTTTTTGATACAAAACTTTTAAATTTTGTTTAAACTGAAGAGGCATATTATTCTTCAGTATGAGTAACATATAAATACATAAAATATATAAAAATAATAAAAATACATTTGATATATGCTTTTTATAATGCATCTGATCTTGAAAAAAACCCATCTTCTTAGTATCATATTTTACTTATATTTTCGCATAATTTTAAAAATTCACTTATACTGACAAATTATATTTAATAAAAAATTTTACTTTTTTATTAAATTATAACTATTATTTTTTAATTTAAAGTGTGAGCTTGGAAAATATTCATTTTGAAATAAGTAATGCTACTTTCGTTAATTTACATAGTTGGTAAAAGACACATATTTTTATATAAAATAAAGAAGATTTGCCCTTTTGAAAGAAAAATATAGATAGATTAAAAAATACGATGAATTCAAAGATATAAAGATAGCTATAAAATTCTAAATTGAATATCTAAATCTGAATGAGCCTATTTTAAGTCTTTTTTTTTAATATATTTTCCTTTTTTTAATTGTTTTATCCATAATCAATTAAACAATAATTGTATTTATTAAATATTTACTTTAATAACAGATTTCAAAAATACGTTTCAATTGAAAAAATTTATAACCGAATTCAAACTTTTTAGTTAAATATTATTATTCCTTAAAATTTGAATAAATTTTGGTAAATGTGGATATATCATTTAATCGCAAACAATTCTATATATTTATTTCCAAATAAATTTTAGAATTTAACAAACTTTATTCTAAAAATAAATTTTTCAGTTGACAAATTTAGGTTCAGAATATAAAAAAATATATAAAGTTTAGGAAATAGAAACTTACTCTAAAAATATTTATCAATTTTACACATTTATATTGTTCATAATGTTAATGTGAAACGTAATAATATTATAATTATAAAAATAATGTACTAAGTACAAGTACTGAAATTATTCAGATTAATTTTAGTTTTAAACTTTTAATCGATAGTAGAATTGATGTTATTTGAAAAACTCTCCTCTTAAGTTAGGAAAATTAAATTCTCAGAGAGTTAAATTAAAATAAATAGTAATGTATATTTAAATATTTTTTATTTCATAAGACTATTTAAGTCATAAAATTGCAGAATATATTAGTGGTTTTGATTGCAATTTTGTAACACATTTTTTTAATCTATAAAATATAATAAATATTATTGAGCATTCAAAAATAATTAAATATTTTAATAAATCAACGTATTTTATAACAACTGAAAAGTTTTTTAAGTATTCATCATTTTATAAATGCAAAGTAGTATGAACCATGTACATAGTAAATAAAATAATTGTGCTTTTATTAAAAAAATTTCACATGAAAACATGAAAATAGGAATTTTTATGTCATAAAAAATAAGTTTATATTATTATTTTAATCCTGTTTTTCAAAAGTTTTATTTCTCTTGAAATTATTTTCTTTTGCATCATGAAATAAATTCAATGAATTACTGAATGTGTATCTTCTTCTCCGCAAGCACAACAGACCAGACAAGCTACTGCAACCAGATGCTTCCTTCAACATCTTCTATCATTAGCGACTTCTCTCTAATTCTTCATATTTTTAAAGTATTTAGGTCTTTTTCATATCTTCCAACCATCTAGTAGGTGGTCTTCTTATAACCCTGAGTCCTTCTGGTTTTTTGAAAGGTTAAGATTTTTAAGTGTTTATTATTTGGACTTCTCTAAATATGTCTAATCCATCTTAATCAGTTATTATAGATGATTTATGTAATCTGCAGATGTCTATAGAGGCTGTACAATTCTAAATTGTATATCTGGCTCTCCAACATTCTTCTTCCTGCCATAGATAGTTCCTAGAATTTTTCTCTCGATGATATCCAGTGGTAGTTGTGTATCTTTTTTTAGTGTCCAAGTTTCAGTAGCATAGAGTAAAACAAGTCCTATAAGCCTCACATAAATTTCTAATTTAGTTTTACGACTGATAAGTTTAGATCTCAATTGTCTTTTCAACCTACAGTAACCATATTAATTCTGTCGTCAATTTCTGCTTTAAGCTTATATTTAGCATTAATTATTGTGCCAAGGTATTTAAATTCAATTTATGTAAGAAAAAATGCAATTGAAGCATTTTTCTTAGATAAAATGTAAAGAAGAGCTGTTTTCCTTCTCAAATGCATTACGCTCTGGTGGTTACAGTTATCGTGCCTCAAATTAGATCAAGCAGCTTTTCCCTGATCCTATTTTTCGACAGGGAAAATCACATTTACGGGGTCGTTTATCGTCGATGCTCCTATTTCACTTTCCCGGTTGGAGTCATTTCTTCACGCATTCCGAATTGAATTTCCTTTTGGTGCTTAAAATAAATCAGATTATGGTTTTCTATAAATGGAACAATTGTAGGTTGGCCACCGCATTCAGTTGAAAAAGAAAAAAAAATGACATTGAAGTTAAAAACAATTTTTTTCTATTTCTTGAAATTTAAAGAAAAACGTTATAATGTACATTTTCGGAAAACTATGTTAAGAGTTTTTAAATTTTCTACATATTAATTAAATAATAACAGTTACATTTTGATTTTTATGTATCGCAGGAAACGTCAAATTAAGCATTCTTGAATCATTGTGAATCACAGTTATATTTACATTTTATTTTATAAAAATCATCTACTTCTATCAAATAGATTGTAAATCCTGTTCTCATATTATCGATTTTTCTAAATATATATCATTCAAGAAAACTGATATGAAATTTATATTATTATCAGTTTTTTTAAATTCTATTGAGAAATATAGTTTTAAAAACTGATACTCTATATTAATTTGCTTTTCTGACAAGTAAAGAGCCTTAACATATCAATGTGTTTCAATTCCTTCACATAAACTAAACTAAACTCAGTAACACGACAGCTTATATAAGGAACAAGACCAATGTTTAGTTTCCAAGCATGCTTGATTCTCAGTTTTATCGACCCACTGAAGGCATTAAAAGATTGATGTATATAAATCAGAAGAAAATGTTCTTTATGGGAATATTTATTTTTTTCTTTTATAATAAATTATAAAAATTGAAATTGTTTGGAAAGTAATAATTTACTTATAAATATCTAAAATTTCTTAGATCAAATAAATTTTATTCAATTTGCGTTTTCCAAAGGGTAAATGAAATTCCTTTAACATCAGAATCTTGCAAACGTAATAAAAAAATAACAGAGTATGGTAAAAGAAAAATTTTGTGACAGTTGCAAAACCAAATCATTAAACAACTTTAAGATATTCTAAGAAGACTTTTATATTTTATTCATTACTTTATTTTACGAAAATTATTAATTAGGGAAGTGCATTTATAGGTCCAAAAGGAAACTGAATGGTAAAAGATAAATGAAATCAATATTTAAAGAAATCATAAATGAAAATTATAATTTTGAATGCATTTTATAATGATTTCAAACATTTCAGTTGACATGAATTTTAGTCATGTGAAATTTCGGGTAAAAAAAATTAATTTTTGACAAATGACAAAAAAAAAAGGAAAGTATTTAAATGCTTGCAAAGAAATATTAAGAAAAGTACTTTTTGTGTCTTTGAAGCATTTTCACCATATGAAAAATAATTTATTAATTACATTGTATGAGATAATTAAAAATATACATTAAAAGTGTCAATATTATATTATATTTGAAAATAAAAATTGACCAAAATAAAAATTTATCTCAAAACAAAAATTAATTTTTGGAAAATTATCCTCTTTGAAATTAATAATTGAAAATAGTTTAAATTAAAAATTGATAAAAAAATTTAGCTTTTTATATGAAATTTTCTGAATATCCGCAATTGGTAAAACGTAGAAACTTTTTAAAGATGAGAAAATTGATATCAGGGCCCGATTTAGCTTAATTAGATTTGGGGGCAAAAACTCCTTTCAATGGCCCTTCGGAATCACAGCAACAAACTTTCGATTTGATTTACAAAGTAAAATAAACTTTTATTCGATTTTGGGGGGCCCTCTGAAGAGAAAGTCAGAGGCAACTGCCCTATGACCCTGCTTTAATAAGTCTTTGATTGGTAAAATATCAAATAAGAGTTTCTTAATGCCTGAAGATATTTATCGATATTTATAGAAATCTATTCTTGGTAATAATAACACAGTAGGGAAAAAGAATTATTCTATTCCATTTCTCTATATTTAATTGTCAAAAACTCCCCCCCCCCTTTAAAATAAACTGGATTGAGCGGTTTTTCCTCTTGCACAAATTTCACTATTAAAAAGTGTTTCTAATTTTGGCTTCAAAAAGAAAACATTTTATTGATTACCGGAAAAGGAAGTATGAAGCAATACGACAATGGAAATATCAAACTTGTATCGAATTTTTTTTGTTTTAACCTCGTTTTACAAATCTAATTCGAGTAAAAGTAGGGCATTATATAAATAATCGTATTCCAGTCTAATTATAGATATTTCGAAATATTTTAATTCACTCATGAAAAAAAAAATTGTTTCTAAAGATTAAAACCTCATTACATCAAATAAAAAAAAATAATTGTAATTAAAAACACAATATTTTATTTTCTGTACCAAAATTGTATGCCGAAGACAAATATATTTTTCTATATAAAATTTTTTTTATTTTTATTAAAAAAGTAAATAAAGGAATATAAAAAAGTAACTGCGAAAATAACCAGAAACATATTTCATAATCAGATTAATTTATTTTTTGTCAAAAACGCTTGATCTTTGAATGGAATAAAGTACGATATTTGAAAAATATTTTTTCTGATGCATTTTTAATGTATTTTATTTTTATGTCTTACATACATTAATATAAGAAGTCAGATTTAATACATGCTTTCATTTAACGATAATAATTGAGTATGCAAATGCAGAAATTGAATGAAATGCATTTTAATTTTTTTTAAAAAATGCCATTTTATATATCGTTAACTATTACACTATTTTGTATTATAAATATGGTTAAAAGTAAACAAGGGAATATTTTAGTAATTTATTTTTAAAGCAAATCATATTAGATAAAAGAAAAAAAAACATTTTTATATGATTTATTAAAATTTATAGAAATTATGATAAATCAAAGGAAAGACAATACTAAAATTTATTAGCTTATATGTATTAGTTTTTGCAACAATCCTTCAAAATGTAACAAATTCATTAATAAATAAAATAGATTGAATTTATTGAGAAATGTGAATTAAATTTATTGAGAAATAAAATAGATGTACGTTAAATACCTCAAAACATTTTATTGCGTTTAGTCTTTATCAAAGAATTGCTTGAAAATTTGTTGTAAATATAAATTTGACCAAGATATTTTATATTAAAATCTTATACTAAACTTAATGTTTCGAAATATTAGAATCTTGCGTTTGTTTTTATAAAAAGTGATCAGTATAATATATATCTTTCATCAGGATTTCTTTTCAATAATTTTACTTTCTTTTCAGAATTTTTTTTTATTTGAGAATTAAAATATTTAATTAATTTTTAATCCTTAAATAAAAATCATCATTTCAATAATTCTTAAATTAACTATGAATAAATTGACTATGTTTCTATTCAGAACAAATTAAAAATATTTATTCAGTTAAATATATTTAAAAATCAAAATATTTTTAATTTCCTAAACGTATCGTATTAACGTTAGAATAAAAAGAATGTGAAAATGCGTTATTTCGAAAACTCAAACCACAAAAGTGATTTATTCTTCTTTCTTCATTTAGAAGTTTTGACCATAACAAATATCTGTTTGATTCTTTGAATTATTATCTGTTAAACTCTGTTTAGCAATTAAACTCATTTCTGAGCTTGTATCTCCACAGATATTTGGATTAGTTAAAGATGTGCTTACTTATAATATTACCAAGTTGGCATATAACATTCGTGAAATTTAGTTCCTTTGAATTTAATTATAATATTATTTTTTAAATTTATTGCATACGCAGCATAAAACTGCATCATTTTTAATCCTTTGGTTTTTGGTTTCAGTTATTCCATGAGAAGTTAAAAAAGAAGTATTGCAATCATGAAGTTAGCATGGATATTCTGCTTTCTCTTAGCAGGTAAGTTCAGCCTAAGTTAATTTTTTATTTATATTTTTTATTACTAAGTAATGCCAATTTTTTACAATTCAGATTATTTAGAATTATAAATGTAGCATATGCTTCAACATATAATGGTTTTCTTCCCAATTAAATAACATTAATGACCCAGAATTATTCGCAGTGGATGCTCTCAATAAATAAACGAAGAAATTAGGTCGTAATATATTCGAGACTAGTAAAATTGTCGGCCAATGTCTAAACTTCACATAAAAATTGGAGCAATTTTAGTGCAGTCCACCTATCATACTTATATTGTTTCTCTGGCTCCAAACCAGGTCAAGATATATGTTTCAGAAAATGGATATCATCAAGATTTACCTCGAAATTCTGTGTTCCAAAGTTGGAGTTCATTTCGTTTTCCCCAAAAATCATGGATAAAATAAATAAATTTATGACTATTATTTATATATATACATATATATATATATATGATTTTATGAAGAAAAAAATTTAAGAAATGATTCATCAAAATAAATAAATTTAAAGAGATGTTATTTTAAAAACGATGGTAAAAAAAGTTTTAGATGCTTCAGTCTTAACAATCAGTTTCAATAAAAAAAATATCAAATCACAAAAAAAAAAAGTATTTTACGAAATTCGTCTTGGGGATCTTGCAATTAAAATTAGGGAAAGTAAGCGGGTGTAATTTTAAAAATGTCGAAAGTCTATCACATATGGCCTGGAATGGTCTCATACATTCTATCATTTATCATCATGCTAAACGATATTTTTTGGTGAAAAATCGAGGTTTTAGCTCTGAGTTTCTACATATTCTGTTAAGTATATCGCGTTCAAATTTATACTTCATTACGCGTTATTTTCCTTTTTAACAGTCATTTAATATAGTTTCTACATTTTATTTCATCAGTAATAATTATAAACAGTGAAATAATAAATGTGTGGTAATACTTTTTAATTTAGCTAAAATAATCATATATTATGTTTAACATTTTAATGAAATTAAATGTTTGATTCATTTATTCGTTTAATATTACTAGAATTTTGAGAATTCTGGATTGTTAAAATTTTTGGTGACATTTTAATTTCCTTAAGATATAAATTTCCAGAAACGAATAAAAAATGACTTTTGTGATCAGTATTTTGTATATGTATTTAAAAAAGAAACATAAGCTTATAACTATTTTAACATATTCTTAATAGTAATCATAAGTTTTGAATTTAAATATATACTGTTCTGAGATTACGGATGACGTAAATCTAAAAAGAGAAGAGAATTATAATTTTTCTAAAAATAATAACGCTGTAAAGGAAATTCTAAATCTGGCATTGATTTATAAATAAATTTTCTAAAAGAAACTCTAAATCTGGCATTGATTTATGAATTCAATTTTAAATCTTAATTTGCCCAATCTTGTAATAAGTTACTGAAAACAAAAAGAGGAAACAGATAATAGATTTAAAAATAACTCGCGTAAAGTAGGTAACCTGAACAAAAACTTTAAAATTGTACGAATAAATAAATAGAAAAGAAAAAAAAATCAGTAAATCTGAAGGCGTTTAGTCGAGAATCAGAGCAAAGAAGCTGTCTTGTGGAACTTTCTAGATTTATCTAAATAGAAGTTCACATTAACTGATTTTCTTTCTTTGTGTTCGATCACTGGGTTCAGTGTTTGATGCGGTATTTCTCGTTCTACTTCACTGGCACAATCATCCCCCTTTTTTGGAAAATAGAATCCGTCAGGCTCCATTGAAAAGCAACGATTTCAGCATTCAAGAAAACAGAACCGCTCACTTACTTTCAACTAGATGACTGATATTTCCATTGGAATCCTGTTTCCCCACTTCTGTTAATAAAACGATGAAAATTAGGGTTAAAAGTTGAGAATTGCTTACATTCATTTTTTTAAAAGTTTAACTGAACTTAATTACATGGACAACCATATTTAAGTATATATAGATGTATATTTGTAGTTATACGAATACATGTACATAAAAGATACATACAAATTATTACATGCAGCACACACACATATGTGTATATATATATATATATATATATATATATATATATATATATATATATATATATATATATATATATATATGGATAGCCATATTTAAGTATATATAGATGTATATTTGTAGTTATACGAATACATGTACATAAAAGATACATACAAATTATTACATGCAGCACACACACATATGTATGTATATATATATGTGTGTGTGTGTGTGTGTGTATACATATATACTCTTTTTTATGTATATATATATACTTTAAAAGCTAATAATATTTTTAAAATGTCTCTGCAATTTTCACTAATATAGTTAATATTTATAAGTACCCTATTTTATGATTTTAATAATTACCAAATAGTTTACTGGAATTATTTAAAAAATATGCATTTATATTTAAAAATGTGTAGGGGATACGTTTATTGAAATGTATAGTAAAACATGTCAGGCATTAATTACCTGAGCGTAAATAAGAGAGGAGTACACAGGTCAGTTCAGTTGCCCCGGGTCCCAATATCGAATGAATAGTTTGTTCTACGCTGTCAATTAAATCGTTTGCTAAATCGAATAAAAGTTTGTTGTTATGAGTCACAGGGACCCCCTAAGAAGAATTTGCTCCGAAACCCAAATAGGCTTAGTCTAGTCTTGTAAATTACTACTTTAAATGATAACAAGGAATCCTTTTAGATAAACTATAAGGAATATGTGGAATCATTGAGTTTGATCTAGAAATCTTAAAAGGGTATTTTTAGCAATTTCATGAAATTATATTGAGTCCCACGACAGTCCTAAAGTGCCTATATGTGTTGTTCTCATGACAAAAGGAATTAGAGGTTCTAAGCAAATATGCTGGTTAGGTGGTCAGTCTGACTAGAAACTCCTAGTATTCAGTTCCCAAGCATATGTGTAACTCAGTTTTAACACATTTCATTATAACAATCAAATTGTGGTGATTTAAAATTTTTTCTTTTCCATTTTCTGCAGGTAAACTGTCTACAGCGTCTGCAGGAGAAGATTCAGCTCTCGATGGCCAATCTAACTCGGTAAGTATGAAATCTTTGGTGAGGAATTTCCTTGACTTGTTGGTACAGAAATGCTTGTACTTGGTGAACAGTTACTTAGCTCGACATCGGAAGAAAGTGCTAACGCGATCGCACGAGGAGTAACTTTCTTTAAACATTGAATAATAAATCAATACGCAAAACAGATTTCAAACAGATTCATCTTGACCGCAAACTTATTTATAATAAGTGTTAAAAATAAGAAATATCAAACCTTCTCACGTGATATTTTTTTTGTTAAATCCATGTATAATAAATCCATGAGTGAATTCTTTTTTGAAAAAAGTACGAACTCTTTATTTTTAAATTTCATGTTGTACTTTTTAAAAAAAATAGTGTAGAAAATCTTTTGACGAAATGACTTGAAAAAATAAAGCACTTCTCCAGAATAAATGTCAGATTCTTTGAATAAATCATAAGCATTTGTGTGGACTTCATTTAGTATCAAAAGAAGATACTGGAAAATACCATAAAATATTAATTTTAACAGAATTTCAAGCGTGATATGAATAATAGAATGAAAAAACAATTTCCAAGCGGAAATAGTACAAAAATATATAAGGAAGAAGATGTTTAATAGTTTAATAGACTTATTAAAATATAAACAGGAAACAGTAGATGCTACTATTCATTCATATTAATGGTTCAAATCTTCATATAAGTATTTTCACGGTATATAATTAACCATAAGGCATGATCTTGTACATGAGGGATTCACTTAAACTTATCTTCGGTGACCATGACAAGAGATTCAGCAAACCATGTCAAAGTTTTGCAATAAAAATAAGCAAAATAATATTGTTCTGGTACAAAAGCATCATCATCATCATTAAAGTCTAAACTATGTCATTAAATAGATAAAAGTAGCTACATTTCAGAATGAATTATTTTAAATCGAATATAATATTAAATAATTTACAACAAAAATCATAAAAGGTTTAGAAAAGTAATTCTTTGGAGTACATTGAATTTAATTTCTTAAAACAAAAGAAAAACTTCAGTTTCCATCACAATTAGAAAACAAAAAAGAAATTCTTAGAATAAGAATTTTACTAAATGAATGTTCGTGTTCGAAATGGCCAGCCTTCTGCCATTTTATGATAAGAAGGATCGTATTTCATCTCACTGACAATTTAAAACAAAAGCTTTATTTTTTCTACAACAGTTCATTTTTTCAGGTTCACAACAATTTCTAATACAGGACATTTTCAATGCTGAGGTTTTTACCCGTTTCCTTTTCACGAACACATTCCTTACAAAGAGAAAAATCTTCCATTTCGAAATTCTTCTTTGTATTGTCGCTGGTCGAAATCTTTTCGGTGATTGAGAAACCAGGTTGTAGGTCATAGTAAACAGGAAGACAAAGCCTTTCTCATGCTACTAGTTATTGCGAACTCACGAATGGTCATTTTCCCCTAATTCATGAGCCATTCTAATCACATATACAGAACAATCCTTTTCTATTTTTTGAAAGAGAATAGTAAAGTGTATTTATTTACATCCTGAATTATTTTATATAAGGGCCATTATATTTAATCAACAAATGTAAAATTGATTTGGCACGTTTTTAACTTACTTTTTTCGTCTATAAAATTCTTTCTTTGAATATTTTATAATAGAAATTAAATTTTCTGTTAAGATAAAAAGGAAATATCACGATTATTTTGTTTGAAAATGTTGTATATATAATTTTGTTGAAATATTTAAAGAAAATTGTGATAAAATGCTTTTTATCAAAACAATAACTTTTTTACTCAGAGAAATGCAAAATTTGTGTTTTTATCTAAACATTTATAATAATAATGTGTAAAAATGCTATTTGCAATTGATGTGTTTTGTTTTAAAGGGAAATGAAATTGAGGTTCGAATGGCTAGTATGAAAAACATAGCAAGAAACATTGAGCTAGTTAGAAAAAAAAAAAGCCATGATAATAATCAGAAAACGCTGTGTAAAATGTACAATTTTAAGAGAATTATTAAATTCTTTAAGAAAGTATCTAGGAAAATTTGAATTAAAGATTGAAACGTCTATTTTAATGCATATATCAAATTTATTTTAGAATACATAAAATTCATGGTGATTCCGAATTACTTATTATAAAAAAATAAATTACTTAAAAAAAATAAATAAAGTAGTTTTTTTTTTAACCTTTTTGTTATCTTATCGCATTTTCATCATTATTATTATTAAAATTGAAGTTTTACTGTGTATGATTTAGATTTGTATGTTTTAAACTTTCTTAATATACTATGACGAAAATAATATAATTTGATAATTTTAAGAGCTCCATTATTTTTAAAATAACGTTTATAATTAACTTTTATGGCTGTATAAATATTTTACTTAAGTTCAGAATCCAAAAGTTAAGTTTGTTGATATTTGTGGCATTTACTTTAATGTATAATTTAGAAATATGTGAAGCTCAATTATATTGAAAATTTTGTGAAGGTAAATCATACTCGACTATCCACTATTCTTTCGATATTTTTTACCTACTCTCCAGGAATCCAGCTACATGATGGCTTTTCCCATGGATGATGACCACTTAGCGGAAGAAAGCGCACAGGCAGCTGTCAAAATGTTGGCAGAATCCTTGGCCGACGCTGACAGTGACGATGATGAACCTGAGATAGAGGATAAGAAGGAAGAAGAAACCAGTACAATCCTAGCCGAGGAGAAGAAAGAAGACCAAACAGAGCAACCAGAACCAATGGGAATTCTTCAGGCTGAACTAGATGCCGAAGAACAAGCTCAGAAACCATCGCCACCACAAAGACCTTTCTTCAAAAGACCAAAAATTGAAGAGTTAAGAAAGATTCTTGGATTTCCGCCTCCGGAAGGTCCAGCTGCTAAAGCGAAACCGATTCCACAGGAAAAACCCAAAGTTTTCCAAGGACTCTTCAACAAGCCAAGGCCGAAATTTGAGCCAAAGATTGAGCAATCACCACTTGGTGGTGTTCAAATAAATTTGAGAAGAGAAGACAGAATGCGGCCTTTCGGATTCCCGATGCTTCCTCTGAAGAGAGATGATAGCTTCAGACCTTTTGGAATTCCAGATCTGGTACAGGCTGCTTCTAGTCTCATTCGCAGGGCAATAGTTGACGATAACAACGAAAATGACATCAACAAGGATGACAGAGATGAAGAAGAAAATATTAATGCCAGTGAACCAGAAGATAGTGAAGAAGATGACGAGGAGTCACTCATGATCGTTCCCATTCCCGATCAAAAGGAAGTTAGTATGGAACGACCACCCCTATTCAAACGATTACCCATTCCATTCCCAATTACAAGACCAATGCCTCAAAACAGACCTCGATTGCCTTTCCCCCCTCTCACCCCTGTTGCCTTCTTCCTTCCCATAGCTCAGCAAATTATGCAGAACATCCGACAATCTCAGCCTAGAACACAGCCTCCTATGATTCCTTTAGCACCAGTACATCCAGTACAAAATTTCATTCCAATTCAAACACAAATCCCTGTCATTCCAATTCATCACAATATGCAACAACAACAAATTATGCACATGCCTCAACCAACCCAACATATTCCTATTTTCCATCATCCCACACAACAAGTTATGCCAATTTTCCCCTTGCCTCAAGCTGCGTATCATGTACCAGTACTGACACCTTTTGTACCTAACATGCAGCGCCCTGTTTTGCGACAAATGCCTCGCAGAATACCCCTGCATTCCCAGCCACTGCAGGCTTCTCGTAGAATTCCTTTAACTAGTCCAATGAACCGCATGGCTGTTGCTCCCCAAACCCACCCCCAAATGCAAGCACAGCACATAAATCAGATCGTGCGTCGCCCAGTACAAGCTGTCCCTAACAGCCGCTCCATTCCCAGAGGTTTCAGGCCACCCATGCCTCCAGTGCATCCAGTCCTCTTCATGATGCCAATGCACGTGCCAATCCCTCAACCGACACAACAAATTCCGATGTACCACAAGCCCCAACACATTCCCATCGCCCATAACCAGATCCCGCAACAACGACAATTCTTCCAAGTACCAGAGGAAGAGCGAGTCATCTTCTTGAGGCCAGATCAGGAGGAACAAGATGATGACCAAGAAGTTCTCATCTTAGTGCCCAGCGATGAGGTGGAAGTAGCCCAAAGACCACCATTTTTGCCACAGCATTTAGTCAGGCAGGTCCCGACTCCAGTAGCTAATCCTCTCCAGAGGATCAAACTATTGAGGGACCTGCTGATGGCTCGACAAGCCAATCGCCAGGCAATGATGCCACCCCAAAGCCCTGCTTCGAGGGTTGTGGAAATCGTGCAGCAACAACTCAGAATCTTTCCAGCTCACCACCAACAAGTCCACCCCTCTCAACTGCAGAGAGCTGATCCCAGCGAGCTTCACCCAGTCTACGTTCCTTACCCAGGGCCACAGTGAGGACTTGGAACATCTTTCATCATCATAAACATTCACAGGACTATTAAAAAAACGTCGAAATCATGTTACGAAAATTAATTTACGCGGATTAATTTGACAGCACGGATGTCAGATTAATAAATGTGATACCACATTTTCATACAAAAATTTACATAGAGCTATTTTAATCGAGATGTGCATAAGAGTTGTATAATAATCATATTTTTGCACACTTGAGAAGTACGCAAATATCCTTAAAAAATTGTTTTTGATACAGACTACTTTATTTAGTCGCTGAAAAATAGATGTAAAGAAAAAAATCATAATTTTGAAATTAATTTATGAACACTATTTCTGAATCTGGCATCCATGTTTAGTAAAATAAAAAAAATATTAAAAATTTATCATTTTAGAATTTAATTTAAATATAAATATTTAAACTAAAAATATATATATATAATGATTTATATATATAAAATTAACAAAAAATTATGTTATAATTATATTCTTAAAATAAAATTTTCTGTGCAATATCGATTTCCATATCGAGGAAATGAAGACATTAAATTTGTTTCGATGCATATCATTGTAGCTAGCTTTTCATAAATTGATAGAAAACGCTTTGTTTAATGAGTTATGTTTAAAATGAAGTGAAACATATTATGTATTCAAACATGATCATGTATAGCGCACAGCTTCGAACAAATGCTGGTCCAGAGTACGGAAAAAAAAAATTAAATGGCCGGAATGAAAAAAAAAAGAACGGTTAGAAATTTTAACTGTAACTTTGATTGTCTTGCACTAAAAACCAAGAATATGTCTGACTCTGCCCAGAAAATATTGGATGAATAGTATTTGTAAAATAAAATTACTTTTTATTTCTAATTGTATATTTGTTTTTCTTTATTTGACGTATTCAAAGAAAGAGAGAGAAAACACCACATCACTCAAAAGCTCAAATGTTGTTTACAAATTACTCCGAAAAATTATTACATCTGCATATTATTTTAAAATTAAATTATTAACTAAAATCTACAAAATATAAAATAATTTTACATTTCGTTTTCAATAAAAGCTCAACTTAAATATTGGCTGAACAGTAGTTGTAAAATAAAATTACTTTTTATTTCTAATTGTATATTTGTTTTTCTTTATTTGACGTATTCAAAGAAAGAGAGAGAAAACACCACATCACTCAAAAGCTCAAATGTTGTTTACAAATTACTCCGAAAAATTATTACATCTGCATATTATTTTAAAATTAAATTATTAACTAAAATCTACAAAATATAAAATAATTTTATATTTCGTTTTCAATAAAAGCTCAACTTAAATATTGGCTGAACAGTAGTTGTAAAATAAAATTACTTTTTATTTCTAATTGTATATTTGTTTTTCTTTATTTGACGTATTCAAAGAAAGAGAGAAAACACCACATCACTCAAAAGCTCAAATGTTGTTTACAAATTACTCCGAAAAATTATTACATCTGCATATTATTTTAAAATTAAATTATTAACTAAAATCTACAAAATATAAAATAATTTTACATTTCGTTTTCAATAAAAGCTCAACTTAAATATTGGCTGAACAGTAGTTGTAAAATAAAATTACTTTTTATTTCTAATTGTATATTTGTTTTTCTTTATTTGACGTACTGAGAAAGAGAGAAAACTATCACTCAAATGCTTAAATGTTGTTTACAAATTATACTGAAAAATTATTAAATCTGCATATTATTTTGAAATTAAACTTTTAGCTAAAATCTACTAAATATAAAATAATTTTATATTTCGTTTTCAATAAAAACTGAACTTAAATATTGGATGAGCAGTATTTGTAAAAAAAAATAGCTTTTTATTTTTCAATTGTATATTTGTGTTTCTATACTTGAAGTATTGTGAGAGACAGAAAAAGAAGAAGAAGAAAAAAAACACTCAAAAGCTCAAATGTTATTTATAAATTATGCAAAAAAAAAAAAGGATAAAATCTGCATACGATTTTAAAATTGAATTATTAACTAAAATCCAAAGAAAGCATTTTATATATTTTGTTTTCAATAGAAACTTGAGTTAAATGTGAGTATGAAACATTGGAAATTTAATTGTATACTTTAATTCTTTGTAACGATGGCAATTTTTCTCATTGCATATTTCTCTACCAGGAAACTTATTATTGCAAATAAAATTTATATTAATTGAATGCATCAGCTTCTAGTAACAATGTGAGTTTTTGTTTAGAGTTAAATTTAAATTAAATACATTATTTAAAATTGTTATTTCACAATCATCATCAGTTCTTGTGAGAATACTTACTGTGCATTGCTCAAAAAAGTTTGATTTTCTTCAAAATTGTTTAAAATTTACTGCAGCTTGGTGCTCCATTAAAAAGTTTGCAAGGCTAATTTATATAGAATGAAACATAATATGAGGCTTTAATATTACAAATATATTTTGTTAGTTGAATTTTCATAAAAGCCGACTTGATACTTCCATTTCATTTACATATTCAATAACGAATTGCCTAAAAATACGAGATAAGATTTAATACTTTAATAAAAAGAGAAGTGAAAGATAAGATAGATGAATAAAGCTGAGATAGGAATAACGATGAATCAGCAGATAAGTTGAAACGATGATTCTAATGTAATCTGGAGACGTCAATTTCTTTCACAATGCACGTCATTATTTCAAATAAATAAAAAACATAAAATCCTTTTCATTTTTAAAAAATTGTTATACACCTCAATCAAAATGATTCTTAAACTACGTGACTATTATTACATCCTGAAAAGAGAATATTCTATTGTGATTAAAAGATGCCTTATAAATAATATCAAATAAAATAAGCATCTATTAATAAAATATGTATATCTATTAATATATAAAAATGTCAAATGCATTCCAATTTCCCCATAGATCCTTAAATTAAGCTTTATGCGAGCGATCTCCAATGTTGTCAGAAAAAGATCTTTCTCTAACATCACATCTGCATTGATTCAACAACATCGTCATCGATTAATGGACACAACTTTCCGGTAGAATTATATATATATATATATATATATATATATATATATATATATATATATATATATATAGAAATCCATTATTTTTATATGAACTTCAAAGCTTTTTTTATTTAACATGATTCGGAATGTCCGATTTGGGTCAAAAAGCACCGTTTTGTTGTATGGTTTGTTGCCATTTTAAAGGTAACTTCATAATACCTCTCTCATAGAAGTCCTGGTCTCTATTTGCAAAAACTCTAGAAGTAGATTTTCACAATCTTCCCTTGATGCCAATTTTTTATCACTAAAGAAATCTTGCAATGCAAGAAAAAGATAGTAATGACTTGGTGTGAAGTTAGGACTGTATGGAAAATGTATTAAAACTTCCCAACCGAGCTCCCGAAGTTTCTAGCGAGTCATTGTAGATGTGTGTGGTCTAGCGTTGTCCTGGTGGAATACGACACCTCTCATGTTTACCAATTCTAACCGTTTCTGGTCAATATGCTATCTTCAAACGGTGCACTTGTTGCCAGTAGAGATCAAAATCTTTTGCTTTGTGAAAGCATCCCTTTACAGTCCTACCAAATACGCAGCAGAAAATTCCTGGCCGTTAGTCCTGGTTTGGCCACCGTTTGAGGTGCTTCACCGCTCTTTGACCACTATCGTTTTCTCATATGGTTATCGTATGTGATCCATTTCATACCTCCAACCACCATCCGCTTAAGAAATGAGTCTATCATATTCCGTTTGGCCAAGGCTTCGCAGATAAAAATTCGATCCATCATGTTTTTTTCGATTAATAAGTGTGGCACCCAAACATCGAGCTTCTTTTTGAATCCAGCTTTGTGTGAATGGTTTAGAAGTGTTTTTTGGTCGATTTTTAGATTCTGAGCGTTGTTATGGCTGCTAACATGCCAGTCAACTTCGATCATTTCTCTGATTTTAACGGCATTTTCGACGACTGGCCTACCTGTGCAAAGTGCAACTTTAACAGCAAAACTTCCTGAACAAAATCTACGAAACCAAAATTGCACATAATTGGTTGTTACAATATTGTCACTATAAACACCATTCACAATTTTAGCCGCCTGGCTTGTGTTTTCGCCTTTGCCAAAGAAAAACTGTAAAATGTACTGAATTTTCCCTTGGTTCGCGTCTATTTTTAACATCTTGTAACTCACAACTGAATGGAGCAAACAAAAATCAGCAAAAGAATTCTTTTAGTGAGAAATGTTACCTTGACAACGAGTATAAATTTGAAATTCTTTGATCCGTATTTCACGCGATATCGATCACTACAGTCATCTACCGAAAAAAATAATATATGTATATATATATATATATATATGTATGTATGTATTTGCAGTTAAATGATAAATTTCATCGTAGCTGAGATATTATGTTATTAAAACAACTAGAATGTTGCTGCAAATGTATCATACATAATATTACGTGTGTGTTACCAACTCATAAGTTCTTATTAAATCTTCTTTTTAATTACCAAAAAAAATAAATTAATTAAAACAATAAAGGTAAATTTGTTTCGAAGAAGCAACTAAAATATAAAATGATTTTTAGCTTCATAGCAAATTCCTTAATAATTTTAAAATTGCATTCAATGCTAAATTTGTGTGTATTTAAATCATTTGGGAGAGGAAAATTTTTGTATGCTATAAAACGCATCTTTCTTTCAATTTCATTTTAATATTTAGGATTAATTTCCAATAAAGTTAGGTAGAAAAAATGTTAATGAATAATCTCGCTAGCATTACTTTTACCCATTCTTTAAAATATTCACAATATAACTGAAATAAATGTATTCTTTAGCAACAAATTTTCTAAGCAGAGAATAAAGCATGCTGCATAAAATATGATACAAGACAACAAATCTAACATTCGATGAAATTTCAAAATAATGTGAGCTAAATTTTAAATTAAAGTGCCTTTACTGAATTTTTTTACTAAAAAAATACATTTCCGAAACTTAAAAATTTTAAATATATAAAAACATTTGTAATACATTTTTTTTTCCTAATGACAGATTGTAGAGAATTACAACTGCAACAAAGTCTATTAATCTATTGTTGTCTGATATCAAGGAACCGGCCAGACACAGCGACCTCTTATCCACCGAGGCGTTGTCCCGGGTGTACCACAGGGGGTGGGCCACCATCGCACCCTCACACATGCCATAGGGACCCGTTTATAGGGTAGGCATCATTCATACTTCATTCACACACACAAGGAAAGGACAAAGACAAGTTAGAGATAAAGTACATCCATGCCTGAACCGGGATTCAAACCCAGGACCTCCCTATCCGTAGACAGACACGCTGATCAGTAGACACGTTAAGTGGAAAAAAAGAGGAAAATATATATTATTTGATTTTCATTAATTATTAACATTTAAATTGTATTAATACATTACACTAGTTGTTTAGGTCATTGTTGAATTTTTATAACACTTCGATATAGGTCGTGAGAGTTTCTAGAATATTACTATAATAATACTATGGTAAGTCGCCTCCTATTGGCCCAATCAACTTGAAATTTTAAAAAAGTTGACTTAGATTTTGTAACCAAAAATTTCGCCAAATCACTAAATATACTGCTGAATGTTGCCAAGCAGTATCAAATTTCAGAGACTAAATCTTTCCGCTTTGAAAACCGCTATTTTCATAAATAAAAGTGGCTTAAAAAATAATTTCACAAAATAAACTATAATAACACAGAAACAATTAATTAAAAAAAACATTTTAATTGAAATAAAATTTAACAATTTAATTTTTAACATAAACAAAATTAAACACAAAATTAAGACATTCTTAAAAAATATTGACACTACTTACAATTTTTCTTTACTGTAATTTTAACGGATCTCACCAAACAAACAAAATGGAATGTTTTAAAAGAGGTTGAAAATTATATTCTGTTAAATATTAGTTCTTCAATGAGAGACTATAGCATAAATATTCTCGAATGTTCGTTTCGATGTCAATGATCGATATTTTAACGCTAAGTGAAAAAAAAAAAATTGCATAAATATATTTTTGGTATAATTGTGAAACCCGTCGACCAAGAAAATTGCCGCACATTCTTACAAATTTTCACCAAATCGTTTCAAATTATTCCCATATGCGTATTTAATAAAAACTAAAAAATTTTAATTATTTTTTTAAGAAAATTAAGTGTTTCAGAACATACTATTAAAAAAATTGCGACAAAGTTTATTTATCAAAATAAATAAATATAAGCATTAAATTTATTATTTTAACACCAACGAAAAAACTATTAAAAATATAACACTAGAGAAAAACATTTTTTAAGTGATTTATCAAAGTGACAACCAGGTATTTGGAATATAATTTCGTATTTTTGGCGAAACATCATGTTGTTTGGCGTAATTTTTATCCATGATGAACGCGAATTTAAACATGTACATTATTTTCAAATCAGTATCTTTTCTGAACTAAAAAGTTAAGCTAAAATTCAAATAATTTATGTAAACAAATTTATGCTGTATATACTTTTATGTATTATGATAATTGCATTCAATCACTGGTAATAATAGAACCGATAAAAAATAATATTATGTGAAAGACAAATGTTTCTTCAACTATGCAAAAATAATCACGATTAAAAATTGAAAATATACACAAAATAAGGGTTAATCAATTTTAGATTTTGTTTTTCCATGGAAAATACATTAGATTTCAGGCGTAGTTTTCTAAGAGGTTCGAAACCGATCCCTTTGTGACTGGGCAAACTGGCTGATGAAATATAACTTTCGCATTTTATTGCATTATGACTAAAATAGCTACAGTCAGACACTGATTAAGGCAGAGATATACGGACGGTGCCCTGGCCCCCAAATTCGAATAGAAAATTTATTTTACGTTTCCTTCCTTAATAAACTTTTTAAAACAAAATATCAATACAGTGTAAAATTGTCAGTTTCATCTTAGCTTCTTCATTAATCTATCCCGTGAGCACAAAAAAATCTATATTTCGTGAATCTATGGTTTTCTATGGCGGAATTCCTTTAAATTTTGCAATGACGACGGACAAATTTGGCCAATCAAAAGTTTGTATTCTTACATATCGCAAAACGAAATATGTTAATAAAAATAAGTACTTCTGACTGGCTTAAATGAGTCATAGTAACAGCGAAAATTTAGCTGAACTCTGCCTTAAAATCAGCAAAGATAGGAATTTTTCGCAAAATTTAAATTTTATTACTATAATATATATAATCTCTCTCTGCTGAATTGAATTTCTAATAAATGTTTTTCTTTATTTATTGTTATTGTGAAGCAGAATGGGACCTCCAAAGAAGTTCTTAACCCGGGCCTCAATTAATCTAAGTCAGGCCCTTCCTACAGCAGAACGATTTTACTAATAAGTGTCAGATTACTAACAAGGTCCCAAAAATACAATGATAATTTAATTTCCAATTTACGAACTAAAATCTATTCTTTTGTGAATTCTTTTTCATCTATCTTTCGTTTGTGTCAATTTTTTTCACCTCATATTCTTAGCCATAAAATGGTTGTTTGTTACTTCCGAATTTAGATTATGACTATACCACTTTATTACAATTCTTATTGGTTTAAAATATCCCTGATGTTTCATCAGATCCTCAGATGACGTTTCATTTTACGTCACATTCATTTACGTTGAGGTGAGATATGAAAATGATTAGAATTTCAGCGCGGACGCACAGCAGGCGTGTCTGTGACGCCACTTCAAAGCGCTATTTAAGGCTTGCACATTTCGAAGATTTCAAGTTCGGCAATTGTATTTTTCTTGCAGTAATTAAAAAAAAAAACGTTCAATTACGCTTCATAGAAAACAGCGATATTTTTTTGATCAAGTATTCGAGTTCGACTGAGGAAGGATTGTTGCCTTCCGAGATTGTGGATTATCTTTCTGGGAAATCGGTAGTCGTGTGGGACGAAACCAAACAATTCTAAAGTGGATATGTAATTGTTGGATACAAGAGAGTACGATGGACCGACGTATTGGATCGCATCTACCTCAATGCACCACTTCACGTGATGGTAGACAAATGTGGCAGTAGCGGATTGCTCAGCCACATCACGAACCATAGCACAGCACATTCAGTCTGTAACGCATCATCCAATGTCTGCGCACACCATTCGATACCGTTCACAGCAGAGTGGTCTGTCCGCAAGAGGTCCATTGCTTCATCTGCCATTGACGCAGAACCATAGATGTCACCGCCACCAATGGTACGATGAAAAAAGGATGTGAACGGCAGAATGGGATGAAATCGTGTTTGATATTAGAGACAAGTCATTCTTCTGTCTACAACATCACGATAGTCGCATTTCAGTCTGGAGACACTGTGGAGAGAAGATGCTAAACAGCTGCGTTATGCACCGTCACAATGGTCCTGCACCAAATATTATGGTATGAGGTGGTATTGGATGTCACTCTCGCACTTCTCTAGTACGCATTGCCGGCACTTTAAACAGCCAGCGTTACATCTCCGAAGTATTGGAGTTACCTTCAGGGTTTGCCCACACATATATTTCAACATGATAATGCGCGATCACACGTGGCACGCATTGTCCAAGAGTTTTTCGTCAATCGCATTAGTGAATTACTTTCCTGGCCGGCTCTCTCTCTGGATCAGGGATTCTTAAGCTATGGTTCATGGACCCTTTAGGGGTCCACAGACAGCTCCTAATTTTCAAAATGTTTGCATCAATATTTTAAAAAAAACTTTTTTGTCACGGGCAACTTCTATAAGCCGTCTGTCTGCCATTTCCCAATAATAGAAACCTCCACAATACGAAGAAAAGAACATTCGCAAACCATATAAAATTTGAAATTTTTAGCAACACAAAATAGTCTTTGAATTTTACTTCACTTGGAAATAAAATGACGTTAAAATTATTTCCGCAAAGTTCTTGCAAATTTTTATATTTGTTTTAATTTTTTATTAGTTGTAATTAAAATATTTTTTCAAGTGTTTTTTTGTGTCTTAATGTTTGTTCTCAATGTTTCATTTAATTATTTAGTATTATTTGTAGCCCAAAATGTCCAAAAAAAGGAAGTATGATGACAGTTATGTAAAATATGGATTCTGCTGCATGAAGGAATCGGACGGTGTTGAAAAGCCACAATGTTTTCTGTCTGGAAAAGTTTTGGCAAACGAAAGCATGAAACCAGCAAAATTGATAGAGGATCTCAAATCTCTTCATCTTGAAAATGTATCTAAAGATCTAGAATTTCTTACAAAGAAGTAAGATCAGTTTTCGAAATCTGGAACATTAACTAAATTTGGATTTGGTATTTCACAAAAACCTTTGGTTGAGGTATCTTTCAGAGTTGCATACTGTATTGCCAAAAGTAAGGAACCGCATACTATTGGAGAGACATTAATTAAGCCATGTGCGCTGCAAATATTTGAAATAGTTTATGGGCTGTAACAGAGAAAAAAAACTTGAGGCTATTTCACTGTTCAATGATATGATACATTCAAGAATAGTTGAAATTGCTTGCAATATCTTGGAAACAAATCATCGATGAATTGAAAGTATCGCCATTTTACTTTAATATGCAACTGGATGAAACTACAGACTTCTCGAATTATAGTCAGCTTGTTTTTGTTCGTTACGTGTCTGCTGATACTATCAAAAAAGAATTCTTATTTTGTAAGCCTCTTTTGTAAACTACAAAAGCTGTTGATGTTTTAGCGATTTTATGTTTTCTTCTCCAAACACGACTTTTACTGGAAACAAAAACTTCATTAACTTTGTACAGAGAGAGCACCAGCGATGTGCTTAGCAATAAATCTGGTTTTGCTCATTTGGTAAAAAAAGAGTCTCTTAATGTTATTGTTATACGTTGCTTTTTTACATAGACATGCATTGGCTACAAAAACTCTTCCAACCAGCTTAAAAAAAGTATTGTCAACAGTTATTAAAACTGTGAACTTTTATTAGAAGTAGAGCTCTTAATCATCGTCTTTTTAAAATACTGTGTCAAGAAATGAACGCAGAACATGAGGTACTTCTGTACCACATGGAAGTGTGCTGACTGCCACAAGAGCAGGTTTTGAAACGAATTTTCTTGTTGGAGACAGAAGTATCACTTTTTTTTAGAAGAAAAAGATAACTCACTTTTCGAATATTTCAAGAAAAAAGATTTTATATGTAAATTGGCTTATATATACCTGGCAGACATTTTTAATGACATGAACGATATGTCTTTAATACTAAGCATAGCATTCAGGTCCTTTATCCTTGTATCAGGTCCTTTAAATTCAAGGACCTGATACAACAATTATGGATACCACTGAGAAACAACATGCATTTTTATTGAAAATGTCACTTTGGAAAATTAGAATTTAAAATGGGATATATGCAAACTTTCAAATATTGGGCGAAGTGCTTTTTGAAAATGGAGCTTAGAAAGATAGTTTGTTATTGAATAACTTGAAAAATGAAATCTGTGAACACCTGGAAGTACTTTAAGTTTCATTTGAAAACTATTTCAGTTCGGATGGAATAAATATAAAAGTTGAGTTGTGGATTCGTAATCCTTTTCTTTGTGATATTAAGTGTATCGATGACATGAACCTTGCCTAAGAGGAGCTAATTAATTTGAAAATAAAGTCCTTGTTAAAAATGGATTTCGATTAAAAAACTATTGGAGAGTTTTGTTCTTCTTTAAGAGAAGCCTACCCATTGCTTGTAAAACGATCTATGGTAGCCATTAATCTGTTTGCTACAATATATCTTTGCGAAGCGGGATTTTCCACACTTGTCACAATAAAAACAAAGCATCGAAGTCGACTGAAAGTCGAACATGATATGCGTGTTGCTTTGTCGAAAACCATCCCTCAATTCAATCTGTTAATCAAGGAAAAGCAGCAACATCCTGGACATTAAAAATTTTAATTTCTTCAAATTTTTTATACTTTGTATTATTTAAATATTAAAATAATTAAATAATACAACAGAATAAATTTTGTATTAATTGAAATTTAAGCAATTTTTTTTCACAGGGGAGTCCGTGACAGATTCAAATTTTTTAAAGTGGTCCATTGTGCCAAAAAGGTTAAGAAACACTGCTCTGGATCTTTCACCAATAGAAAACATGTGGTCTATGGTTGCTCAACCATTGGCACAAATATCATCCCCAGCTGTCACACCAGATCAACTTTGGCAATGTGAGGAAGCTGCTTGTCTTCTGTATCCCAAGAACACATCCAAAGTTTCTTTGAACCAATGCCGAAGCGTGTGGCAGTGGTGATCTCTAACAATAGCGGCTACTCTGGCTACTGATTTTGGAGGGAACCGCACCTCACAGAAGTCTATAAATTTAATCATTTGATACTTGGTCAACATGTTATCTACAAAATGAATTTTGTTATGATACCTCTTGTCGTTCTTGGTGTTGTAATTTGGGTGGAAAGCAGTGTTTTTATATTTTTATTTTTAGCGCATCTAAATTCATATTTATGATAAAAATCTTGAAAATTGAAATAAAAATAGATTTTATTAATTACTTCAATGAATATGTAAACTATTTACTCTGTTTTCCCCCCATGAATATTGTCAAAGAATTATTAAAGTTTGCAATATTTGGCGACATATTTTTTTTGGCGAAGATGGTAGACGAAAAATTTATGGAAGTCTCAAATCAATAAAACGGAATAATTCCTACGGGCTAAAAGATCAGTTAATGCTTATGCCTATGCACAAATAAACATTAACTGATTTTTTTAGCCGATAGGTATTTATTCCATTAGATTTTTCAGTTAACGTTTATATATATGGTAAAAACTAAATAGACGCTATTGACTGCATTATAATTTTGAAATATTCCAAAATTTTGTATTTATATCATTAAATGGATTTAGACTATTTATTACAGAAGATCCATTGTATTCTATCGAGCTACGGAGTTTGTGTTGATTGAGAGTCGAGGAAATAAACTTTGAACAATTACAGGAATTTTATTTACAGAACTTTTTAATAAGATGCTGGAAAAACCAAGTAGTTACGAATCACCATTATATAGTATCAATTCTACGGTAAACAACTCCCAAAAACAGAGGTTTTCAAATACCTCAGACAGATAGCTCGTATCCACTAGCTTATCACTGCCACTGGATACTCAGAAACTGACTCGGTCCATGGAACGGTGATATTTATAGCTTCCTTGGCGTGAACGCTTAGGTCTTTCTCCAAGGTTCTGGAAGCTTCCAGGCCATCTCACTCAATAACGGCTCTTGCGCTTAGATCGTAAAAGTTTCCAAAACTATCCATTTCTCGCCAAATCGCCAAAAATCCTGCTAAGTCGCTAAATAATTACTAAAAATTTCGTTAAGTCGCTGAGTAATCACCAAGAATCTCGCCAAGTGGACGCCAAGACGTTAAATCACTGGATAAGTCGTTCTTAAAGTAAGCCTTTTGTCCTAGAATTTGAGCTCGGATCTGTCTGATATATCACAAGACAATTTACAAAAAAAAATATTTACAAACTAGTATGTTACAATAATTTTGCCAAACAATGAAATGTGAAAAATAATCTTGATACTGAAATTAATTTAATAAAAAATATCTCATTTTTCGTTTGTATGTTTTTAAGTTTGTTTTGTAAAAATTACTTATGTATCGTAACATGTTAACTATCCATCTCTCAAGTTTTAAAAATTAGTATAAATGTGTTGGCAGATATATTTCCCACAGTCTAAAAACATAGGGTTAATATATATTATTTAAGAAGTACCGAGAATGTCTTAAAATTTGTTTTTATATATAAATGTGCTAAATTTATAGTTTAAGGTAAATATCTATATTTTCTTAACAATACTTAAAGACAACTATAAAATTCTCACGATTTTTTGACATAATTAATGAAATCGTCTTACTTTCGATATTTTCAGTTGTATTTTATTTTTTGAAAGAAATTTTATTAATGAAATATATAATTGAATACATAATTAATGTCACAGCTGTCGTATAATCTTTTTGGTTCATTTTAAAATTTGGGTGATATTTTTCCGAATTTGAGTTATCTTTATGACGCCAATAAATAAAAATACTAAAGTTATTCAACAACATTCTATTTTGGAACCCTAGTTTGAACGTAAAATTATATCAGCTTGGCAACAATTTTTAATCTCCAAAAATTTTTAAATTCGCCAAAAGGATTACACGATAACTGTACCGAACTATATTTATCACGTAATATCTAATCATGTAATAAGTTATTATGCATTTACCTAAATGATTTTACAATATTTTATGAAATATTTTTGAAAGGTATATATATATATATATATATATATTCTTGTTCTCGATGTAAGAAAAAATTAAGAATTGTAACCGTTCTTAAAATAACCAGGCCGGTTTGTTCAGAAAATATTTTTTGAAAACATTCACAAGATTGGAGCACACAACACACAAAAACAGTTACAAAATATACAAAAAGGTACAGAACACAATACTTTACAATAAATTCGGAAACAATATTTCAGAGATTTACTTTATGATAGGAGATGTTCGAATACATGATTTCTGTTATGGTCATCATTCCATAAATGTATTGTTATTCTTTTCAAGGGTAAATAAAATAGATCTATAACAAAATGTTTTTTTAAGTATTTAAAACTGAATCCCGCCAATCAGAAATGTTCAAAATCAACGTAATGTGAATTTATTATTTTGTATATAGAGATATTTTTTATAATTTTGTATGTGCAACCAGAAAAGATTTATTGGATTAAAACAAGCCTAAAAATGAAAATTGAATTGACAAATTCTAATGTGATACGTTTTTTATAACTAAAAATAATAGGATAAGTTCAAAATTAAATCTCTTAAAAAAGGCATAAATTTTGCTTCCTAAAAATTTTATATCCATTATTTCAAAGTTTCAGAATTTAACTAAGCATGTAACAAGATTCTGAAATATTGCTTGTAATTTTATACATCGGATTTGTCATGAAATTTATTCAAACTTGCTTCAAGAGTTCAGAAATTGTTTCGAATATAATCAAAACTAGGTTTTAAAACAAATGTAATTTTATTTTTATTAATTTTGAAGCAATCCTAAATTTTTTTCGGGAACTATCTTTGAGAGAAGTAGCAATTTGTTTCAAAGATAAATTTAAAAAAATAAATAAAATTTAAAATTATTTCTCATAATTTCATTCAATAATAGCTGCAGGAAACGAAAATTCAAGGAAAATTTCTTTAGATCGCTTTTTAAAATTGAGTTATTCTTAGCTAATAAATGTTAAAATTTATTTTGTTGGAAATAATGCAAAGTGATGGTGTTTACAGTAGAATAGTGATAGGAATCGCTCTTCGGAACATAAATTTGCAGGTTTGATCCCAGGCACTGTTGAACAATGGAAGATGGGTCATGTTCATCTGCCCTAAGCACACACATTTGTTGGATGGGTGCTAGGAAGAAAATGTCTAAGCACACGAGATTATATGTACGGTTCAAACAAAATTTACTCTTTTTACTTTATTTATGGAAGTTTTTTTTATGTACTAAAATGTTTTACATAAATTTAGTTATAACATAACAATTTTTTTTTTGAAGTAGTTTAATAATATTAAGAAAAAGACTTTTCACCTCTTTTAACTCTTCATTTCCATTACGTTTATAATATTTTAATGCTGGAAAATAATATTTTGACGCTGGTAAGAAAAACTTTCATGCTTCTTTCTAACTTTTCTTTTCTGTTTGAAATATAATATACTAATGCTGGATAATAATATTTTAGTGCTAGAAAGAATAATTTTCATATGTCTCCCTCCAATTTCCCCCCCCCATTTGGTATAATATTTTAATGCTGGTAAAAAAAAATTTCAGTCTATTACTTTTTCTTCACTATTTGGGTTATGATGTTTTAATGATAATAAGTAATGATGTTGTTAATACACTTATCTCTCTTTTTTATTTGGATTATAATATATTAATTCCGAAAAATAGTAATGCTGTTATGGAAATCTTTTACGTCTGCTAATTTTTCTATCCCATTTACATTATATCTTAGGGCTGAAAAATAGTAATGCTGCTAGGAAATTTTTTACGTGTCCCAAATTTACTTTTCCAATTGGATTATAATATTTTAATGGTGAGAAAGAGTAATGCTGAAAAGAAATTTTTTTCACGTCTTCTAATTTTTCTATTCCATTTCGATTATAATTTTTATTGCTGAAAAATGGTAATGCTGTTAAAATTTTTTACGTCTCCTAATTTTTCTTTTCCATTTGGATTATAATATTTTATTGCTGAAAAATAGTAATGCTGCAAAGAAAATTTTTTACGACTACCAATTTTTCTTTTACATTTGAATTATAATATTTTAATGCTGAAAAATAGTAATAATGCTTAGAAAAATTTATTACGTCTCTTAATTTTTATTGTATATTTGAATTATAATATTTTAAGGCTGAAATCGTTAGATAATTTTTCACTTAACCATATTTTTTTTTTCCATTTGAATATATATTTTAATATTTTAGTGCTGATAACGGTTAATAATATTATTTTAAAGCTGGTAAGGATTTCTTTTATGAATCTAACTTATATATATTTCCCGTTTATAGTTAGCATTTAGTTTATGCAGCTTGTGTAACAAGTGTTAAATTTTATGATCCGATTCCATTTTCGAAATAAAAAGTGCAATTGGACTTAGAGACGCCAATTTCTGCATTGTGTTCCACTTTCAGATGTTGCAAGTGTTTTTGAAAGTAATCCACCACAAGAAAGACTAAAGCTCGCATCAATGAGGTTAACCATTGTTTTTAAGACAGCATTTCCATACGCATTCTAAGCAAATCGGACCGAAAATTATCTGGAAGCGGTCAGTGGCTGATGAAGGAAGTGAAAAGTTGCTCCGACAGGTTGCGGAAAACACCTTTCTCTTTCACGGGTCAATGGGCCACTTTAGACCAAAATGCGGAAGGAAGCGATAGATAAACAACCAGAACACACAGTCGGTACGAAACGGGGGGAGGGGGGAGATTCGGAAAGTGGAACTGTTTATTTAAGGTATAGTTCAAAAGATCGTAACAGTGCAATAAAGTTATTTGTCAGATATGTTTTGTTTACTTTAATTGAGCAAAACATCTATAAAAATAGAAAATTATTTGTGTATAAATGATTATATTAAAAAAAAAAAAAAATCCTATGTAGGTAACCATTTATAAGATACACGGACGAATCAATCTCTTGTAACTTTTCTTTAAAAACAATCATTTTAATAATCAAATTTTAACACATATTTTTAGTCTGTACCCATTAAAAAATAAACAAATTTCGTTTATTTTTCAAATCTCAATTCTCTATACAGTTTTATTAAGAGAGAAGAAATATATTATTATCATTTAGACAGGTTATTGTAATATGCTTGCAGCTGTCATCTAACTTCTGTCGATCGAACCCTCTGAACCTAGGTAAACACATTGTAATAGGGATCCACGGTTGAGTGGTGAGGTCGACACATGAGCCACCTTCCTTTTCTCCATATATTAATTTGTACAGTTCTTCTCAGTCAAGTCATTATCATTTTTTCACGATGCGTCGCAGCCAGATTAATCCGTGGCCCCTCGATTAACACATCGTTATAAAAAGTTATGATTTCACATTAATTGCTGATTTTACAATTAATATCAATGATGATATGGCTCTATCACCCTATATTTCTAACCGAATGATACAGACTAAATTTTACATTGATGAAATTTAAAACAGTAACGCAATGGATTTCATAAATGGAAATATAATTTATGCAATCATTTAGCCTGACTGGCTCATGGTCTTTCAGATGGAAATTGCAACAATTTGGAACGTAAGTTTGAAAGCTGTCGTCAAGAACTTTGAAAAATGTTGGCATCTATAGTCTCTAGAAACATTTTTCAACCGCATTACAAAGCTCAGAAAAATTGTCAAGTACAATTTCGGTTGGAATATAATTATAAAACTCCATTTTTGTTGCTCAACAATGTCAGAGTCCGGAACTTTTCATATTATTTAGAGATGGCGAGAGATGGAATTGATTGAAACAAATATTAATGTTATATATAACATTACTTTCCAGAATGCATGTTTTTTTTTCAAATAAAGAGCCTTAACGCATGCAACAAACTCGTCATTTAGAATACAAATGTGAACTTATGTGACCAGTGTTTCCAAACTACCACACCAGTGGGGGTTACGGTTGATGGGTTTTCGTTCTCATTCAATAGAGATTGGTTAGGGCGTCGTTCTCATTATCGGAAAGAAGTGAATTTAAATCCCGGTGTAACAGAAGATTCATCGTGTTCGCTAAAAAGAGGCTAGTAGACATTCAGAAGGTCTTGGTCTCAATGTCCTCCAAATAAAATGATACCCGTGGAAGTAACAGCTTAAGTATTGTGGAATATTTTGCTTATAAATAACTATGGTATCACCGTTTATAAGCTTTATACTCCGACTGTTTCTACTAATTGATGGAGTCCAACTCCGAGCTAGGTACACACACATATATAGAGGTGTAGGTGAGTCCTGGAAAGTTACTTTAGGTTAATGGGTTCAGAATACTCGCCCATCACCAAGTAATTTTAAAACCACGGTCAGGTGACACGTATGAGCCGGTACCCTCATCTCCACATTCACACAACACCAGCGGCGTCACATATTGACGTGGACACGTCTTCAACTCATGGAGCACCAGTAACCCAGTGAGGGAGCGTACGTGGTCACCCCCCCCCCAACCACTTCTTGTGGCAAATAATGCTTTCCTTTTTTGCTGATCTTATTGGGTAGCGGTGTGAAGCTACTGAGCCACTGGGGCTTTTAAAGTTAGGTACAGGGAAATATGCATCAACAACACCTTACAAATGGATAGATCGGAAATATTTAAAAGAGATACAGTTCGAATACATAGACGACCACGGTGGCCTGGCTGGTTGTGTCTTCGTTCTCATCATCGGAAGGTAGTGAGTTCGAATCCCTATTCAACTGAAGATCCTCCAGAAGGTCTGAAGAGGCACGTTAAATGAATAGTGGTCGCAATGTCTTACAAGTGAAATGATGCCTCTGGGGTTCGCAGGGCAAGCACTGGGAGATCTTCTGCTTGCTCTCTGATTCCACGCAGCTGGTAGATCCCAAGTCTGGATTAGGTGCAAGGAAGTTTGCCGGTTGCACAAATGCAGTGATTAATAGGATAAGTAACAGAGATTTTTACAAAAGATCTTTCTTGATCGTAGCAAGAACGAACCATGCGAGTCATATTTTGTACTAGAAATTATATATGTAGTGTTAGGATACTCCTCATTCTCTTCACTTGATTGCGCTTTAGTCATGGGGAGAGGAGGGAGTCCGCTCCGGTGATGGGAGATTGTCTTTGACCAGCGAAGAGGAGGTTCTCCTTAGGTGTTTGTTCTACTGGCCGTGTAGGGCCATATATCAAATTACTATTAATTCTAATTTTAATATACTATACTATTAATTTTAAAAAAAATGTTTGTATTTGTTCAAGTTGTGTTTAATTTTACAGAACAGTCACTACAATATGTTATTTTCGGTATACTTAATATTCTTAGATGAGCCATGAACACGAAAAAGAATACATTTAAAAAATCGTCTAGCTATTTAGATTTTCAAATATTTCGCTTACAAATTTCCTTTGAGTTGCAACTCTTTGTCTGCGTGAAGAATCAACACTTTCTTTTTTAAATTAAGAAAAATCGCTTCCCATATATCGGAACAAGAAAAGCGGTCTATTACAATTGTTTTAAATACATTCCAACTTTATATTTTCAAATGTAAACCACTGACCATCCATTATGCATAGTATACAATTCATTTGAAATTTACTACGAACGGCGATATACAAATCATTAGCATTGCAACGCATACGCACAACACTGGCATGGTTGCAATGTCCTCAAAATGAAATGATACCTCTGGGGTGACAGGCCAAGTATTGGGTGCCTTCTATTTGGTTACAGCTTCAAAATCACAAATCCAGTCTAACTGCTAGAGCCCAATTAAATATTAAGTACAAGGAAGCATCCCGGTGCACCAACAACCACAATGTACATTTGAATATGCTTTGTAAGAAAAAAAAATTTAAGGCATTAAAAAAATAAGTAAAATAAATTGAGTTGTTTCCTTTTCTTATTTTTAAATATAAATATAAATAAAATTAAACTACACTTCTGGCCATTAAAATTGCTACACCAAGAAGGCGACATGCTACAGATGTGAAATTTATACGAAAGGAAGAAGGTGCTGTGATATGCAAATGATTAGCTTTACAGCGCATTCAGACAAAGCAGGCGCCAGTTGCGACACCTACATTGTATTTAAATGAGGAAATTGTTCAGCCGGTTCCTCATACACAAATTGCATTTGAATGTTGCATGCAGCAGTATGTTGCCTAGTGAAAAGTTGTTGTGATGCCTCGTGTAAGAAGGAGAAATGCGTACCAGCACGTTTCTGACTTTGATAAAGGTCGAATTGTAGCGTACCGGGATTGCGGTTATCTTATCGCAGTATTGCTGCTCGCGTTGGTCGAGATCCAATGACTGTTAGCAGAATATGGAATCGATGGGTTCAGGACGGTAATACGGAATGCCATGCGGGAATCTCAACGGCCACCTATCACTAGCAGCCGAGAAGACAGGCATATTATCCGCATGGCCGTAATGGATTGTGTAACCACGTCACGAGCCGTGAGTCAAGAAACGGGGTCGTTTGGAAGACAACAAGTGTCTGCACGAACAGTTCGACGACGTTTGCAGCAGTATGGACTCTCAGCTCGGAGACCATGGCTGCGGCTTCCCTTGACGCTGCGTCATAGACAAGAGCGCCTTCAATGGTGTGATCAACGACGAACCTGGGCGCACGAATGGCGAGACATCTTTTCAGATGAATCCAGGTTCTGTGTACAGCATCAAGATGGTCGCATCTGTTTGGTGGCATCGTGGTGAACGCACACTGGCAGCATACATTCGTCACCGTCATACTGGTCCATCACCTGACGTGATGGTATGGGGTGCCATTGGATACACGTTTCGGTCACCTCTTGTTCGCATTGGCGGTGCTTTGAACAGTGCACGTTACATTTCTGGTGTGTTACGACCCGTGGCTCTACCCTTTATTTGAGCCCTGCGAAACCCTACGTTTTAGCAGGATAATGTCCAACCGCATGTTGCCGGTATTGTACGGACCTTCCTTGATACGGATTATGTTCGGCTGTTTCCCTGGCCAGCACGTTCACCAGATCTTTCACCAATAGAAAACGTCTGGTCAATGGTTGCCGAGCGACTGGCTCGTCACCAAACGCCAGTCATTACGGTTGATGAACTGTGGCATCGTGTTGAATCTGCATGGGCATCTGTACCTGTACATGCAATCCAATCTGTTTGACTCAATGCCCAGGCGTATAACTGCTGTTATTACTGCCAGAGGTGGTTGTTCTGGGTATTGATTTCTCAGGATCTATCCAGCCAAATTTTTTGAAAATTTAATCACTTGTTATTTTTAGTATAATATATTTGTCCAATAAATATCATTTTGTTATCTGCATTTCTTCCTGGTGTAGCAATTTTAATGGCCAGTAGTGTACATAACTTTAAAACAATAACGATTAATAGTTTTCTTTCATGATTATATTCTAGACAATATTCGATGGTGAACTTTGCCTTGTTTGAAGCCGATCGAAGAACGCGAATTCAAAAGTAGGTAGCTAATTCCTCGACAAGTCGGATTACCGATGCCATTTCAATACGATGACGTAATTAATTATGTGTGACGTAGATTAAATGTTACTTGATGTCATGTATATTTTCAACCAATGAGAATTCTAATAAAGTAACGTGATCATGATCTCAACTGGAACGTAAAAAACAACCGCTGAGTGGTTAATCAGAAGTCAATTTATAAAAATGAAACTGCAGTCATATATGGTATGAATGGAAGGAGCTTCTACATTGATTAACATTGTATTAGAAAATTTTAAATATTGAGAGTAAACATTGTTAACCGATTTAATTTGTCATTAAATAGTGCACAACAATTAATATTCAACCAGAATTTACAGTTAAAATTTTTTTTAAACCACCCTCATGTAAGTACTCAGCACATTCAACCAACAACCGAAATACACAATAAAATTTACGTAACAATGAAAAAAGCAGTTATAAGTATTAAAACCATTGAAGAGATTTAAGGATTTACTGCATCCTCTTTATAAAACTTCTTTTTAATTATCTTTGGAATAATCGTAAAACATTATTTCATAATTAAAAATTAAAAAACCGCAAATATTTTAGTACTTTAATAATACTTTTTATTGAAACTTTACTATATGCTTTATATAAAGACGTTTAATTTCCCATTTGCAAAGTATAGAATTGTATTTGTTTAAATTAATTTTAAGAATGAAATTTTCTTGATTTATTTAATTTTTATAAAATGTTAGATAAATGATTAAAAACTATATTTTTCTTAAATAAAACTTTATTTTTTAAAATTAATGATAGTTACTTAAAAAAATTCAGCAACACTTACCTAGTAAGCATATATTACAATTTGGAATAATGTAAAACAATATTTCTTTAACAAACGCTACTATTTTTTACATAAGCATAAATTCTAATTTTCCTTTAACAATTTCTTGTATCTTTCTTTGTAGACACTTTCAATTTATCAAATAATATCTACATTTGATTATTTAAACAAAGGAAAGAGAACATGTCTTGAAAAATATAATACCAATAACAAACACAGCTTCATGACAATTATTTCTCACATAAAATCTGATTCATGTTAATTAAAGTAGAAGATAATTTATGTGTAACATAAAATGACAACATACAATAGAAACCAATTAACTTTTTCGAATAGATTTTGTCTTACAATTACATTGCTAAAGAGATTAAATTAACTAATTGTTTTATTTATAATTTATTCAAATTCTAAAAATGACTAAAACTCGTTTTAACATTTATATTTTGTTGAATGGCAATATCTGTTACATTCTATAATTTTTTGCTATCATTGAGCTATATTTCGTTCCTGCGTTTTTTATTAACATGCTTCATTCTTAGACTAATTGTAAATGAAATTATGACATTAAATGTAAACATTATATTTAGATTCATTCATATGAACCTGAAGTTCATTTGAATGATTAAAATAGATGACCCAGAGAGAGAGAGTTTCATTTTTATTTTAGTTACACTTATTATTAAAAAAATAAAACACATCAAATATTTGTCTAAAACTTTTGTAAGAAACTACAGACATAAAATTACTCAAAATCAATAAAAAATTAATGAGTATACTAATTTATGGAAGAGCATTTTTCTAATATTTAAGAATGCACTAATAGACAACCATTTTTTTAAAAGGCAATTAAATAGTTAAAAGAGCAATATTTTATAGGATAAATTTGTATTGATTTTAAGAAATGCACCAAAAACTATATTATCAGTACTGCATACTTTTAAAAACTTTGTACTGGAATTCTGATATTAATGCACATTCTCAAAAAAGTACATGAACATTTATTGTTTTGCCATATCAATTAACTGTACAACACAGCAATTTGATTATATGTAAATATAAATAAAAGTGAAGCCCGGTGGATTATTGGTTGCATTTCACATTCCTAGGCTTGATCCTCTGGTTATTCAAGGTCGACTCAGCCTTTCATCCCTTCAGGGGATCAATAAACTGAGTACCAAGCATTCTTAAGGACTAAACACTGGGGGGGTTCACATTGGGCTGACCACCTAATTGGGACATATGCTACACACTCCAGAGTCCTTTGATCAAAGGAAAACAGAAATGGGAACTGTAGGCCTTGGCCCACATAGGCTGTCGTATCACAGACTTTAGTTTACTTATTTATAAAAGTTTGATTGGTTATTTCTTCGCTGAACATTCATTTTTTTATACACAAAAACTAATTAGTCCAATAACCAATATTTTAAAGTAGATTCCAAACTATTACAAATATCCGAGCCCAAGATGGGATTTGAAACAAGAACTATAGAATCAAAGGCAAGAGCACTAACAATTCTGATACAAGCCTGGCAATATAAATAAATAAAGGAATAAATGTTTTATACAAAAATATTAAGAATAAAATATCTTATAATACTAAAGAAATAAAGCATAGTGTTGCAGCATGAAGAATATAGATGATATAAAAACTCAATTATATTTCTATTAAAAGGAAAAAAACTAATTTCTTGTTTATTTTTTGACTATGATCATAAAGAACAAAATATCTATTAAATTATCATTATGACTGGAATTCATTTTTATACACAAGTTACCTGCATATAAATTTTTTCAATTTAAGCAATTGTGTTTTAAGCATTAGATACAGACAGTATGCTTCTAACAATGATTTAAAATATACAAAAATCAAAATAGTTTACAAGTCTTGTACTCAAACTTTGAATAAATTAACATTTATTGTAATAGCAGATTTTATAAATTATATTCTATAAGATTTTAAAAAATATTGAGTAAAATTTTTTTGTAGTCTTATTAATATTTGTAGTATAAATATTTATGATAAAAATGTAAAAATACATTTTACAAATCAAAGAGACATCTTACAAAAATAAGCAGTTTAATTTATAAATAAAATCTGTATAAATGAG
Organism: Latrodectus elegans; assembly: GCA_030067965.1. NCBI lineage: Eukaryota > Metazoa > Arthropoda > Arachnida > Araneae > Theridiidae > Latrodectus > Latrodectus elegans. Next base: position 96,691,739 of record CM057822.1, read on the forward strand.
TAAATGATTGTTCATTGTAAAAAAACAATCAATTTTAACTTTGCCAAATTTTCTACTTAAACAAGTTTATCAATGAAAACTCTAGGAAAACCAGCCTTTTGAATAACTGTAATATAATTTGTTTTTATTTAAGATTTCAATTTTTTTTTATTCTTACTTTTTAAAAACAGCTTAAATTAGTTAGTAACTGGTATTAAGCTGATATGTTAGATCTTTTATATTTCAACTGTTCAAATATAAAATGTTAACAAAATCATTGTTTTAGGCATCTGGTATATACAAATAAGCTACAGCAAAATATATATAAATATATTTTTAATAAATTCATCCACAGATAGGTTTGTACTTTCTTTTCCTGAATATTTCTGAGGAAATTCATGATGAACTTAAATAAATTTAAAACCAGTAACTTTTCTATAATCAGACCTCTGTTTTAGAGAGTTGATATAATTATAGTTAAAAATATCTTTTAGACTACTTCGCTTTCTTTTCTGCAAAATATAACAGTATACAATATAACAAGATATATAATCTCATTATAAAAGTTAATAATAACAATTGCAACAAAATTGTATTTGTTTTTTTATCACTAAAATCATTTTTGAAAAATGGGATAGGACATTTAAAATAATACTAAAAGCATACATTTTCTATCAAAAATTATTCCAGTTTACAAATATATTTAATGAAGGTATTGCAAGCTTACATGCATCATGCAGAAGTCAATATAAATTAAAACATTCATATATCATATTAATAAAATATATCTTATTTAAAAATGAATTACTATACACAGACTCATCACATCAACAGATAAAAATTGATAGTTTACTTATAATAACCATTATTTAAAAATATTTAATTTAAATAATGTTTAATATATTCTTTTCAAATAAGTATGAATTAATTTACAGAAAAGGATTGAAATGGTTTTAAAGCTCATGAAACTTATCTTTTATGTGAATTAATGTTTAGATTATAAAAAAATAACATTAAAAATATTATTTTTAAATAACTCATAGCATATTGATTTAATGTGATAGTTAAAATTCAGTTATAAACAAAAAATATAAAAACTTGAGATATAATTGGGTAAATTATGAAGTTGTGTAAAATTTAAACATTAATAACTGATATAGGCTACAAGGAGAAAAACACAACAATCATTTGATAAATTAACTTAAAATTTTTATTCAATAAGATTTTTAAAAATATATGTACAAAATTTTTTATATATTTTTTTTACATAACACATATCTTAATAAGTCCAATCCATAAATATAGAATTATTTGAATACTATTAATAAAGAAGATTAAAATATATATTATCACAGGATACTTATTTTTTAGGAACAGAGCTGTAGTATTATTTACAACAGAATAATTTAAAATAATGATAGCACTTAGAAATGTGCATTTTTTTCTTCTGCTTAAAGTCAAAATGTAGACAATTTGTTTGTTTAAACTTCACTGGCATAGGAAAAAATGTTTTAAGTAAAAGGACTTTACTATTAAAGAAATATTCGATATGATTGAAGGAAAATGAAAAAGACTATTTTATACTCATTTAGCCTCAATGTTTTTAAAAGAGCACAATATCTGCTCTAACCATTATAAATGAGTACAAATACATTTTAGAGAAAAAGACTGTATAATTTACTTAAAAAAAAATTAAAATTTATAACCTATAAAAAAATAAATGGTGATTACATAGTTCATTTGAATTTAAAAGAAATTTATTTCTATATTAAAAAAATAAATGAAAAAAATGTAAGAGGTATAAGCAAATCAACTATAATTGAGAATGGAATGCTAGATTCGCGAAACATATTTTGTATAAACACAGTTACTTTCAATTATAAATTAACAGAATACTTTATAGATTTCACAATTTATAACACATAAAGTCATTAAAATAGAACAGAGTAAAATGTATATTTAAAAAATTACTTAAATTTTAATTCACAAATACTTTAATAATATTAAAATACTCATCAAGAGGGGGGAAAAAGCACTAGAAGATTATCAAAAACAAAGGTATTTTTCTATAGGAGTAAAGTAAAAATTAATTAAAAATAAAACTAATACAATTGTGTATTCAACAGAAATGTAAAAGTTTTTGTAGATTTTACACACATACATTATTAAACTCAATCCACTAAGTTCCCTGTTTATTATCTCATTCTGCAACACCAATCATATGCATTAGAGAACATTTTCAGCCAAGGGGATGCTGGGCCCATGGATGCTTTCCATTCCTCAGGCATCCATGGCCATTGCCATGGCAAAACACATCTTTCTGGATGAGGCATCATGGCTAGATGACGGCCATCTGCAGAGCAGACAGATGCAATTCCACCAACACTGCCATTAGGATTCAGGGGATATTCCATAGTTGGAGCACCACTATCATCAGCATACAAAAGAGGAGTCAAGTTTTGTGACAATGTATTATTCAGAAGTTCTGCATTTTTAAACTCAAATCGTCCTTCACCATGTGCAACCCACACACCAAGTACAGAATTTTCCATGTCTTTTAACATAATTGCAGGTGATTTCATGATTCTCACTGTGACAAAGCGTGATTCAAATCTCTCAGATATATTATTCACAAGAGTCACACCTTGTGATTCAGTACCATCTGTTTCTGTATGAGGAGCTACCCAGCCAAGGAGAGCCATTAGTTGGCATCCATTACAAACTCCCAGTGTAAATGTATCTGGGCGATTCTTGAAAGCTGTAAACTCTGCTTGCAATTTTGGATGAAAAAGGAAACTTGCAGCCCAGCCACGAGCAGATCCGAGTACATCAGCATAACTAAAACCTCCAGGAAAAATAACACCTTGGAATTTTCCTAAAGTAACTTTTTTGGAGAGAAGATCTGTCATTGTTACATCCCAAACTTCAAAGCCAGCCATGAAGAGGGAAGCTATCATTTCTCGATCTCCATTGATGCCTTCTTCTCGAATAACTGCTACACGAGGCCCAGTTGATTTAAAGACAGTACATGGCTTAAAGGAAGAAATATCAAACGATAAACTATAATCAGGATGAGTACGAGAAGAAAGACCAAGTTTTTCATGAGAAACACACGAATTATTAGTTTGCCGTAGTTCCAGTTGAAAACTTGTTTCTTCCCATGTATTTCTTAAATTTACCATAGGTTCATTTAAGACTTCAGTATTATTTACTGAAATACTAACAGTGGAATGTTTGCCATTATTAAAACTGTAACCAATATTGTAACACATAATATCATATTTTTTATAAGCTTCCATGACATAACTCACATCTTGTTCCTTGATTTCCAGAACCCAGCCTAATTCTTCATTAAATAATGTAGACAACACATTACCTTTACTGCTAAAATTAACTTTGACACCACAGTTGCCAGCAAAAGCCATTTCTAAAAGGCATACAATTAGACCTCCATCACTTATATCATGTCCAGCTGTTATTTTGTGTTGTTCAATAAGTTCTTGGGTGACATTAAACGAATCTTTTAAATTTTTCGGATTTTCTACATCTGGAACTTCATTTTCAGCACCAAGTTGGTTGAAGCATTGAGCCAATGCTGTTCCTCCAAGTCTTGACTTTCCATTTGATAAATCAATAAAAATCAAAGCTCCCTTCTCATTTGGGCATTTTAAATCAGGTGTAACTGTTAATCTAATATCAGTACAAGGTGCATAAGCAGATATCACTAAAGTTCCAGGTGCTTTAATAGTTTCCGTGCCAACGCGAGCAGCCATACTCAAAGAATCTTTACCTCCATCAATAGCAATCCCAAGTTTTGACATCAGTGAACACATTGCTCTGCAGGCATCATATAAGGCAGCTCCTTCTCCAGGTAACTTAGCAGCCCACATCCAATTGCCACTGCACTTAATATCTTCTAGTGAAGATAATTTAGCAAAAACTATGTTAGTTAAAGCTTCAGCAACGGACATTCTGGCTCCAGCACTAGGATTAAGAAGACCTTTAATAGGCTGTTCTCCAATAGAAGTTGCACTTCCAACAGTGTCAAAATAAGACAAAGCAATAACTGCAACATCAGCTAAAGGTGTATGCAAAGGTCCAACACATTGCTGTTGAGCTATTAGTCCAGTAACACTACGATCTACCTTGTTAGTAAGGTACCTTTTGCTGGCAACAGAAGGCAAGCGCAACACTCTATCCAGAGCTTCTGTTACAGTTAAGTTTGATGGTAATTTCAAAGGACTTTCTTTAGGCTTTATTCTCTTTAAATCAAATTCTTTAGCTGGAACTGATCCTAACACAGTTGACAATTTTAGATCAACTGGATGGCGGGGTACATTGACACCTTTTTTTTCAATCAAAACAATATTACCAGTTCCAGTAACCTTGCCAACAAAGCTCACAGGACACTTTTCACGGTCAGCAATGTTTTGCAAAATACCTTGATCTTTTGTATGAACTAAAATGGCATTACTTTCCTGATATTCAGCTCCCCATAGTTCCAGAGTACTTATAGTAGGATCACCTAACTGAAATTCTTCTGCATATATATCTGCTCCAACACCTTCTACAATTTCCTTAAGAACATTTCCATTCCCACCAGCACCTTGGTCATGTATACTAGCTATAATATTTCTGTCACCTCTCTCAATACATGCTCTAACAACACGGTTTAACTTTTGCTCCATTTCTGGATCACCTCGTTGTACTGCTCCAAAATCAAGCTCTTCTTTTTGGTCCCCTTGAACATGAACAGAAGATGCTGCACCACCACCAAGCCCTATTCTATAAACAGGACCACCAATTTTAACAACAAGCATTTCCAATTCAGGATCTTTCTTTTTTATTTGTTTTTCATCAATGCTTCCAATACCACCAGTGAACATTATTGGTTTGATATACTCACGTCTTTCTCCATTACTTAGTTTCATGCCAAAGGATCGAGCAAAACCAAGAATAATAGGCTCACCAAATTTGTTACCATAATCAGAAGCACCATTACTTGCTTCAACAGCTATATCCACAGGTAAAGCAAAGTTAGAGGGATAAGTAAATGTATTATCTTCCCATGGCAAATTATAACCAGGTATATTTAAGTTACCAAAGCTATAGGCAGCTGTGCCTGCAATCACATGGGCTCCTCTTCCAGCAGCTTGAACATCTCGTATTCTACCACCAGTACCAGTAGCAGCCCCACTAAATGGAGCAACTCCTGTGGGAAAGTTGTGTGTTTCAGCAGTAAATATTATATGCCTAACTCCAGGTTTAGTTTTGAAATAACTAGGTTGGTCAGAATCCACTGGCAAAAACACAGAAACATTATATCCTTGAATAGCACTACTATTATCAGAAAACTTAATGACATTATTTTGATGAGAATTATTTTGAGTTTTCATAATCATTTGAAATAAATTTTCTTTCATAGGTATATTATCAATTGTCATTTTACCTTTAAAAAACCAATGTCGACTATGTTCACTGTTGGATTGGGCCAAGTCAAAGCACTCAACAGTAGTTGGGTTTTTCTTCAGCTCCTCACAAAATATTCGAGTGTAGAAATCTAAATCCCAGTCATCCATAGCCAAACCTAATTTATTGCTAATCTCTTCTAATGCTTTTCTACCACGACCCAAGATATCAACTTCTTGCCATGGGTCAGGAATGAAGTCAATTTCAAAACTAGTCAATGGATTTTCATACACACATTCTGTCATACGATCATGTAGCAACGTTGTAACAAGGTTTCTTGTTTCATTTGAATAATCATTTTCAGTTTGGATTCGGTATCTAACCGATCGCTCAATTCTACTGACTGGCAAGCCGATTGATTTACATATAGAAACAGCATTTGTAGAAAATGGCGTAGAAAAATTCAATCTCGGTCCAATTTCCAAATAGAAGCACCTTCCGTCGGTATTTAACAACTGATGGAAAGAACTTGCCTCCGATATATTGTTTCCGAAAGATTTCAGTATCCAAGTCAGTCGAGATATTTCATTTTCAGTCAAATCCTTGTCTGTCTGCACATAATAGCAATATTCAGATTCAATATTCTGTATTTTCACATCTTTAAGATTTTCATTCAGTTGATTTTGCCGCGCTTTCAACTTATAATCGGACAAGCCAGGTGTTAAAAAATAACGAAGCAACATTTTATTCTAAACTCAGAAGTATACCGAAAGCAAAAGGCAACTGAATACTACCGAAATTAAAGATACTACTTTTGACACAAAATTTTTGCATTTAGTGAACTTTATACTTACACGTGACTGAGATAACATTTTTTCAGATTAGATAAATACGTTTTTTTTTAAATTTTAACAACCTGCAACCCTCTATCTATATTTACTTTAACATTAACAAATTTAATGCTATAAATAATAGGATAAATAAAATGCAAATACACCACTCAATATGATAAAAATATTTAAATTTAAAATTAAAGACAGGTAAATTCAAAAATCAAATTAACTGGTTCGCCACCTTAGAGGATTTTTCAATATTAACATCAATAGAGCTGATAAGCTAGTCTTACCATTCCTTCTTTATTTGAACTTGGAAATGGAAGACAGTTGATAAAGTGAAACAATAGGAACAGACGTAATGTCGAAGTATGTTTACATTGTAGTTTGAAACTATGAAATTATACAGTCACAATAATAATCATAACGTATGAAAATTTTGATATAATGCAGTTGTTAATTAATATTTTGGAAAAAATGCCACTTTAGAGCGCCTTTTTATATATTTTTTTGCCGGTGGTGATAAATATACACAAAAATAGGTATAAGTGCAGGGTAAAACATAAGTAATGAATTTTATAAGAGTACAAAACACAATAGGAAACTTTTATGTATGATATTAAAAGTCAGATAAAGAGTCAAATTTCATTTACAAAGTAAGCTGCAGCTAAACTAAAATTTTCTAGATGAAGTTATTTTTGAAATTTAACTATGACAGGCTAAATTATACTATAAATAATTGTAATTGCTGAAGTGGATAAAATGTGTTACAGAATGTACAAATACTTCAAATTCTTGGATTTTCCAGTCGTTATATATTATAATGTGAGTGCTTAGTTATCCACTTATTATGAATGGAAATGAGTTTTTAGAATTAGATTTGTGACAATAATCCTAGTACCTGTAACGCGATAAATTTGGCAACATTAAGATTTGTTTTGCATGCTTTTGTATTTACATTTTGAGATTCAAAATTTTTTTGATTATGAAACACTTGAATGCTGAGGGTTATGAATCACTTTAATTTCGCTGTTGGCAATATTTTTGAAAACCACACCAAACGCGTTATGTATTCTTGGATTTTACTATATTTATGATTAATATAATATTAATGCTTTATGCAATGTATTATAGTTGTTATAATATATTTTTAATAAAGAAAAGAATCACGAGTGGCTATTTTATATTCACAATATTATTCAAACATATACTATGAGCTTACACAGAAAAGGTCCCAGAACACAAAAGGACTTAATATGTTAGATAATTTTGGGATTTTAAAAAAGGTATCATAAAAGGATATGTAAAACTACATTAAGGAAAATATCAATACAAATTAAACGTAGAAAAAGAAAAGCTTTTGGATAAAACTATTGAAACTTTTAAATAAATTTTTTCACCTCTAATGCTGCATAATAAAGAATTCTAGTTTTCTTAAAATTTAGCACACGTTTTAAAATGTGTTTGACAAATTTATTTGATGTTCTTAATGCTAAAATGTTTTGAAATTTTCTTAGGTATGTTTTCTGACATTTTGTCATATTTTACCCTTATTATTAATTTTTTTACTATGCATTACCAATTTATTTTATCACTTCAGTATACATTGATCTTGATATGATTCTGGCTACAAGTTATATTTTCATATTATCTATTGCTAAAAAAATTAATAGTTATATGAGAATTTTGGGAGCCTTTAAAATTCTTAATACCAAAATATTAATGTAATCATAAGTGATCAGAGAAATTTTCTTATTTCTATGGACATAAATATTTGCCAATGAATCTATTTTTATTAGCATTTGCAACCTTATTTTTTTGATCAAATTAAATCAATAGTTTTTCAGAAATAAATCATTGTTGTTATTAGATACTGTTAATTTATATTTTTCATTTTACCAGTATAGCTGGTAATGTTACCAAATTTACCTAATATAACAAAATATTACAAATTGCTGCTTTTACCAATTATTTTTTAACTTCTTTTAATCTCTTACAAATATTTTAAATAATAAAAAAAGTAATGCATTTAAAATTATTTTTTTCAAATTAGAGTTATAATTTACTCATTTTCTGTTTCCTTGAACTGTTACCAAAAATGTTTAGATGGCAATAAGAGGATATGGAATAATATTAATTCAAGTTACATTTGTCTTCTATCTAATATGTCTACAAGTTTTTTTTTATAAATAAATGACCAGTTTTTTATGAGAATAAGCAATTTTCTGTAAAAAAATAATTTCTGTATTTTTAAAAAGAATCAGTTAATGAACATTTATGTCAATTTACTGAATAAGTAATAAATTAAGGATAAATTATAATGTAATTTAGATAAATAATATTTGCATGTTAACTAAGTGGAATATAAATAAGTTAAATAACTATTTTACAGTAATTTAATTTTCTAATAAGTATGTGCAATGCTTTGATTTTTATATATATGTTGGGGATAGAGTTTTTCCTTGGTCACACTTTTATTTAAGTATGTATAAGCTTCAGAACTGTTGAGAATTTATTATTTTTATTCTTCATAATCTACTAAATTTTAATTAATTTAAAACTACTAAATTTTAATTATTTTTATTTATTTAAAATCTATTTTTTAAAGGTTTTTTATTATTATTTTATAAATTGCTCATAGTTTTTTATGAGTAATTTTTTATTATGAGTAAAATTTTATAAATTTAAATTAGATATTTTTTATTATTAAAGTAATTATTAATTATTTAAACAGGGCTTGGAATTATTCTTTTAAATTATAATGCATTTAATTAATTAATTTAAATTTGTTTTTAGATAATGAGAAAACAATTTTATTTAAGTAATTAGAAACTTAATAACATTTTTTTAGGCATTGTGATAATTTATTTTTTAAACTATTTGGATTACATTTTTAAAGTTATTTACTGTATTATAATATTATTTTATCTGTAACTTTTAAAGCCATTGTTAAATTTATATTAATATATCATCCCTTTTTATATAGAATTTAAATCAAATGCAATAGCTTCTTGAAAATTGAAAATGAGCTCCTCTGCAGTTGAGGACAAACCAGATTCAGCTACAATTTTGACTCTGGCCAAATCAGTCACATCTGATGAATTATGTCCAAAATCTTCTGAAAATGAAGAAACTACTGGTGATGCTGTGAAAGCTGAAGAAAAATTGCCGAAAGTGTTTCATGAAGCGCGACACTCAATCGGGTCTTATGAAGTTAACATAAAAGAGAAAGTTATGGGTGCCTCTACCAGTTTAGGAGTTGGTGGTGGAAGAAGCAATCGCCCCAGCATGAGTGAAAACACATTGGCAAAATCTCAGTCAGAGATTCAAGTCAATCACACCAACTCTTTATCTGTGAGTCAGACGAGTAAAAATAGTATAATGACATTCTCCAGTTCTGGCACTTTTTATGGGCATTCGAGGAAAAAAGCAGAAGTTAGAATACCACCAAAACCTGTACAGTCATCCACTGGAAAAGGTATTAGAAAGAAAGCTTTTGTTTCAAACTTACTATTTTTACATTTAAGTATGCTCATACATAATTTTATGAAGTTATATTTTAATATAATTGTATATTTTTCAATTAAGAATAAATATTAGTTTACACAGTAATTAACTAGATTATTTTTAATTAAATTTCTTTTTTAATTCAGTAGGTAAGTTACTATTTAAATGTTTTCAGTAATTTAATACTAGTTGAACCATATTTAAGTTTGGTGATCTGTTAAGGTGTTTGAGTAAGTGAGATATTTTAAATTTTTAAATACTACCCCCCCCCTCCCATTGAATGAAGTATTGCTGTTGTATTGAATATGCTTTGAAGTATCTTAAAAGAATGGAGACTTTAATCTATGTATAAATCTAGACTCCAAGTAACGGATTTGGCCTTACAAAACATAAATGTTGTGTTTTCATAAAAGAAATGTATGTCAATGAATCATTACTCATGCATAGAAATTTTGGGAAAAACTTTTCTTATATTTGTGCTAAGAAAAAAAATTATGTAGTACAACTAAATGATTAGGAAAAATGGGAAATTTTTTTATATTAACAGTAATGTTAAATTCTCTAAACAAAAGATTTCTTACACCAAAATAAAAAATTAAATTAATAGATTCTATAATAAAGATAATATTTTATATATTATTAGATTATGGAACAAAAAGTAAACTATATTATTTAGGAAAAGTTTTAAATGTCTGTATCATTTAGTTCTTTTATTTACTATCAATGTAACATAAGTTAGTATAACTTTTACTGGCATTATTTTTGTTGGTTGCAAATTTTATGGAAAAAGTTATAAATTATGAATTGAATTGTTACTGCACGTATAAGTTATCTCTTAAAAATGATAAATCAATAATATTTAAGACATCCAATTATAAGGCACTTTTAATATTTGCTATTGAAAAAAAAATACAATATCTTTGAAAATATAAACAAATACTTTTTAATTTTAGATTTCTTTCTTTTAATTATATGTAGTGAATTAGGGCTTAAAAATAATGGATTTTAAAGTCTTCATATTTTCATAATTCATTATATAATTTTTAACATCACTTGAATAGTTAATTTAAAAAATGTTAATATACAGTTTAAAATTGAAAATAGTATTTCTAAAAAAATTACCATTAATGTTTGCTATATTTTGCTTTTATTAAAAATAATTCTTATACCACTTGAACCAGTGGAAACTCAGTGAACCCTGTGCGGCAATAGTGCATGAAACAATGCAATATTTGTCACCTCTGTCGGAGAGCGGCTGCAGTATCCCTGCCTGTTGAGTTAAAGTACACACTATGATGACTTTATGGCATATGGCTCAATGAGTTTCTTTCAATTCAATGAAAAAGGAGTGAGTTGCAGCGATGATATTATGCCATGCAATTTTGTATTCTACTTGTGTACCAATCCTATTGTCTGGCTTAAATATCAAAAATACACTATCATTTAAAAATAATTTAACAATAGTGTATTTTTGTTACTAAGCTAGACAATATTGAGGAAAACTCATTTTAAATATTTGTATATTTATAAGATTTTTCATACATAAAAATACTTGTATTAGAAGGCAGTTTTTTTAATAGTTTTAAATAAATTAAAATTGTAATAAAAAAATTCAGATAGTATACTTTGGTGAAATTAATATGAAACATATTTAACTGATCATTTTAAATTGTTTCACTCTTGGACATATCAGTATTTTCAACAGTTTTTATTGAAGGACACAAAATGAACATTCATGGGTATTTGTAATAAATAAATAAATATATTTGTAACAATAGGAGTAGATATTAACCTAGAAAATATCTAAACAAGAGATTTTGATAGATTTAAAATAAAACATTGATTATATTTTAATGTAGAATATACAATTTTGTTTAACTCATTTATGATATTTTTTTCAGTAATTTTATATCAAAAGCAAGAAAATTAACTTAACTATGAATGTTCTTGAAATTTTTTAAAAGAAATATTTGCAAATCTAAGAGTGATAAAAGAAACAAGTTAAATTTTTTTGGTAACAAATGTATTAAATTTATTATTGTGATAAGATTAAAAATTTAGTTGAATTATCAGATACACAAGTGTTTCTATGTCATTGTATTTTTTTAAATATTTGTTTGACTCTCCATTTCAATATTTATGCACTTAATCACAAAAATAAAATGTTCACAAAAGATAAAGGTTTATTATTTTATTTTACATATTATATGCATCAGAGTTCGCTTTTACCAAAATTCTTTTTAAATCTCCTCTATCTTTGTCAGAAGCACACATAAGCCATTTCTTAGTATATTGCTGTACATCAATATCTGTAATACAGCTGCCATGGCATTGAGTAGAAGCTACAAATATAAAAAAAGTAATATCAGAAATAAAGTAAGTTTAACTCTTCAAGTATTTTTATTTGATACTATTAACATTAAATTGCTTCTGAATAAATTCCGTCTAATCTGACAAAATAATTTTAAACATTATACTGAAATATCTTGCAAATGTAAAATTGTTAAAGGATTATTAAAATTACGATTTAAATTTAGAATGAAAAAATTAGAAATTTTATTTATATAATCCAATTAACATTTTGATCTCATGGTAAACTTCACATTTAGAAAATTTATATGCATACAAATACATAAATGAAAAATAAAAACTATCCATTAATATTTCATACTAAGTTACGCACACAATATAAACTGAAATTTGCATGCAGTAAACAAAGGATAACAGAAACAAAAGAAATATTATGTTCTTATGATTTGTTACGATGGATGTGATTCTGAAATATTTAGTTTAAATTGAATTTAGTAAAAATAAATTTTTACATTTGAATTTAATGATGCTTTTGAATATCACTATAACTTTTAACTTTGGGAAATTAACCTTAGAAAGCTTGAAAATAAAATTCCAATATGTTACCAAATTTATAACATTCTAAAGGTTGGAAAATGGATGTTTTACCCTTCTACTCCCTTTCCAGTTATGCTGCTTTGATAAATCATTTGTCATTACTTCCATCCAAATTCATCTAATATCATCAATTGAGCTTGTGCTACCTTTATTAGTCAAAACACACAGTCAGCTGAAAATAATAACAAATTATTAGAAAGATCAACTTAACTTTAAGTTCCCCAACCCTAACAACCATGTTAATGCTTATTTATTTATCAACTAAATTAATTTATATAAGAAATAAATGGTTATTTTTTATTCCATTTTTAATATTTATTTTTTATTCAAAGAGTTTGAATTGTTTTGAAATATCCATTTTGTCAGGAAAAATTCTAAGAAAGATAAAAACCAAACCAGATTTCTGGAATTATTTCTTTTAAAAATATTTATTACAGTAAAAATTTACATTAAATATAATTTTTGCAGCAATATTTGTAAATACATTCTTCAATATCTACCAGTTTAAATGATGTAATTTGCACATTGTATGATTTGTATATGGTTTGATTATTTTTTATATTAATATTTGTAATATTATTTTGTTACTATATTCTACAATATTTCTCTCTACAAATTGTTTTTTAATATACAAAAATAAAATTATAAAATGTGAAATTATTATTAAAATTGAATTACAAAAATGGATTTTATAAAAAAAAGGCTTATGGAAATTGGGTTTAAAAAGAGAAAAAAAATCTCTTAGCCTTTTTTAATATGAGATTTATAGACACATAGAATTTTGTATTATTAAATGTAATGTAAAATTTATGATGAACGTAGCAATAGATATGGAATATAACAAAATTATGTCCAGCGAATAACTTAGCAGGAAAACAGGCAATGAAAAGAAACGTTCAACCAATTTTTACTGAGGTTTTTGAAATCTTCTAATTCTAGTCAAAATCTGAGACCAGTAGCAAACTTCTCCATCTATCCAATTTTATGTATTTCTTCCATCTATATGATTTTATGTCCATTCTTCAATAAATTCTGTAATTAGAAAGCTATGAGAAAACATTTAATTAAATTAAATTAATTTTATACTTTTCAAGTTTATATTAAAATAATGAGTAAGTCTTCCTCGAATAAAATATTTGTTACAATCTAGAGACTTTTTTTTATTTGGCGCAATTTCCCATTTATTGTGGTTTCAGGGCTTATATTTTTTTTACTGTATAGATATATAGATTGTTATCAGTCATTTTGTGGGTCTTTTTACCTCTCATTTTGTGTTTATTTTTTTTTATTTACCGAAACTCATTCTATAAAAACAAGGATTAACTTTGAAGCCTAGATACTTGATAAAATCATGAAAAACCTTCCATTTGTTATGTAACATGCAAGTTTTTGTGATGTCTAGCTCAAGGCAATTTTAATCATTTTTTATGCAGAGAAGAATGATAAGTTTCAAACATAATCTTATTCTTTAACTTATTAATCTTTAAATGCTGGAGGTATTATTTCATGAGAATGATAACTAATGATTAGGAAATTAAAGTATGGAATTCATATTTGTAATTTGGAGAGCTGCTTTTAAAAATTTATTTTTATAATTATCAATTCAAGTCAAGAAATTATTGATACACATTATTTTTCTAATTTTATGTTCAAGCATTTTTTGCATACTGATGGGAATTTTGTAATCAAGCAAACACTTGACATGCCAACTATAGAAGATTATTCAGTTCAAATCTATTTTTCATAATGTATACAAAGTTAAATATACTTACAATTTAAACATAAGTTAATGTTTTCTTATCACAATAAAGTTTTGATCATTTTTAAGATCTGCACACACAGACATTTTTTACCTGTTAACCAATTTTGTTAGGAATTATAACACAACCCACTTAAGAATTAACTTCTCCAGCTTATAAAATACCAGTACTTAAAACAATATTTTTATAATACTTTTCCACTATACCCCATCAATAATCGGGGGAAATTGTATATTATTGTGCTAAATATTCAATTTCCAATGTGTATTACTTAAAAAGGTTTATACTTTTAGAAAATACTAAATGTAATGCAAAAAATGTAAATTTTATTTATATTTTTTGCAACATGAGGGCTAATGAGGCAAATTTAATCTATACAGGAAATTGATTTCGACAACAGGGGATTAATTTCAATGTTCACAACAAATAGGCCAAAGATAAAATTAATTTGTATCAAAATTAATTATCACATGAATATAATTAAATTTCAAATATAAATGAATAGTTAAAATTTAAGTTTTATTAAAATGTACATTTATTACATTTATATAATCTCCATTTATTACATTTATAAAATGTACATAAATTACTTATATACATTTGCTACTTATCAACTTATAAAAAAATCCTTTCACTAAAATAACGTATTTATTCTGATTTTTATCAGTAAGATGTTACATTAGCTAAGATTTTAAGAAAATTATTCCTTTTGGATTAAGATTTCTGAATTTATTTGAAAATGCTAACTTATTCATGGCCAAACTTCACATATTAATGCTAGTAACAAAATAGAAATCTAATAAAAAATAATACACATCAAAAACATAATAAATTATCAATATAGCACTATAGGGTTGCAATCATAATAGATGAAATAATTATCATAATAGATAAAATCCAAGGATAACTCACACCCTTGGCAACAAACTGAAAAAAGCCATCATAATAATCATAGATTATTAATATTATGGATTCAATATTAAAAACAATGAACAAACTAAAGCAAAATTTCAAACTTTCATGTTATTTAAAATAGATTATTATTTGTAATATTTATTCTGACTTAATTTTACAAACACAAAATAAAAATTAACTTTATAACAAATAATGTTACATATGAACATCTTAAAGATATGTACCTTTTATTTATTTAAAATAATTCATTGTACCTACCATAATATTCTGTTAAAAAAAGTTATAAATAATTATAAGTAACATTAAATAAACATAGAGAAAAAGTAAATAACACGGTGTTTTTCAAATATAGCCACCATAGATGTGTAGACCTATTAATAAGTCTGCCCATGATACTATTTCCATCAATCTCAATTGTAAATGCTATGGCCACTGTCCAACAACTATTCTATCAGCAGCTGGCAATGGTATTGTGCATAATATGCAGTAGAAAAACCACTGACTGTTTCATGTAAAAAATTTTATGTGTGTCAAGTAAGTTACCAATGAAACCGGTGAATGGCCATTGTAATACCATTGAGCCTCTGCTACTAGGCTTATAATTTAAGTGTATAGATCAGTTTCACATTTATTAATTACTTTTACAATTTTTTATTGCTTTAATACTTATTTTGTTATTGTAAGAAATATTGTTAGTAAATAATTTGACTTAATTATAATATTTTTCTGAATAAGAAACATTTGATTTTGATAAATATTTTGATTTAGAATTTTATTTATGTTCTCTCTAATATAATTTGCTTTTTTGGAGTTTTTACAGTATACATAAATTATCTTATTTAGAAATACATATTTTATAATCATTAAAAAGCTGTTATAAAAAATTATTTTATGACTTTCAATTAATTTGAATTTTTTTACAGATATAACTGATTTTCGACAAATGGAACAAGGACTTCTGCAGTTACTTGAAGATTTTCACTGTGGAAAATTAGAAGGATTTGGTACATTGAAGTTTGTTAGATTTTAATGGATACTTTTTATTTCATTATCTCTTACATAAATAGTTCATCAGTAAAATAGTTAATGTCTTTGCATCGATAATGAATTGATATAATTCATTGCTAATATTGCATTCCCAAGATAAAGTTATTTTATCCTTAAAATTTTTTATATAAAATTTTATATAACTTAAAGTTAAAATTTTACTATTACTGTTCTTATATTAACTTGATATAGTTTTTAAAACATTTATATCTTACTAATTATATACTTATTTAATCACAAGTGTATATTTGAATTAAAATTTTTAAAATATAACAATAAGTAGATAGTTTTATTATAAAAACCAAACATTTTGCTATTAGAAATTAATTAATGTGCATTTTTTGTATTATTTTTTATGAATCTAACTTACTTCATTACTAGATATTATGTAATTTGTTAATTTAAAATGCAGGTCGAAACTGCACTTTTGAAAAAATGGAAAATGTAAGAGAGCAGCAAGAAAAACTTGCACGACTCCATTTTGATTTGAATGCTCAGCAAGAAATTTGTGGGTAAAGCTTAATTTCATGATTATCATAGATGGATTCATACATTTTTTCTTTCATTGTGCATTATATCTAGGTAGATAAATGATTTTAATGCAAAGTAGGCTCTGCATTTAGAAACTTGATATCTTTCATTTCCTTTATTAATAAGCACTTGTAATTCATAACAATAAATAAAGCAAATTCATTTATTATTTATATTGAGTTTTAAAAATTATAAAATTTAATGGACTGATATATAATGGGTGACTTGTGTTAAGTATACGAATTACAAAAAACAATAATCTATAACCTAATGTACCATCAAAATGTTAAGCTTTTACTTAATGTTATAAGAATGGTTGAACTAGGAGTAGTAAAAATATTAGTTTCTGTAATTTTATTCAATCAATATTTTCCCCAAAGAAAGTAAAAACTTTAATTTTTAATTTAAAGTTTTTAACAAAATTTAATATTGAAGTTTACATGTGTATATATTTAACAAACTATATTTAGACACCTATCCAAACAAACCAATTTTTGGTGTCACAACACATGTTTACCATCATTACATAAAGTATGAAAAATGATGCTGTAGGCATACACTCAATAGGATGCCATGTAGATAGAGGTTTTATATTTCAAGAATGGTGTGAGTCTTTATTTCTTACTAAAAGGTATGATCCATATGTAGCATTTTCCAAGAACTGAATACTAAAAACTGACATTGACTTTTATGGTTTGATAGTATAAAGTTTGCAAAGATTGTTGGATTGTAGTACAAATCTGATGATTCAAACAATAGGATTTGTACATTTTATCTGATAAAGGTTTATTTTGTGTCATTTTGAGGTTTACATTTAGTGTAAAAGTTTAGTCAGTGGAAGAAAATATTTATCAGCATATGATAAATGGTAATGAATATGCCTCAAAGGATTACTACTGTAAATGCCAATATTGGAGGTACCACCACTTATTAGTGATGAATAAATATAATGTTGTTTTTTCCATAGTGCCCAATTGCTAATTGACTAGTAATATTTTTATGTATGTTTATGTTTATATAGATGTCTGCATTATACTTATTATTTAATTTGATTTATTCTGCATTATATTTATCTGTTCAGTGCTTAGCTCTGTGTTCATTATATCATTAATACTGCTCCAAAAATAATTTTATTTAATTTTTTGGAACAAAAATATTGAATGGAATGTTTATCCTTTAATATACATGTTTTATAGAAGAATAGAGAGGGAGTATGATGATTTCTATTTTTATTCTTACTACTAGTTAAACAAGGAAATTCTTGTTTCTTAAATAATGCATCAGTGTTTGCTAGCATTGTGTTGATATTAATATATCTTGAATAAAAATGTCATTTTTAATAACATTAAATGTACAGTTAAATTTTTGTTGCTTAAAATGAAGACATGTTTAAAAATGTTCTTTTATGGTTGCCTTCAAATTTAAATATAATTTTAGAGTATGACCTATTTTCAGTGTTGTTTAGTTACATATGAGATATAAAAAATGCTTCTAAATTAATTTTTATAAGTATCTTATTATTATGTGAGCATTTGTAACAATTATAATTTTTTAAAACAGAAACTAACAATTTACTTCATTGTTACTGTTATTTTTTCTACAAAAAGTACTATTCATTTCACCAATGTTTTTAAATATTAAAATATTTAATGAAATTAAATAAAATTTTATTCTATTTTTACAAGTTTTTATAATGGTAAATATTTTTATTTATTTTTAACTATTACCAAAATTTAGTTTACTTACTTTTAAAATCATGTATTTGTTTAATTTTTATTCCAAGATGATACATGAATAAAAAATATGTCAACAGAGCAATATGAGATTTAGTTTAGTACATTTAAGCATCAAGTTAAAAGCTAAGAGATTGCAGGTTCTCACCAATATACCAAGAGAAATTTAAATTAGTAATTTATGTAAGCCAATAATTTTTAAACATTAGTTGATATCAGAATTTAGTATTTATTAAAGTTACATAGGTAAGAAATATTTTTGGCTGATAAACATTGAGCTGAATGTGATGAAACATTTTTTATTTATATATTTAAGAATAAATTTGCATTACTTAGATCACTTATGTAAAATGTTAAAAATTAATGCAATATAATAATTGCTTTCCTGCCATTTTGTTGTATACTCATTCGTTTCAAAACCATATTATTTAAGTCTTGCTTTTAAAAATCCTCAAAATCTCTTGGAATCATGATTGCAAATCACAAAGTTCTTTTATTAAGGGTTTTATGATGAATGAAGATATAAAAGTATGAATTCCTTAACAAATACAGCAACATTCTTTGATAAAGATGGAAAACTGTAATTGAGAGTTATCTTTAAATTTACTTACTTTATAATTTATCATTTTTTTTATCAATTTTATTCTCTTCACTTTGCCTATAGAAAATTTATATTTATACATTATTAAATTGCATGAATATGTTATGCCCGATATTTGGTTTTTACAATGCTTAGAAAAAAGGAATTTGTTTTATAAATTCTCTTTCCTCAAGATCTCTCTGTTGTGCTTATCATATGTTCCTTCTTCTATCCACACAATCTTTTTTCAAATAAAAGGAAAAAATAACACCACCTAATCCATTGCAAATATCTTAATATATTGGTTCCTGTGATAAGTAGCTTATAATTGGCAACATAATCATTGAAATCAAGTGTTATCAATTCTCAGAAGAATTTCAGGGTTGTAACATTGGTTGAAGTTTGCATTGGGTATCAGCTTAGATGGGATGTTGAAAAAAGATCAATTTTATTTTAATAAACCTTTTTGCTCCATAAAATGATTCATCAGATAATTAACACTGTCATTTTTCACATTCTTTAATAATTGTATTTTTTAATGCCAGATTATGAACAGTTACAGCAAAAAAGTAAGAGTAAAAAATGAAAAATACAGAATGCAACAAATAAAAACAGCCTCAACAGAGTCCATTAATCTAACATGTCTTTTGTCTCTCTATAATGTTCTGCAAGAAAAGTCCTACACAGAGCAAGATAGTGAAGAAGATGCAGAGAATCCATCATTCCTCGAGAATTACACTGACTGCATATTGGAAAAGGAACAATTTTGAATCCATAGAGATGATTTTGAAAGCAGTCATGTCCAATAGCTAGGCGGAATTCAGTGACTACTCTAAGCCTTGGGCCATTACACAAAGTTTGGATAGCATTCTTCCAGGACTTATAAGAAATATGATGATAGAGTTCTTACTGAGCATATACTTTTTCATCGATCTTTTAATAACATTTTTAATAGTATGCAAAGACATGGGACAAGAAATATTCTGTGATATTAAAGCCTCTTTTTTAGCCAGGAGGTCAGCTTTTTCATTACCAGAACCCACTGGAAGACTAGTTTTCTCTAGTAATTTTATTAATATGATGCTGAAATAGTTTAGTTTTATATGTTTGTGTAAAAGTTTTGTATTAATATGTTGCTGCTGTGTAGAAGAAATGTTTTCTTTGATGCAGCTTACTTATTTATTTATTTTTTTAAACTCCATTATGCTTTCCTAGCCTTTTCATCTCTTCTATCACCATTTTGCTCTTACTTATTTTATAAAACAAGAGGACATGTGCAGTATGAATATTTAATATAGTCTGAGAATATAGTCTATAATATATTCTGAGAAAATATTTTAAAAAGTGGGTTGTGTGAATGTATATTGTACACTGTACAATCTAACATTATCTCTATCTGTGTGCAAACTGCAGCATTGGCTCAAGGCATGAACCCAATGAGAATTCTTGAATAAGGAAAAAAATTGAATACACCAGTATCAAGGTACATGTTACTGACAAAGCATAAAGCAGTTAAAATATAAAATTATATTAAAACTCATATATTCAGGTGTACCATTTACTAGGAAATTTAATCCATAATTGTGGGATTTGTGAAAATGATAACATGTCAAAAATCTACATCCAAGCCATTTAAACTCTTTTCCTTATTACTTCCTTAAATATGTATTGCTCTAATAGTATTAAAAGACAATACATTGCTTAAATTTAAAATTTACTTCAATTAAAAAAAATCATTCAACAAAAAAAATTGTATATAAATTATATGGTAATTCATGCACCAAAAAATTTAAAATGCTATTAAGGAAGTGTAATTATAAAATATGATTCTTTTATGCAAACACATAAACAATTTGAATGTTATCTGTGCAGCACAATAATTTTACCATTAGTTGCCTATGATAATTTATAATAAAATAAATAAATTGAAGAAAATCTAAGAAATAAAATGTAATTTCTTATTACAATTTTATCTTTGTTGCCTATTAACAAATTAAGTCTCTTTTGGATATGATAATTTAGGAAATAAATATCCTATGCATAAAAGATTTTTTAAAGATTTCTTATGTCTTAAAACATTTAGCACAATATTAATTTTTAAAAAAGATTTAATGAATTTAGTTAAAAAAAATATTTTTGTTAATCTTTTTTGTTCTTTTTATTACACATTAAGCTTATTTAGCTGATAAATTAGTAAAAATATATTCCAAAGTGAGAATTTAATAAAAGTGAATTATCATTGAAGATATCTCATAATAATTGATCTCAATAATGAGCAAATTTGAGATTTAAATTTTGATATTGAGTGATTTTTCACTAAAATGCAAACTAGTATTTTTTGTAGTTCTCTCTTGTCACAGATTCAAGTTTGATAAGTAAAAGTAAATTTACTGTAGGATTTCATGCTTGATTGAAATTTAGTTTGAAAAATTCAAAATTTTATAACTTCTGGACAACATATAACTTGCATGGAATGAAACATTTCTAGAGAAAATCCGGTTGTAAATAAAACAATTTATCAATTATGCAGACAGTTTCTGAAGTAAGATAAAAGAATATGGAGAGATCTTTTAAAAAATTCTCCTCTAGAGATCACTATATTAAATAGAATCTTCCATTTTGGTATCATGGAAAACATTGGCAAAAAGCATTTTTGTATAATTAATTATCAAATTATAATTGTGTACTAATTAGGTGTTTAATCAACTGGAATAATATTAATTCATTTCATAGTTAAGATATTAACAATTATAAATTATACTTTTTGGGAGAAATTTTATGGGGTGGGCCCCATAAAACAAATTACTATCGATTCTATGTGATATTGTTTTTTTTTCTGCTCATTTTAATACATACCTTGCAGAAAAGTAAGTTTTTAATAAATGATTTTATTTGTACTGAAATAATAAGTGCCTTTTATTTTTTGGCTGTGATAACAACTGAACAGTTTGCATTCCTGTGAACAGTTCGAATCCCACCTTGAACGTGGATATTAGTTCAAAATCCACTTTAAACTAAGTATTTCTAATTAATTATGTACAAAAAATAACTGTTGAGTGACAAAATCACTGATTTATGATTTTTTATTTCTTGAAATAATTTTAAATATTTGTATTTCAACAATGGTTCAGAATTGCTCCATATTTTAGAATTCTAATTATAGTATTTTACTAAATTAAAATTTTTTTCTTATATTTTACTTTAACTCTATTAACAGGCAGCATACTGATGAAGGAATAAGTATGGCTAAAGGAAATCTTTCAAAATTAATGGAAAATGTAAGTTTTACATTAATATATATGATATCATTTTTTAAATATGTTTAATATAAGTTTTCTCTATTCCTTTTTTTAAAAAATAGAACTAATAGTAAAATAATTTAATATATTTATTCATTAAATTTTGAAAACATAAAAAGGTTCTAGAATTTAATATATTTTTTAAATATCTACAAATTTTATATGCAAAGAAAAAAGTATGAATTTTTTAATGGTCATATTTTTCATGAAATTAATTATTAAATATTGCATCATGATATTTTTTAAGTAATGGGGACTTTATTTCTTAAACTATGTTCTATAAACTATATTTTACTGTGTAAATTTTTTTCTGGAAAATTCCAGATAATGTTTATATTTTACTACATTAACTTATTGTTCTGGATATTTACTTCCTTTGAAAAAACATTTAGAGTAATGCTTCAATTAATTTGTGTAGTTATGCATGTTACTTGTGTAACATTTAAAATTTTTTTATTAAAATTATGTCTTAATATATAAATAATTAATATATATATTTTTATATGTATATTTTTAAATATAATTTCATGTTACTGCAACATAGATAAAAGAGAACTTGAAAAGAATAAGTGCTTGTAAAAATTTCTTTGTTATGTTTTCCTTTCTATATTGATAGTTTTCATTGTTTTTTTACTTCTTTTTTTATCAAGAAATTAAATATTTAATATAAAGCAATGGTTTTTATTCTATTTTAATCCAGTTTTTAAATATGCTATTAGTAAGTCTTAAAACTCCCTCTCTGTTACATTCATCAGGAATGTGAATGTATACAAGTTAAATTTAATAACATTATATGTTGCAATAAAATATTTTTGTGCACTTTAAAGCACATTATACTTATAAAATTTGCATGTTTAATAATTAGGTTTTTATTATTAGATTGATATATTTATAGAGATTTTAATAAGTATATTGTAATATATTTAATGTCTTACAACTCTCTATTATAACACATTTATATGAAAACAATAGTATATTGTGCTATTATTTTTAGTCAAAATATAAAGCTTTCAAATAATTAAAACTTAGGAGCAATGAATAGTTCCATGATAGTTTTATGCTGGAATTTTTATGAAATATGTCAATATTTGTTATTTCTTGAAACCTATTTTGTTACTTTCTTCCTTGAAGTTACAAAATTGAGAAATAAGGATTTGAGAAATAATGATTTCACTTAGAACACACAATTAAAATATTGTTTTTATCTATTGCAATATTTGTTATTTATTTAGATTAAAATGCATTTGATTATCATAATTTTATCAAGTTAGCAAGATAATCAGTTTATTTATTATCTTTATTTAAATCTAAAGAAAAAAATTACTATTCTTCTGCTTAGTATAAAAATTTATGTGACAAAAAAGATGTTTTTTAAAAAGGAATGTATGTTTCATTTAAATCTCTGTATAAAAAAATTAAGCTTAAATTAGGAACATAGATGTAAATGTGAACAACTGACATTTTAAAAGTATATAATATAAAATAATTATATAATTCTCAAAAGTCTTATTAATATTGTAATAGGTAATACTACTTGTCTTTGTGACTTGGTTCATAGCTACCCACTGGGTAATGACAAATGAGTAGCATTTCCGACTTTGTTGTGGGGA
Source organism: Latrodectus elegans (assembly GCA_030067965.1). Taxonomy (NCBI): domain Eukaryota; kingdom Metazoa; phylum Arthropoda; class Arachnida; order Araneae; family Theridiidae; genus Latrodectus; species Latrodectus elegans. The sequence goes on from CM057822.1 coordinate 96,715,849, forward strand.
AGGGTTAGTCACCCAAGTGCCCTCTGTTAACATAATTTTTTTTTTTTTTTTTTTTTACTTAAGATATATAAGAAATTTCTATTCTGTTAAATGCATGCCACTGTTAAAAAAATTTTTTTCTTTTCTGTGGTTAAATTTAAAGACTCAAAATACTTATTGATTTAGTTAAAAGTTTGACATTAGTTAAAAATTGAATGACAATTATTTTTATTCAACTAATATTTTTTTACTATATAAAACTTTGTATTATAGTAATACAAATTTTTTTAACCTTCACTTATTTGAAGCCTTTTGAAATTTTTAGCTTACACTTATCTATACACAAATTTGTTGGACTATAAAAAATATTCATAACCCATGCAAATTAAATTATGTGAATATAGAATACGAAGTGACTTAAAAATGCTAAATAGTTGTTTTTCCATAATTATGTGACTACTATTATCTAACAAATAAAAAAAAACATATTCAGTATACAAAAGGCAAACTAGTTCGAACTTGAAAATATTGTTAATACAATTCCTTAACACAATCATAAGAATTGCTTTCCTCTAAGTAGGATTATGTACATTAATCAAATATTTTTAATAATATTCAATGTGCACAAAATAATTTAAATAAAATTAAAGAAATATAAATATGAAGCAAGTCATAATTATGAAACACAAATATAGTAATGCTTTTTTATCATGTCAAAATTCTAATATTTATTAGGTGTAAAAAATATTTAATTTGCTATGCTTATTTATTTCAAATGCCTATAAAATTGCTTATGCAAGTAAGTCCTGCCATGTGGCATATGGGTAGAAATGATGTCACTTGTATAGTAGGACACCTGTTGGGTGTATCATTGTTAAAATGAGAGAGAGAGAGAGAGAGAACAAGAAGAAAACCTCAAACTTGGCCTACCACACCAGAGCTATCATACAATTTTGAAATTTAAAATTTCATCTGACAAAATTTACAAGAATTTTTTTCATTGAACTTCACCACATTGACACTACATTACAAAATTGAAAAATAATTCAGATTATTAATGGCAAATTTCAAATTAATTTCTTTAAGCAATAAAAAATGTTTTTATATCATTATTGGACTAGGCATTTCAAATGTATCCATATAATTATTGTTTAATGTAAATATTACAATGTTGAACTTTCTCGGAACAATTCAGGTGAACAGGAATTCATGTTACTCCTGAATTCGTGTTACGTTGTGGTGAGAACAGAAACTAACAGGCAGATTTCTTAGCTGAAAAAGGGTCTATGGTTTTGCCACGATTTAAAAGTGACAGTTCTTTTTCAACACCTAAATGTATTATTGAAAACAGTTCAACCCTTACTATCCATCAGGATTTAATGAGTTGAAATTCCACAAAGAGCTGATTGAAGACTATTCTGGGCTTTTCTGATTAGCCCTGCCCAACTGCTGATTATTAGTCACCACTGCTTGGTAGTTCATTAATTTCATACAGGTATCCTGCTGAGCTCAACCTGAGTACTGGGCAATAATGAATTAATGGACAGAGACTACCTAGGATAGCGTAAAGCAATTCAATGTATGTCGGAAACAGAGTGCTATTGGACCACTCATCAATGTATAGGGCATTGATATTTCCTTTTTTTATCACGTTTATTGCTTCCATGCAATCTTGTTCCTTACCAATGGAAATTAAAAGAAACTGTTGTTTGATATATATTTGGCTAGTGTATTAAAATCTACTTTGTTTTTCCATATGTAAAGGATTTCTTTTTCTGTTAGTGCATTTTCATCAACTATGGAAAGAAAAAAATCTGAGTTTGAGATTAAGAAAATAAGAACAACTAATTTCAAATAAAAGTGCAAAAGACTGCCTTAAGTCTCAGAGTTCCATTTGAAAGCTCTATCTTATAACAAGTTTTTTTTGGCGATATAAATTAATTTTCTTTTTAAAATTCATCATTCTTGCTGCACAGGATAAGTGTCCTGTTGGTTTCTTATGTTTATTTTTAATTTAGTAATTTGCAACATAATGAGGAAATACTTTGTAATCCTGTAAGATCCAATATAGTTATAAAAATTTGTATTTATTATTTCTAAAAGCAAATATTTTTTCTAAGAACTAATGATAGGTTTACAACCCAATATCACTTCTAATTTCAATAGCACTTGAATCTTTTAAATTCATTTTGATGCTTTTTTATTTTTTGATTCACTAATCACATACATAATTAGTCATAAAGATACATCATTAAATTTAGAAATATTTTTCAAATAGTATCTACTTGTTCCTAATTACATTGTGCAAGGAATTAAATCAATTATCAAACATTATAGTAAAATTTAAACCATAGATGTATCAACAATGTATTGAAAATTCGACCATTGTTTTCAAAATGTCTTGGAATAAAATTAATATAATAAGTTACATTTATGTAATATTTAATGGATTTGTCATGGATAATAAAATTAGATTTTGATTAAAATATTTTCAAATTTAAAAAAAATACAGATTTAATTGTTTTGCAGTTTTAAATGTAATGATTCATATTTTTATCTTTACTAATTTTTTTTATCAAGATAAGAATCCTCAGATAAGTATAATTTATAACTAAGTTTGTCAAAGCAAAATGTTTAATAATGTACCAATTAACTTTTTAATCAAGTATTGTGAATAAGTTATTTTACATTTATTCAAAATTTTATAAATAATATTTATAACTTTGTTTTATTGATTAGCATTTGGAATCAATTACTGTTGTACTGATCTTAATATTTAAATTTGATTATTATTTTTTTTATTTTTTTTTCAGCTTCAACAATTAAGCTTATCAATGTATCCTTTAAAAATAAATTTGAATTATGAAATCAGATGTTTTTTATATTTCAACACGAATAAAATGTAAGTTTTAGTGCTTAAACAACATGTATATTTTCCACAAGTTATAAAAATTTTCTTTACTTTGTTTTAAATATTATAATTTATTGATTGAAACTGACTTAACTTTTGAAAAGTGAACAGTTGCAGTCTGGTGGGACCGAGGAATAAACATGGAAAATACTAGTCATAAATATGAGTAATGTCTTTGTTTTGAAGAGATTGTCTTTCATATACTTCTAATTTATTATCTATTTATATTAATAATCCACAGTATTCACAAATGTGGATGATGTTTGTTTTTAAAATTATTGTTAGATATTTTATCATAATTTTGTTGGACATGTTTTGATTTAAAAAGTATTGTTTGTTAATACTTTTATGTGGCTGGTTAATTTTATCATTTCAGTTAATACTTTTAGAATATTAGTATATTTGATTCGATTAGATATAGATATTTTTATTTTTTAATATTTAGAATAGTTGTGAATTGAACTGCTTCATATAATTAATTTGTTATTTTTATTTATTTAATACTTCTTAATAATACAATTTTTGAGATTGAATCAGCATTGTTTCATAAGGTTACTAAACTATTTAATGTATTTGGTCCTGTGAACACATTAAAGCAGTTATTCTGGATTCCTTATTGCAGTCTGAGTAGATAATTAAGTTTTGAGAAATTATTTAAAGCTAAAGAAGCAGAACAATTTCATTTTTAACCAGGATTATTTTTTTACAGAATTTTATTAAGTTTTCTAATTTAAATTGAAAATTTTTAAACTTTAATCCACAGTCCATTATTATTACTTATTTGAAATATTTGCATGCTTTTAATAATTGGTAGATATGGCTTTTGTTTCAGTTTAAGTTATATATGTTTTTGTAAAAGCCCGAAGACTTGTAAATCATAAAATTCACCTATAAAACATTTTTTTTTAAATTACGTCCTTATGTTGGCTCTTTCGAGCATAATAAGTCTTGCAGTCTAATAAAGAAAAGAAGTATCTCCAGGAGTGGAGAGCGTCTTGAAATGTGAAGAAGAGCGGGCTTCCTGGAGGGCAGAACATTTCCAAAGATGCTCGCCATCCATGTCAACATGTTCCCTACATAAAATGCAGTCAGGTGAATCCACAAGCCCTATGTGATATAGATGTTTCTGGAGAAAATCATGCCCAGTAAGTAACCTGAAGTAGGAGACCCCTATAGATCTAGGTAGATCTCTGGGCATACACCTATAAAACATAGTTTTTATTATCATGGCTTGAGTCTGACGTATGTTCTGATATGATTCCATTTCGGATTTTTCCTAGGCCTTTCTGGTAAAATCGAAGAATTACCAATTCCTTTCAGTAAAAGTCCAAAATGAAAGATTTAATGAAGAAAGACTAATTGAAGAAAAGCTTCAGTTAGATATTTTCTATTTGTTGCAGGTATAATATATAGTCTTTGCTGTAAAGGTTAAAATAACCTTAGATTTTTTTATTGTTGATATAAATTGTAAAAGTGATCATATCTTGATTTGTGACTAAGCATTGGTAACTCTACAAATGAGTTAAAACCTTAGTAATTTTTAGTTTTCACCTCAAGGACTTTGTAAAATGCCAAAATATAATGTTAAAAATATATTTTAGCTATTTACCCAGACATTTGATAAAAACTAAATTTTACCAATAAAACCTATAGAGTGTAGCATATATAATTGGCTACTTATAATATTATATATTATTGCGTTTTTTACTGTTATTGATTTACATTCATATATTACGTTATTGGCAACAAGATCCCTGTGGGGCCCGCATTCTTTGAGATGACAATGAATTCAGTTTCAGAATCTTTGAGTAGTTTTATTCAAATATTTCAAAAAAAAAAAAAAAAAAAAAAAAGCTTCAGTTATGTTATCCACTTTTAACAGGAATGTAAAACATGCCACAGATCAGGTCATAATTGTCTTGTGAGCTTGAGGTGTTTACATCTGAGAAGACGATCAATTTATTTTCTTGATCATTTAACTCTAATTGTGACTTTTACTTGTGGAGAAAACAAATTTACTCACATTTACAGAACTCAAGATGAGGATCCACGATGTCGTTAATAGCACCACAACACAAGAACTGAAAAGAGTATATATAAATCTCTTCAAATGTACCCACATACATGGTAAACTGGGTGGAGGGTATTTTCAGCACCTAGAATGAAAGGGAGCAATCATATTTAATATGTTACGTTTTATTTTATGTGTTGACTTTATGGACAGATTTTCCATCCTGTCCCCTGCAGAGTTTACCAGTCTTCGATCTTTTACAGAACTACAATACTTTTATATGCACTGTAAATTTTAAATTATTGTGTAATTATCTTGCTTGGAAAAATGGAAATGGATATATTGAGCTAAAGAACAGAATGTGATATTTAGTTTTGATATTTTAATACTTTGTTCCTCTTGAATGGCTGAATGTATTTATAATTTAAGTTCTTCTTCCACAGGAGAAATATTCCTTGAATTGTGATATTTTTTTATATTAAATTTAGAGTAATATTTGATATTGTAAATACAGTTTTATGGAAATCATGCCAAATATTTGTATCAATCAAAAACATACCAACAAAATTAAATCAAGAATTTTATTTTCACTGTTTCATTTTTAATAATTCCTAAGTAAATACTGTAGAAAAAAAAATAAATATCTATTTCCAAAATAAATACTTCAAACAAATTTCTTTTTATATTTGAAATATTTATAAGTGTATTGTATTACACTGCACTTATTTTGATTTTGATAAATAAGTTTAATCTGGAACTGCTCAAATTGTTGAATTTTCAATGAAACTAAGATTTATTTTTAATAAAGAATTGTTTAAATGAGATTTTGTTTTAAGTTTTCTATGCAAATGAAAGAAATTTGTATTAAAATTCAGTGTATTTCTTTTGTTTACAAAATGTTTTGTAATACAATATTTGTAAATTTTGTAGTTTACTAAAATAGTTTTTGTACTTATTCTAAGAAATTTTAAAATAAAATCATTTTGGCACAATATTTAATAAAACTCAGATAAAGTTAAAATCTTTTTAAATTTGATAGTGTATATTATATATGTATGTGTGGGTGTTCGCTAAAATAATAAACTAATATGCGATTGTGTTCCTAATGTGATCCTTTATACGTTCTAAGCATTTTTATTGTTAGGAATTTTTTTTTTTAAATTTTGTTACAACAATATTTGTGAAATTCCCATTATATATACACTCTTACCATAATTTTTGGAAATAAAATATTGTAATATATATGTAAGAATGCATGCTTTATATAATAGAAGATTGATAACTCATGTTTTGATTATACAAACAACTTTTTCAAAATTACCTTCTACAATGTCTTGATACACAGCTATGGGTATTGATATACATGGTGCAAGAATGCAAAGAGCTCAGCTATAAATTTTGGACATAACTCTTTAGCTGTTAAGTTTATCTTTAAGTTGTACCACAAAGTTCTTATGAGATTTAAGTTGGAACTCTAAAATTGCCTGGATAAGCAATTGACATCCTAATAACACTTGTTGATACAAGCTGCAGCATAATATGGCGCACTGTTTTCCTGGAAGTAACACATGTCAATTCCATGCCGGTTAAATTGTTAGAGAATTTGATTTTGGTTGAACTATTTGTAAATTTTCCATTTTGAGCATGGGTCTTGTAGTGGTTTGGAGTTTACATTTAATTGTATGTCCCAATCAACTGAACTCAAAAAATGAGCATGAATCTATCAATCAATCGCCAAAGCTATAAAATAGTCAGAAAATAATTCAGTCATCCAAGATATTCAAGTTGGAATCAAGGTTTAATTTACAATGAATAATTTGGAAAGAATCTTGATCATATTACAATGCCAAACATGTTTACCCCACCCCCACACTGAAACTTACAATTGGAACCAAATAGCTGACAGCTGAGTGGTTAGCCTTTGGGCTTCAATTCAGCAATTCATTATTTCGAGTCCCAACTTGGACATGGGTTTTTGTAGTTGTTTGTAATTCACTTTAAACTTTAACATTTTATTCAGCCCTTGTGCAGGGAATGATCATTGAGCGAGAAACAAACTAAACAATCACAAGTAAAATACATTGATAATAATACCTAAGATTGTCCATTTAGTGTAAAGAGCGTATTTTGTTGCCCTGAAAACGAATTTTTTTGCTTCACAAACCGATTGCAACATTGCAAACATCAAATGAATCTGTTGATAACTGTTGAAACTCATTGTGATTGATTTGGAGATGTTTTTGGCATTTCTTGTGAATCATGTCTTTCTGCCAATTTACAGAAATGAACTTTGTAGCTTTCACAATATCATCAGTTGACTGTGGTCAGACAATTTCATAGCAATTGAGTGAATTCATTTGCCAGCAATTGTTTCGTTTCTATGAAGTTTTGTTTTTACATATTTTTACAATTTCATACAAAATGAACTAATAACTTTTCTTCTATTTGCATTCTATTCACAATGATTGAGCAGTGGATTTCTATTTTTTCACGCACAAATAAATTGTTTTCCAAATGTTTGGTACGAAATTATGGTAAACTTATATTTAAAATAATCTTTTCTTATTGTTTCTTTATATCCCATCACCTTACTATTAGAACTTTTTTTTTTCTTTTTTAGTTGTAGGTAGAAGGATAGATTCTATTTTTAAGGTATGTATATGTATAGGGTTGCAGATATATAACCATTCATTTGTTTTTCTTATATGTTAAATTCTTAATTTAAAGGGTTGAAATTAATAATTATTATTAGAATATGTATTCTTTTTGTTTTGGAAGTTTTACTACCATATTTTCCTGTACATAATCCGCAAAATCTTTTTTGAGTTAAAGAGAAAAAATCCTCGAGTTTCTTCGGCGAATAATCAAAAATAGATACTGCTGTTAAAATGTGGTTCACATAAAATAAATAATGCTCAGTTGAATTAAAAATATAATAAATCGTTCTGAAAAAAACCTTTATGAAAAACATCTGATTGGATCCACCTCATCTCAAAATGCGATAGTGTGTGATGAAGGCACTGGATCGATCATCAAGAACAATCATTTCGAGAAAATTTCTAATTAAGATATTTGTTTCGTACGGTTTTATTTGGAAATCAATCCATTTAAATAATACACTTCACATCTTCACAAGGGGGCAGAAAGTACAATAAAACGAAAAAGAAACAATTTACAAAGAATAATTAAAACGTAATAGAAAACAGTTTATAAGAAAAAAGACAAATTAAGAGCCTATAATTGTTGATGGTTCCTGAGAATTCTTGCTTCTCAATAATATATTTTTTCGGCGATTTTAGTTTTTAATAACTTTTAAAACTAGACTAGACATATTCTTTTAAAAACTAAAATATATTTCATTTGTTAGAGTAATTATTTCGAGCTGCGCTTTGAAGACGTTGGTTCTTTTGTACTCTGTTTTGTATTTCACCCTAATTTAACACGTTTGACGCTATTTTTTTTTATTTGACTTCTCTGTTGTTCTGCTGTGTAATTAATACGCTTTCGCTTCCACGTGAGTAACTTGGATGTTTTTTTATAAAGAAACAGCTCGGGTCAAAACAAATTGCGAAATTATGATAGCCACTTTTTTCAATCAATGTGTAATATATTTCGAGAAACTAAATTTGTGTTCTTGAATATAATTAGATAAAACTAATTATAACTGAAATAAGTCAGCCAAGTCGTCGCGCCATCTGTTAGCTATTTTATTAAGCAAACGACATTTCTTTCAAAACTTTATTATAAACTTATCTTACGACGACTTTTTTTTTTCTTATCAAATCATTTACGGCTTCGTTATTACGGTCAACGCAATTCGAAACTTTCTAATACATGATTCGCGGATTATATATATGAATTTACGGTATTTAATTTTACATGCCATGCAAAGTTGATTCCAGTTTTGTTATACATGAAATGAATGCACTGTTTGATTTGTTTTCTCTGTTATTTTTCTCTATTACCTCATAATGTTAAATTTAGTTTCTGTGATAGTTATTATATTTCAGTATTGTGTTATCTGGCAAAAAAATATGTGTGATATATTTAATATAAAAGCAGTCGTTTGTAATATTTATCTTAATAAATTGTGCTAATTTAATAACTGTTTCATCATTTGTTTGATCATCAACTTGCGAATTAATCACCTCTTCTAAACATGCGCATTGTTTATATGTATGTGTAATTTGCAACATGCCTAACTATTCAGTGTGGTCACAAAAAATTTTGAAACAAAGTTCACATCTGCCAACCATTCTGATCAAAAATTCTAAAAAAATAAACCACCCAATGGTTACATGTAAATACTTTCAAAATGTTGGATTGGCATTACCTTTTTTCTTGCTTAAGTTATAATAAGCGTATTGAAAAAACTCAAGGTTGTTCGTTGGAACGATTATCATAAAGTTGCTCGGCTTTTAATGTTTAGTATGTTGCGAAAATTATCCTGCTCAGCTATATTTTTAGTTTATAAAGAAATTCATTGCAATGAAATCACAAAAATAAAAGAAATTACTAATTTAAATGTGAGTAAAGTTGGCAATTAAAATTTACAATGTGAAGATATTATTTTAATTTTAAAATCCGAAGAGAAATGCATCTTTTGTTAAATTCTGAAAGACATTTATTTCGAGCGTATTTTCCACTTCATGAAAAGGGGGTGGATCTTATAAGGATAATGAAAAATACTGGGTGTGGCAAGAGAAGAGAGAGCTAACTTACTTATTTGAAATTGCAATAAGGCAAAAAGTAGTAAAGACAATGAGATGGGCAGGGTTTCGCGTTCCAGAGAGAGGATCATAAAGTTATGTGATATTGTGGTTCAATTATTGTCATGATGCGTTGGAGTATTGAACGCTATGCATTTGCCACAGAGGCTTAATTTTCAAATAATAATTTGGTTATTTTATCACAACGAACTTTTCGAAATGTCTACAGTAGGCCCCTTTTGGACTTGTTCCGGACTGGAAGTCTATTCTTTTGTGGGTGACATCGTTCAAGGGTTCTGTGCAGAAAGGAAGAGGTGGAGGCGCATGTCATATCTCATCACCAAAGAGCATCGAAGCAGTAAGGGATCCATTTTTACGATCACCCCTGCATTTCGGCGAGGAAACATGTATCTGCCCTTAGAATTCCAGACCGTTCCTTGAGATGAATTTTGCACGATGAACTTTCTTGTCATTCTTGGAAGCTGGTCATTGTCTGATTGTATCGTTAATGCATGTGAAGAGAAAATACATGTGAAGCACTTCGATCATGTTCCTCAAGACACGGTTGTCATTTTAAGTAATAAGGCTCACTTTCATTTGACTGGATTGGTCTATAAACAAAATATGTATTATTGGGGTGTCGACAACTCCATCTGTGGCCTTTGCATTCACCACGCGTCACCATATGGTAGGCTATCTCATCCGTTGGAATTATGGGCCTATGCTGTCAAGTAACTTCAAACCGTTATGTAAATAGGCTGGAAGATTATATTGCCACGACTTGATGAAATACAAGTGTGGTTTAAGAAGAATGAAGGAACTACCTATTTTTCAAGGGCATCGCGATGGCTGTGCTGTGAAATCACTTCCCTGAGTACCTCATTTCCATGAGAAGCGATTTGGGGTGTCCTGCGCGTTCTCCCGATTTGGTGCTAGGAAATTCCTTTTGGTAGAGTATTTAAAGTCACGTGTCTATACTGACTTCCCACAAACTTTGAAGGATCTGAAAGGAAACATTCAAAGGAAAAAACCAACATACCTACCATAAGTGCTAATTAATGTAGGTATGTGAGAGAGTGATGAGAAACGGCAAAATTTGGCCTTCTGAGTGTATCTACAATGGCAGCCGTCACTTGCCCAATATGATATTTGAAACTATATAAACTAAAACATTAAATACGCAACTTTTGTGCATAAAAATCAATAAAAATATATTTTAATATTTTTCATGTTATTGTAAAACGAAATAAAGAAACTAGCCTGCCCCATCCTGTATAAAAAAAATTCCAGCCAGTAAGAAAAATAGAAAGTTTATTTAGTTAATTTACAAAAAATATTTGGCCAGTGAATACAACATTATGAATTGGTGGTATTTTGGGTGAAATATCTTGTAAGACATCCAATAAACCAAAATTGATGCTTTTTTGGAGCTTATATCGAAGCGTATCTTCTTTCTACGGCAACAGATTGCCGAAAACAAATTGGCGATTCTCGTAACATTCTCGCAAGATCATTGACTGCCTCTAGCTTGACGAATTCTTTGGTTCACTGTCTGCATATATTCAGAGAAGAATGTACTATTTGGCTTTTTTATTGAGGAAAAGTGGTGAGCAACCTATGTATATAGGTATAGTACATATACCTATATATATATATATATTATTTACTAATATGTTGTACTATATTTTGATGTGACTACCAATGTATAAATTGACTTCATTTTCAATAAGTGTACAGATAATAAAATTTTTATTTTACTCCTTTTTAGTGTTAAATTTTTTAATAAAATTATTCAAATTTATATTAAACCTTCTTTAATAATTCTTCCGGTAGATTTCTAATATATTCAGAGTTATTTCACCGTTCTTCCTTTAAATTTAAAATACTTGATTTCTTAATGTTTTTAATTTTTAAATTTGACTAAACCAATTATAGCAAATCATTATACTTCAAATGTATCACGTTAAAAAAAAATCGCAGCAATTTCTAATAGCTCAAGCAAACTGTTCAAATAACTGATTTAAATAATTTAACTCGATCTAGAAATGCAAAGATAAAGAACAAAAATTTATATTGCAAAATTTTTGTATTATGTATTATTTCAAGTAGAACTATCATTTACCTAGAAACTTTATTTTTGGTTTAAAATATGAAATCATGAACATAAAATTTTAGTTTCAGATTAATTTGAGTTCAGAACTAAAGTATTTAGATTTGTGTCTATATATATATATAAATCTCGAAATAATTTTGTGTGTGTTTGCTCTCTCAAAGTTGTAAACTTCCGCGTCTGTTTTCATCCACTATTGCTAAGTTGGATTTCTAATGATCGTTCTCCTTCCATTAAGTATCAATGAAAGAGCGTATTGGAAAGTAGTGAATTATAAATGTCCAAATGCGTTGCAACAGTCTTCATCTTTTAGACTATCCACTATGTTTATCAACATAGGGTAATCAGCAATTGGCCTATTTCAATATTAAAGACCAACTGTTAAAGTCATAACGATTCATCCTCATGAAATTAGATCCTACAAACCGTACAAACAATGCTCAACTCTCCAAATGCTCATATCAAAACACATTTACGAAGGCCCATCTTTCTGTCTTGGAGCACTGAAGGTTCTATAGAATCACTTATGAACCATCTACAAGATATTCTTTCTAGTCAAGACACTCCAGATTCGGCAGCTGCGCTCGTTGACACTTTGGTAGTGTCTAATTATTTTTATTTTTCTTCTGTCACTAGATCCATGGGCACGAGAACAACATTTTCCTTTTTTAATTATCAAATCTTGTTGTTTTAGAATTCAAAAAGAAATGGATTTGCTGAAAGGTACAGCATTGCTAGTCTTCCAAATAGAATTTTCCGATCCGAATAATTGAAAATAGTGCTTTGCAGTATATTCATTCACAGCACTATCGTCCAGTAATTGATATATTTGGTGATTTGATGCAGCTGTTGATAAGACTACTTTAAGGCCATAAAACAAACAACACCAAAAGATTTCAATGGAAACTTTCATTTATCTTAGCTACTGTACGGAGTTACGATCGATGAAAGTGCATGGTTGGCCTCCATTTAGAACGACTGATATTCCCATCGTTGAGCGATAGGTTTTTAAATCACTAATTTGCATATCAATTGACACTTGTTAAATGGTAAAGTGAAAACGGCCAACAATTTTATTGCGTTATCATGTGTATTAAGAGCCAGGAAGACATTACGGTTCAGTACATACTTAGCGGGGAAGGCGAGCCCTGGACGATACCTTAAGTTTAACAGGTTTAGAACACTCACCCATCACTAAATTCCTCGTCCTTTTGATGTTTAATAAGTGGTTGTTTCTTTCGTTACAATTGAGATCCTGAGTACGCCAATTTATTACGATTATCATTTGTTTAAAATATACATGGCGTCTGATAACTTTTCATTGCGTCACATCGTATTGAGATAGCGTTGTAAATACAATTTGTCGACGAATTTGCTGCCTGCCTTCAAATCATATTCTTTGAGTGACAGCAAACAAGGTGAAGTTCACCATCGAATGTCTGAAAATAATGTCGAAGTTCAGTTTGTTAATAAAACAATTTCTTTATATGAAGATCAAAGCATCGGTTTGAGAACCATTTTCTATTGATTCAAACCGTTAACACATGGACAATAAAACATCAGAAAAAGCAAAATGAAAAGGACAAGACAAAGCATCCACTTTATAGGAAGGAAGATTTAGATTTTTAAAAATTTTATTAATTAATGGAATTTTAAATTAATAATTGCAATAATGAAAAATAAAGACAATTTCTTTTAATAAATTAAATTCTAATAATAAAATTAAATTATTTTATTAAATTAAATACTTTATACATATATAATTAATAAATTAAATTCTAATCAATTTCTTTTAAAATAAAGACAATTTCTTTTAAATCTTAAGATTATTTCCTTGCTAACGCCACCATTAAAAATTTTCTTTTAATTAATATTGCTGAAATAATAAAAAGGAGATTTGGAAAATAATAAGAGAGAGAGAGATTTGTAAAATGTTTGTTGAATTTCTTTTATTTTAATTATTATTATTTTTTGGGGTAGCATGTGACAATGACTCACTGTTTTTATAAGTTCTTTCAGAAGTCTTATCACTAAATAATAAAAAAAAATGCTGTCGATAAAATGTTAATCTATTTAACAAGTGCAAGAATATTGAAACATTTTTATTTGTATTTATCGAATGCTTTTAAATTCTAACATTGTTCAATCACACTGATTTTCGAAATTTTTATCGTCACATTTGCATGTACAAAGTAAATATTTATAACCACTTTCAATAAATTATATATGCGTATATTAAGAAGGACACTTGCGTTCATTGAAAAACTCTTAAACTTTTCCTTCTTATAAATTTAAACCTTCGCTGTGGAAAATTTCCAAAGGAATAATTTTTATTATTTCTACTGATATTCAAGTCGCTTAAATATTTTACAAGGAATTTTTTATAAATTGATATAAGTTAAATAAATCATTCAATTTAAATATTTTGAATATCACAAATATTTTACTTTTTTTTGAAGAGAACAAAAATTTAATATATCAAATTTACAAGGTCACAACAAGTTTAATTATATATATATCTATATCTATATCTATATATATATATATATATATATATATATATATATATATATATATATATATATATATATATATATATATATATCATATTATACGTTTATAATATATAATGATACAGAAAAGATCAACTATATTAATATTGGTATACAAAATATTTTATAAATTAAAATCGCATTTATTAAAAAAAAATAATTTCCAAAAATTCAAAAATGAATTTTTGATATATATATATCAAAAATTCATATAATATATATATATATATATATATATATATATATATATATATATATATATATATATAATTATATTTAGTTTCTTTCATTTAAATCACATTGGTAAGAACAAAATTCATTAAAATTTAATATCACACTAAGGTAGAAAGACTTTGAAGCACCTATTTGTAATATTCGATGTATTATATTTCATAAGAATGCATATTTTATTTAAGATAATTAAAAAGTGCTTTCCAAGGAATAGTTCAAATATAAGTCATCTTAATCATACAGCTTCCGACTCAAGTTGCTTGGTTTGATTAATGAAATCCATTAGAAAAGACATTTATAGGAGAGAAAGTCAGCTACTTTATAGGTCTAGTATTATAATGGAACAGCCATATTACGAAAACTGGTGCTAATTGTTTCGTGTGGTAAAAAGAACGCTCTAAATGTATTTTTTCTATTCGTTTAGAAACAAAATTTTACTTGTAGGATTTGTCTTAGAAATGTAAAAGTTACTGAATCCGAATATTCGTACTTATGCTTTCCACATTCATTTCCAAATTTCAAATGAAAGGATGATGCATGAAGGATTTGCATCAAACGTGTTTATATTTCACAAAAAATTAGGTTAAAATTGAAAAGATTTGGTTATGGAAAGTTAAAAAGATTTTCACCTCAGAAATCTCATCTGAGGGAGAAAAGTTTGGTTTTCACTCAAAGTTTATTGTTTTGCACATGCAGGTTGTTGTTAAACACTCACGCCAAAAATGGGAATTGAATCAATAGTTATCAATTATTGAATCGTTGCTATCAATTATTGAATTACTGAACAATCGTTAGACCGCTCATAATTCGACGACCAGTTTGGGCAAGGCAGAAATGTATTCAATTCATGCATCTTTTAGAAATGTCCTCTAAGCGAAATACTACCTCTGGGGGTGATAGATCAAGGGTATTAGGTAATATATTAGGTGGTTTTCTGCTCGATTCCTGCTTCTAAATGACGAAGACTTCCACACACCTGTTCCTATTTATTGTTAGAGCTTAATTCTCGGTTAAGCATAGGGAAGTACACCGGTTCAATAACTTCTACTATTTTTGAACTAAGCTGTTGTAGTGGTTGGTAACGGCATCATTCTCTTTTTATCGAAAGGTAATAAAGTCAGTTCAAATTATGACTTCACTGTAGAATCCATCGTGTTCACCCAAAGTGATTGGGGTATGTTCAAAAGGTTTTCTAAGTGAAGTAATACCTTTGAGGGAGGCAGGTTACAAATAGTGAGGGTCTTCAGCTTGGTCCTTACTTCTAATATTCCTACCTGGCTGTTTCTAACTAAATTTTAAAGTTGAACTCTAGGCTAGGAATATGCATATATACTGGTGGATCAATGGTTACAACTTTTTTTTTCTGAAATCAAAGCAAATTGATGCTACCTGTTAACCAAAGTTACAATCCATACTAAAGTTAACCAAAGTTATAATTTCCCGTATAATTTGTATTTGCCATCGATTCATCATCCAAAGTAGATATAGTTCACCCGAAATTATTTGATGAGGGTTAAATGGTTTGGGTCAACGTGTCTATGACTAGAATCCAGAGCTTTCCATCGCCAACTTGTATTTGACATCGATTCATCACCCGAAATAGATATAGTGCATCCAAAACTATTTGATGAGGGTTAAATGGTTTAGGTCAATGAGTCTATGACTAGAATCCAGAGATTTACAGCGCCAACTTGTATTTGACATCGATTCATCACCCGAAATAGATCTAGTGCATCCGAAACTATTTGATGAGGGTTAAATGGTTTGGGTCAACGTGTCTATGACTAGAATCTAGATCACTCCAGCGCTAACTTGTATTTAGCATCTATTCATCACCCGAAGTACATATAATGCATCAGAAACTATTTGATGAGGGTTAAATGGTGTGAGCCAACGTGTTTATGACTAGAATCCATAGCGCTCCAGCGCCAACTTGTATTCGGCATCTATTCATCACCCGAAATAGATATTGTGCATGCAAAATTATTTGACAAGGACTAAATGGTTAGTGTCAACATGCCCATAATTCTAATGCATTCGAAATCGCATGGGAATTATGGTTATTGGCATTCACGCATCAATTTATGTTTCCCAGTAACATTTATCTGAATAATTTCATATCAAACGAAATGAATCCGCCGATTTATTCTCCAAACTGAATGGTATTGCCTCGAAGTCAAAAGACCATAATTCAACAATTTGTGTCAACGTGCAAGTGACTAAATACAGTGTGTAATAGATTAGTCCAATTAGAAAAACAGAATAAAATGATGTAAACATCGAGGTAATTCTTCATAAAATAACGACTTTATAAAAGGAAAAAAAAAATCCTGTGATGCAATTCATCCATGTGCTTTAGGCCTGACGACCTTCACCTAAATGACACTTACTCCTCGAATCAGGGGGAAATAAAATTGAAATCTGGTTTAATTGACCGCGCTTATTATTTCGCTTAGGAGGACCCCGAAGGAATGACACATTTCTGATATATACTCATAAGATTACTTCATACAGCGGGAATTCTCTCACTAGGTAAGAAAATTTCCTTTGAATCATTACAAAAAATTGATTATTTTCATGATATTTTTTGCCTGTTTTTAGGTCACATATTGTTAATGTGAAAGAATAATATTTTGAAAATGAAATCTTTTCTGTGGTGTTAACTAAAGTATAAAATAACAATTTATGAATGAAGCTTATTATAATAGCAATACTTTAAATCTTTTTCTCATATCATCTTGGATGATTATATTATATTTTTGTAGAGGAAATAAAAAACAAAATAATTCTTTTCCTTTTTGGTTATAACGAATCATTTTCACAAATGTCTGAGAAATTTTTTTCATATATTTAAAATTTAAATTTCGCATTTTTATCATTACGTGATTGTCTATATATATATATATATATATATATATATATATATATATATATATATATATATATATATATACTGTATATATATACTGTATATATATATATATATATATATATATATATATATATATATGTATATATATATATATATATATAATATATATATATATAAATATAAATATAATAAATATATAAAGTTTTAGTCATATATATATATGACTAAAAACTTTATATATTTATTTGCATCTATCTTTAATTATGTATTTATTTGAACTCTAATATTTTTATAACAATGTTATATATTTAATGAATTAAATAGCATCTATTATATTTACAATAATAATAAATTCACTAGATATCAAATAAAATGTTTTTATTTACTCATCTAAAAGACAATGATATTCCTATCAATTTTATTTTAAACTATACAGAAGATAGGGAATCGCTGATACGATTGAAGTAAAAAATGCATAGTTTTTACAATTACAAAAAGGCCATCCAAGTATTGAAGCTCTTAGAAGAATTCTGAAAACCCCTATACTTTTGCGTTAAATATACTTTGAACTTAAAACTGGTTACTGGTTCTTAAATTACTTCAATTTTTTGAATTCGCCTCATAAACTTTAGGATTAATTTTGTCAACCATATATTTACACCCAATTTAATATAATATAAAGGTATATATATATATATATATATATATATATATATATATATATATATATATATATATATATATATATATATATATATATATTACTGTATTTTGATATTTTTATATTAATATTTTTTTTTTCTTATTTAGATTTGTGTACATTGCTTTGAGGTACTGTTTTTTTTAACTAAATATTTTTGTGGATCTTTCTTTTATTACAAACACACTCTTCGGGGAAAATGCGCGAAGATTTTTTAGCAAATCAGAAAAAAAAAATGCTTAATTTGCATAGCTCACCACCTTTCTCCTGACGAATACATTGTCCCTATGCTTCTCTTTGTCCTATTCCTTATTTTGCAAAATTCTATCTTGTTCTTGGTTTTCCGAATTTCGTGTTATTTTATCTACCTACCTATATCTATCTATCGATCTATATATATATATATATATATATATATATATATATATATATATATATATATATATATATATATATATATATATATATATATATATATATATATATATATATATATATATATATATATATATATATATATATATATATATATATATATATATATATATATATATATATATATAATATGAATGAGATTTGCTTTGACCAGAATTATTCTGATATTTTTACGAAGCTTGTGCACTTTGTACATCAAGCAATTTGCAAATTTAAAATTAAAAAAAAAAAAAAATTAGAATATGAAAGCTAATTGAAAGATTACATTAATATATCAAATTTGATAAATTAAAAAAAAACAATATAAACAGTGTCGTACTTAATCTGTAATCCAATTGTGAAAAGGCCGTTCCCGAAGGTAATTGGTTGGTGCTCTATGCTTCGGTTCGTGGGTTCGATTCCTCCTCCAATTTGTAAGTTTAAATGGATCGGAATACTTTCTAAAATGTTTATTGTAGTCTTATTTATCGCCTGAATGCAAGAAATAACTTTTGAGCTGACAAACAAAATCGATTAATAAATATTAAAAATATTATTGTGCATGAGAGATCTTATTTTATAAAATGTAATAATAACTTCATTACGATCTAAAATGTGAAATATATTTATGTAACTAGGTAAAATAGAAGCACAATTCAGTAGAACAATACGTCTGACACTTTGACGGCAAAATAGATTATAGATATGGATTTTCCTTCAGAAAAATAAAAATAATTTTTTTTAATCTATGGGCTTTATATCCTATCTTTGAATGTGCTTTTCACATTCTAATTTAAGCTATTTACTAATTTTGATGATAAAATTTTCTGTAAACGATTGGCTGATGAGAAAATTCTGTCGACATGAACCTTGTAATTCCTTAAAAATTTCTCGCTTGTTTGGCATGGTGACTTAGTTAAGACGTTCCTTCTTGTTATCCATCGGTAGTAAGTTCGAATCCCGACCCTGTTGAAGATACGTTGCAGTTTGCTTATGGTTTGCTTATGGAGCCCGTTATTTTTATCGTGGTCACGATGTTCTTTTCGTGAAATGATACCCTTCTGATTAGCACGTCAAGTCTAGGGGTTTTGTTCTTGGTCCCTGCTTCTAAATTACTCGAGCCTATCCACTTTCGGGGATATGATGACACATCCAGTGGGGGCCCTATTTTATAAGGTGTCATTTATTCCGCCCCTTGTAGTGCTTAAAGGTGGAATCCTAGTAGTAGATCATTACACAACATTCTCTTGCATTACCTTCTACATTTTCTGGAGCGCATAGGAACTTTTATCCACCTTGTGATAAAAAATATTTTTATTCAAATTTTTTTTTTACTTTAGTATCTAAAAATGCTGTAAATAACAAGAATTAGATCTTGTTAAGTAAAATGCCATATTTCGTTTGTTGTTTCTTATGCAACATAGGTTCCTTTGTTGAACATAATAAACGTAAGATAATTGAAGTCTCTATTTCGTTCATAAATCACGGAATATTGAAGTTCTCCTTATTGTATATCATCTAATCCGCGCATTGGAGCGCGGTCGTCTTATAGTTTTTAGTCAATTAAGCCTTGGGTGGACCCTAATATTCTCAAGAAAGCTCCCTCCCAATCCCTTCATTTTTGGCCTCGGTCTTTCAAATGAAAATATATATATACTTTATATGCATAAACACACACACATATATATATATACTTTCTTATTGGTTGAATATTTAAATATTTGTATTATTAATATTAAAGTTTTCCATTGGACGCGGGTTCGTTGGTATAAATATATTATATATTAGAAATATCAATTAAACTTGCATTAAAATCTCCCCAAAACACCAGTGAAAAGTTTTTTCCTCGTAACTTTTATCGAATGCATTTGAATTTCAAACAATGCTTCTTTACTTAAGCGAAAATTGACTAATTGAAATTGTATTCTTAATTTTTAGACTTTTTATCCTTTTAACTTGAAATTTTTTAACTCTTTTTACTATTATAGTGGAGTGGGCGTGTACTTGATTATAATTTCAGAAGGTGATTTCAATTTCATCCTGCAGAGGTCATGTGATGTCTTGTACTGATATTCGAGATTGCCTTGAGATGAGCAGCAGGAAAAAATGCTGCATACTGTGATTTCCTTTTATCATGTGAACAATTAATCTGACGATAATCTTTCAGATAATTCCAAGGATCTCTTAATTTGCAGTTAAAAATTTTTCCTTTGCATATTTCATACTTTGAAAGCTTGTTTTTAAACTGTAAAAGATTTTAAGTGAAAATTTTGTCAAAATAGAAAAAAATCAGTTTGCCTCTAAATTTATTATACTGTCTAATCAAAAGTTAATTAAAATAGTTTTATATGCAATTTTCTCATTAGAGTTGTTTTTTCTTTTGCATCACGTAAAATATATATTTGTGCTAATTAGATATGTTTTTAATTTTAAGAGGTTATTTAATTCACATATGTTGCAGAAGTTTTTGCAGTCATCATTTAAATTTTAGGATAGTTATACTTTATTTAATAATTACAATGAGTTATTTTTAAGAGGTATCCAAGATAATTTTTATTGTAAAAATTATTAATCTCATCTAATCAAAACTATATAACAAAAAATAAATACGGAAAATATTTTCATTATTGTAAAGCTTAATTAAATTTTATGATAAATTAAAAGTACTTTAATTAATGTTGCTCTCGTGTGCCAGCTAGGCTGGCAAATTGGGGTGCGGTGCTTCACTTTTCCAACTGAACCGTATTTGGTGTGGAGTCCTATTTTTCAGTACACACACATGCTATAATGACCCGTTTATAAGGTAGTCAACCATTCACACACAAGGAAAGGACAAAGACAGGATCAAGAGAGAGAAAGTACATTCATACCTGGACCGGGATTCGAACCCAGGACCTCCCTATCCGTAGTCAGACATGCTGGTCACTAGACAGTGTGGGCAGCATTTACACATGCATTGATGCAAATAAAACTTTTTTAAATTTCAAGACAAGTTGGCCGGCTATTTTAATTAATCTTTAGGCTAAAAACAGCTTATTCAAATGCATTTAATTGATTTAAATATATTTGTTAAAAGGCTTTCATTAGAGTATATTAATTAGTATTTACATAATTAACTCATTAGAGCTACATTAATTAGCTCGAATGAGCTAATTATATTCTGTCTTTTAATTAATAATGTATTATAGATTTAATGAAAGTTTTTTTTAACAGATGCATTTTTTTTTCATACTGTAACTCTTTCTGAAGGAAATAACACAGAAATAATAATAATAATATAATAAGATAAAAAAAATAAAGACTGCTTGAACTTGCAACATTCTCTTCTTTGGTCAAATTGAGTTCGAATTTCAGAATTAATTCTGAATTTATTATTCTCACATCTTGAAATAAATTATCAAACGGGATAAGGTATTGAAATAATCATTTTTGTGCCCACCAGGTAAGTTAAGTGTCGAGGGAGCTTTTCATAATGACCCGTATTTTTATCTCGCAAACAGGGAAACTTCCAAGAACCCACTTTGACGAAAACACATGTAATTAATTGTTTACTTTTTTTCCAAACCTGAAAACTCATGCAATGAATCGTTTATTTTTTTTCAAACCTTTAAATTGTAGTGAACCTGTAAATTGTAGCTGTATTAAATACTTTTTTTAATATATGCTGATTATTTTTATCAGGCTACTGCACAGCATTAGAACGACCCCTAAAATTTAAGAAAATAAAATTCGATTCAAAAAAATATCGTTTTACTAACTTTTACAGTAACTTATTTAAATTAATATAACACATTTTGAATCAAACACAGTTTTTTTTTTTTTTTAAAGACTATTTATCATTACACTGTATAAGCTTTTGCTAGATTAGAGAATAAAGACTTTTATTCTCTAATCTAGCAGATCTAATTTATTACTTTTTTTCTTTTCGTGGTAGATGGCAGGGCAGTAGTGATCGATATCTCGTAAAATATCGATCAAACAATTTCGGATTTATGCTCGTCGGAAAGACGATATTTTGCTCTAAAAATTCGTTTGGCCCATTTAGTTGTGAATTATTGATGTTAACGAAGGGAAAAATTCGATGCAGTTTTTCTCAGATAAAGGTGGCAATACAAGCTAGATGGTTTAAATTATTGGTGATCCTGATATTGTAACAGCTAATTACGTGCAATTTTGGCTTCGTCGATTCTGCTCAGGCATTTTTGATGTTAAAGATGCACCTTGCACAGTTAGGCCATCGATGCTGTTACACCAATGCACCTCTACGCACATAGTACGGAGTTGGGCTCTACCAGTAGCGTGGAAGCAGCCAGGTGGAGTCTTCATTATTCAGAAGCAGGTATCAAGCAGAAAACTCCATACTACTTGACCTTTCATCACCACAGGTATCATTTAACTTGGAGGATATTGCGACCAGGTCCTGTTTAAAATGTCCTGGCCACCTTTAGCAAACATGAAGGATCTTCGGTAGTTCGGTAAGTAGAGACAGATTTGAACTCATTACCTACCAATAATGAGAACGACGCCCTAACCAACCAGGTCACCGCGGCTTTATGGCCCGTCGTTGAAGTTGTCGATTAAATCAGAATGATCGCAGTTGACTGTCATGTTTATAGTCGTAACACACGTAATACCCAGGGAGGGGCATCAAATAGTTTTGATCTATCGTTAGTTCCTGGATGCCGTTTGTACAATGTTCGGTTTAAAATGAAGCTCAATGAAATGGGATACCCACATTAATTAAGACAAAAAATAGACCTTTCGAATCAAATATCTGTATGAAATCGATCCGTTTCCTTAATGGATAGTAACTGGAATGAGAAATAGGTCACATACGACAAGAAAATGATCGTGGTCAATGTGTGCTTTGGATTGTAAACTTTCACAATAGTAAGAAATTAGTATAAAAAAAATGACTGTCTAATTCAAGTAAAGATAGTAGACATCGTTAGTGCATATACCAATTAGTGGATATAGTAAAGCCTTAAGATTGTTGAATGTTGCCTTCCAAAAGAATTTTTCAAGGGTTATGTATAATATTCCCATTTTTCAAGGGAGAAAACCAGGAAAATTCCCAATCACCTTCCCCGTCCAATATGCATACAAAATACAGATGAACAGTATTCATTTACCGTTGTTCAACAGTGCCTAGGAGCAAACCCTTGACCTTATGTTCCCTATAAAACTGTTCTGCTAATAGAATCCTTTTTTGGCACCGCAATACAAACTGCTTAATGGCCAAGTCAATTGTCAGGTATTTTAACATCCACCACTTAATTCACTTCAGGATAGAATTTTCATAGACAGTGGGTCGTATTTATGCCTCACAAGGCAAGAAACAAAGAAAAACTCACCCACAAATAGACATGTATACAGTAAACATGTATGTCGTAAACATGTATACAGTAAACAACGTATCAACATTAAAACAATCAACTAGACGCAACAGTCAACTAGAAGCGCAACATTCATCTCCCGTTGTTCAGCAGTGATTAGGATCGAACCTGGTACCTTAGGTCCCGAAGAACACTGTTCTGCCATTGTTGATGTTTCTGCTATTCACTTTTCCGCTATTATTTCATCTTTATCTACATTTTCAACATGTTAACTATAGAAATGTTATGTTAAATTATTATTTTTAATATATTTTATTATTGTCTTAATGTAATTTCTCTCTTAACCATCTGTTGTTTTGCAAGTGTGACACCAAATTCTTTCTTTTTTTTTCTCGACATTGCTAGATAGTCATTAAGAAATTGATCTAGATGTCGATCCGTCTCTATTTTAAGTATTTCTGCTAAATCACCTAATAATTTCTTCTTCAACTCAAACTATTAAGAGAAGTTGATTCAGGAATGAATCCGATAACTTTGAAAATTTTTACGAATACATCATATGGAAATCTCTTCCGTTTTGACTAAAGACATGGAAATTCTCGGTTATTCAATGAAGGTTCCGGTAGCTCAGTAGCTTCATGCCGCATTCCTTTAAGATCCACAAAATCAAGCATCATTTGCCACAGACAGTAATTGTAAGGGTGACCACATTCTCCCTCTCAGGTTTGCTGGAGCTCCGTGGGTTAGGAACGCGTCCACGTTCATCAGTGACGTCCAGAGATCTTCTGATGTTGGGACGTCGGGATGTAGAGAAGAAGGTGCCAGTTAAGGTGTGATTTCGTCACCGATCGTGATTCAAAATGACGAAGCGGTTTATGATGGGTGAGTGTTCCAAACCCATTGATCTTAAGGTACAGTTCGGGATTCGCCTGCATCGCTAAGTATGTATGTTATTGAATGAATTGCAGAAAGATGTCGCAAGGGAACAGAATAATCTGAATCAGGGCTTCCCAACTTGTGGCCCGCGGACCCCTTAGGGGTCCACCTGCTTTTTCTAGGGGGTGAGTGACTACTTTTGTACAGTGTCTGCAGTTCCCATTATATTGATCCTGACCCTCAGGTAGCTTAGTGCTGTCGGTTGGGGACTCCCTGCTCGATTTTCTGTAAACTCCGGGGGTCGCAGGTGAGAGCTCGCTTACGGTGCTCGATGCGTAGAAACCTTTTACGCATGATCTTCAGAAATAGCGCGAGCTCAACCGACTAATCAGAGTGATCACTGTCTCGTATGCTTTGCTCGTTTTGTGTGTGGTGAATGGTCACCTGCTTTTCCTCGTTTTTCTCGATGCATTATTCAATGTTGAACTTCTTTCGTGAGTACACCATTTCGTGAGTATACACTTTATACACAGTTTATTACTTCCACCCTGGATCGGTGGCTGAAATCGGGAACATTGAAGAAGCTAACAGCTTTTCCATAGCCTTCACAGCAGGGAATGTCCTGGTCGAAATGAATGATGAAGGAGGACGGCCGGCCAAATGAAGAACAGTTACATGACGCACCACAGCCGGATTTATTGCGCAAAACTCTGCAAGTTTTCGATTAGTTGCAGTACCCTGCGGAAGTGAAATAACTAAAAATCGTAAGTACAACGAAAGTTATTTAAAAATGGGCTTCATCGAGACAGAGGTTAAAATACAGTGTGTAATGTGCGTGCAAGTACTTCCGATCAGTTTGATGGTTCCAGTTAAATCGCTTCTTCATTTTGAGGGTACTCAAACGGATATCCACGCTAAAAAGATGGATATTTTCAAGAGGAAAAGCGCTGAATTAGCTGGGTATCAGCACTGCAGGAAAACTCATGCAAAAGCAATTAATGAAAAATCACTAAAAGTTTCTTTCTTGGTAAGTTATCGTGTGACATAGACAGGCAAAGCTCATACCATTGCCGAAACCCTCATAAAATTATGTGTTAGCGATATTGTTTCCCGTATGTTAGACGAAAAGGCAGTAAAACGTATATCTTCAATGCCACTATCAAACAACACTGTCAAGAGACGGATAGTTGACATGTCAAATCGATGTGAAAGTATCTCTGGTGTCTCGCATTCAACACAATTCATTTTCTCTCAAAATGAATGAATCTACTGACGTTGCGGGATGAGTGATTTTATTGGCTTTTGTTCGTTATATGCAGACTCGGAATGTTTCGAAGAGGATCTCTTATTGTGCAAATCACTACTTGCTCATACAATAGATTAAGTATTCCGTTTGTTGCACGATGTTTTAAGAATCAACAAAATTCCATGGTCTGATTACATCGATATGAGCACAGATGGTGCAAAAGCTATGACAGATGCATTGGTAGGAGCGATGACAAAAATAAAAGGGAGCTCGAAAGATTGCAGAGTAGTCATTGTGTTTTCCACAGACATGCTTTAGCTACAAAACAAATACCTAGATCTTTTAAATAGCTTTAGATCTGTCCGAATTATTAATTACATAAAATTACGGCTGTTGAAGTCAAAACTTTTCAAAATACTGTATGAGGATATGGAAAAGCCTTCATCATTCTCTGCTTCTCCATACAGAAGTAAGGGGGCTCTCACGTACGAACGCACTCTCTCGATTATATGAATTACGTTTAGAAGTCCTAGCTTTACATTTAGACTGCCAAAATACCAAATTAGAAGAGATTATTAATGACGAAAATTGGCAATGTATACTTGCTTATTCGGCAGATATTTTCTCTAAATTGAACAAAAAGAATACTTCACTGCAAAGAAAAACTGTAACAATAGTCACTGCAAACGATAAGGTTCGAGTGTTCAAAAGGAAAATCAATTTTCGGGGCAAAAAGTGTGGAGGAGAGGGAGGTAGACTGTTTCCCTCTTCTCAATAATTTTTGAAAGACAAGGCATAGCAACTTAGTGACAATTTGTTTCATGAAATCCTCGAATACCTCCAAAGCTTGACATCATCGTTTGAGCATTATTTCCCAACAGCTCAAGATGAGACACTGCGGCAATACGAATGGATGGACAATCTATTCGTTGTATCCAAAAAGCCGAACATTCTATCGTCGAAAGAATATGAGTTGTTGATAGAAATTTCCACTGGCTCACAACCTTGAATTCTACTTTCGATAGTGATGGTTACTTACACTTTTGATACGTTTGGTTTAAGAAAAATTTCCACTGCCTTGTTAGAAAAGGAAACGTGTTCTACTTCCGTTCACCACAACATACATGTTCGAATTCGGATTATCGATCTATGCCAGCACCAAAACTAAGTACTAAAACTAGATGCTGAACTTGACATCCGTCTCCAATTGTCAATTATGGAGCCCAACTTTTCAAAATTGTGTCATCAGAATCAACCTCAACCTTCACAGCAAGATTCAATTATTATTTCTACAAACTCATCTTTAGTTAAGAAGAACGCATTTTGTTTCTTTGACGCGCAGTGAATCTTTCCGGACTATAAATTTTGTAGGTATTTGTTCGTATTTTCTATAAAATAATAATTAATTGAATTCTGTTTATATTGATATTTTTGTTGTGAGAATTAAAATGTTATCCAACTAATGCTTCCTTTCTTTGCAATATATTCCCCTCCACTCAATTAGAAATGTGACCTGCCTAGTGTGTTGAACGATGTGGGCAAGTATATAAATGTATAGTGTGGGAAATCAGACTAATGGAATCGTAATTAGTTTAAAGCTGTTTCCAATTATCATTAAATCAAAGACTCTCAATTCGTCATGTGGTTATTGAAAAAAAAAAAAAAAACTTGCATTATGAAGCTTTTAATTCCGGTGGACTTCGAGCTGAATTTTACTTGCTACTGTGCGCTTGACTGATAGGGATCCGTCGTGGATTTTTGCCTGAAAAAAGGGTCCGCCAACTAAAATGTTTGGGAAGCCCTGATCTGAATAAATGTAATAACTTTTGACAAATGTGATTCAAAAAATTTACTGACATAGCCATTAAACTCTCTTCGATTCAGCTCCAAAAATGTTGATATGAGGAGCAGGATTCTCATTCCACATATTTTTAAATGATTGACAAATAAAATCTAGCTCTTAAGCATATCAAAACTTTTAGGAGGGGGGCATTTCAGGGGGATTGTCATTGAGAGAGTCTATTTTTAATCATTTTTGAGTGAAAAGAATACTTTAAGCTGCCTATTGATCCCTTGACTTAAGTTTAAAAGTTTTATTAACCATAAAATGGTTGCTTCATTCGTTACTGTTGAGGTCTGGAGTACGCTTCTTTATTACGATTCTCATTGGTTTAGAATATCTATGACGTCAGAGAACGTTTCATCCACGTCACATTCTATTGAGACGGCGTTGTAAAGCCGACTTGTCCAGAAATTTGCTGCCTGCCTTCTAATCACATTCTTCGAGCGGCAGCAAACGAGACGAAGTTCACTATCGAACGTCTGAGAATAGTGTCGAAGGTAATTCGATTAATAAAGCGATTTCTTATATAAGGAGCAAAGCATCGGTTTAAGAAGCCGTTTTCCATTGATTCAAGTCATTAACTCATGGAAAATAGAACAGACGAAAAAGCAAAATGAAAAGATATTACACTTTATAAATAGCTTAAATCGGCAAGTTCGATTTAAATTTTTTAAAAACTCATTAATTAGTGGAATTCTAAATTAATAATTGCAATATATGTAAACAATATCTTCTGAATTTTAAGACTGTTGTTATATATATATATATATATATATATATATATATATATATATATATATATATATATATATATATATATATATATATATATATTTAAGCTTGTTTAATCCCTATCATTCTCTTCTGCAGGGGGCATTATGGTTGTTACGATTTCAATAGATGAGAATTATGGTTATGTCATCATTGTGGGAGTTGTTTCTATGTTTTTCGCATGGGCGTTGGGCGGGGTAGTGCTTTTTGCCAGGAAAATATACAGAATCGAAGTAAGTAACCAATTATAGGATGCATTAATATCAATAGTTAAAAATAGTATAATGAATGAATTTAAACAAAGAAACAGTATTTGACATAATTTTATTCGCTTATTTTCAGTATCCTATAATGTACAGCGAAAAGAATATGAAATTTAACTGCTTGCAGAGGGTGCACGGTAATTAGTAAGTTAAAATATGATATATATATTTTTTAATTTAATCAATTATTCAATCAATTTATATATATATATTTTAAATTGAATCAATTATCACTCTTTAGGAGTGTAAAATTATAGTTTTATTTTACATCATTTAAAATTTTTAGTAGAAAAAATTCTTATAATCTGTTAAATTATTTATCTTCTTACCGCACTGTTTTATAAAATATTTCATACAAATTTTATGCAACAGTTTTATAAAATAATGTTTTTATCGCATAAATTGTTTTATAACATTGATTTTCTTTAAAAATAAATATTCAGATTTCAAAAATCAACTTTTTTGTGAATTGAATTGTATAATTTAATATTTTATTTTAATATTTTATATATATATAAATATATAAATAAAATATTTTAATTAAAAAATGGGAAGAAATTAAAATTCCTCTAAAAGAAAGAGCTTAGTATTAGAATTTGACATTAATTGTTTATGTTGAAAAAGACATTTTTGATTGTTTAAAAGCGATTTTTTTTAAATGTGTGTGTGTGTGTGTGTGTGGTTATTGTTTCATTACCATTTTAACCAAAAAATACTCATTTCTCGAGCAGTTGTGGGATAGCACCTCAATACAAACTCATATCATGTATTTATCATCCATATCTCTTAGAAATAGCAAATCTTGTTCTCTTCTCTGGATTTTCTTGTTGAATATCTGGATTCACAATAGTTTTTAGCATGAAGTGCGTAATAAATGAAATATGAATTTCTTATTCTAATGGCTATTGTGTTCACGTGATCATTCTTACGTCATTTGGGAATTTAAGTATTTTGGCTCCTCCTTTCAGAATAGGAATATATTTTTGCATCCATGTAGAACTTATTTGTTTTTCCTAGAACGCATATTTTATAATAAAATAAACACTCTCATTAGCTTTAGAATTTCATTCAATATTAAAAGAGCCCATTCGTTTTTATGTACATAAAGAATTTCTGAATAT